>CM022394.1:80328268-80647594 GCA_011833715.1 Carcinoscorpius rotundicauda
GTGTATGGTGGTACTGGTCATTGATAGAGATATCTTTGTTTTTCTTATTGACTCATTATTTTCTTTATCTTGTGTGAGGGCTGTTACATAGCCATTTAAAATAACCTGCGGATACACTGGCTGACTAGACTCTAAATCTCCATTTGTTGATAACCACTTCCATTAGGTACTGGCGTAGCTTTTTCATACATCTTTCTTCTTAAGAGCTGAGTCTTTTGTTTTGAGCTCTAGATTTATGATAACACACACTAATCATCAGTGGCACTTTTATATGCTTTCCATATATCAGTTTCTTTTTTTTGTTTCAGAGTTTCTTAACAAAGTGATCTATTTCCTGTTATTTGTGCCCCCCAGTGGCACAGTGGTATGTCTGCGGACTTCCACACTAAAAACCGAGTTTCGATACCCGTGGTGGGCAGAGCACACATAACCCATTGTGCAGCTTTGTGCTTAATTCTAAACAAACAAACAAACAAACAAATCCTTTTATTTGTGTATTGGAAAATATAGCCGATATTAATACAAACGTTTATGAATATTATATTCAAATAGTTATTTTATCGTTAAGATATACCTTTGGTGAGTGTTTCACTTTCACTAAAATATTTTATGTTTCCAAACTCAATTTACCACGTGGTAAGTCTATTTATTCACAATGATGAAATATGGGATTTGATTCCTCATAGTGGACATAGGCTCACTATGGCTTTGAGATAAAATAAACAAACAAAAATTTTGAGTGTTATCACGTTTGGATAAATCATTCGAACTGAAAGGATAAGGTATTCAAAAGTAACTATTTTTGTAACTATTAAGACGATAGAATTATAATCAAACGAATGGAAAGAATAGGTATCACGCAAAGGGGTTTGTATTAATTCTAATTGTTTAATTTGTTTATGTCAATTTATTTGATTGTGGTGTTTCTTTCGTCATAGGTGCTACAGAGAGTGTTGTTAGAATTATAAACAATTTATATTACTGAGGACTATTTTCTCTTTAAAGGTATTTATAAAAATGGCTTTCTTTTGATTTCACTGTTAAGATTAGATTAGGTGAAATACACAATAATTATAAAAATATTTCACAAAGCATGCTTGTAAGCAACCTGTGAACTTGTCACAGATATAATAATTTGGATTTATTCAATTCATAAAACGTCTGTGACTGTGAAAAACAACTTATTTTTTGGCACAAAAATGATTCATTTAGTAATATACTTGCGACATTAGAATGAATATAAAACATATCTCAAATACACAATATAAAACTTTCGTGGATTGTTTTTATTAAAAAAGAAAGCAACATATAACATGTTTGATATGATTACATGTTTCTTACACTTTTTATGTAAAGGTAGGTTAATATAGAAGGCCTGGCATGGCTCATAATCTGAGGGTCGCGGGTTCGCATCCACGTCGCGCCGAACATGCTCGCCCTCCCATCCGTGGGGGCGTTATAATGTGACGGTCAATTCCACTTTTCGTTGGTAAAAGAGTAGCCCAAGAGTTGGCGGTGGGTGGTGATGACTAGCTGCCTTCCATCTAGTCTTACACTACTAAATTAGGGACGGCTCGGAGCAATGGGTTAATAACCTACTCACTTAAATACCTGTTGAAGAATCCGCAAGCGATTGCGGCTCCATGTTTCTTGACGGAATCGAGTGACGAATGAGTGAAGGTTAATATAGTAGATTAAGCACTTGTTAAGTGGAAATTTTATTAGTATTTGAAATGAGGTTTTGATTATAAATGCTTTTTTTATTTAATAATAAGTATTCCTTGATTAAGTTTTGATAATTTCTTTATTACTTGGGTTGGTGTTACACATTAACGTACGATCGCGAACATTCAAGCTAAATTAATACAAAATATTATTTTGTCGCGCTTTTAAATTGAATGATACTGAATATCTTTAAAATTGTTTACCTACAGACACTACTTTGTCCGTAATAAAAGATCTATAACACAGGAGAAGCTAGAAACTTAAATATGTTAAGTGTAGTACATGTATGCAAAACAACCGCGTATTTTTTTAAAAAACGATAAAAATTCACTTGTGTAAACGATTCCATAAAGAAGAAACCAACATTAATAATACATTTCATAACTGAAGTTTTGAAAAACAAGGAGTGAAAACTACAAACAATATAGATTTTCATAAAGAGCTCTTGAACTAAATTCAAGCGTTAAACCTTCATAAATATACTTCCATAATAATTATTTCACGTATTACAAAATTACACCAGAAGAAAACAAAATAAAACAAATAAATTAAATTAGCACAACTATGTGTAGCACACTGTTACCTTGCCATTCCAAAAATAGTTCCCTGACAAGAAATAATTCAGGTGTAGCACACTCTAAGTAAACAACAAACAAAAAACACTCAGAAAAGATTAGCTGCAAAGTATTTTATGCTCTCTTTAAAAGAGAAAAATATACAACAAGAATTTGTTCAGATAAAGTAAAAGAAAATGTAGTGTCATCAGTAAATAAATTAGATAAAACAAATTAGAATAGCGCCCCTTGAAAATTAGTTCAGTTGTGAACACTCCCACTCAAAGTAAAATACATAACTTAAGTAGCATACTAAAAAAAACAAACGTTTGATCATAATTTGCAGTTGTTCGAGCGCCTATATTTAACTTACAGAACAAAATTGTTAAATAATTTAAAAACGACACGCGTGTGAAAGATCCACGTACAAGCAAAAGCAATACAGCGTTTAAATCTCACATTGAAATACATATATTGAAAATAGAAAGTTGTTAAAAAGACTTTTAATGGAGAATTTTAAGTTAGAACGAATTTGTCTTGGTTCAGATCTCAGAAACTAGTCCCTAATTTATTATGTGACGTATTACAAATTTAAATACCCTAAAACTGAGTATATGTTATAATTTTGACTTAAAATTTAATTATGTGTCGATATGTATCAAATATATAATTTTTGCAAAAAGAAAAAAATATGCATTTTGCGTTGTTAGACTCAACCACTTATTTGAGTAGAGCTTCGAAAGATGAAAATAAGAGAAGGAAAATTAAAAATAAAAAAACTGACTATGCCGGGCCTAGAGAAATATATAAAGTACTAATTTATCGGCAAAAGCAAATTAGTTCAAAAGACATTCGAAAATAATATTTTAATTAAAAGGACTACGCACACAATATTTCAGAAAATGAAAGTAATGTTGTTACTATAAATATATTGAAAAGTTTAAACTGTAAAGGAATATCAGAAAATAAATATTGTGGTTATGATCTCAGTCCATTTGTTGTGTAAGCTGATACAATTGTTACGTTAAAGTGAGAAAGAAAACTTTAAAAAGATATTCAACTATTTTAAATTAATGAATTTTAGTTGGAATGCTGTAAAGATAACAATAATGTGAAAATCACAATATCGTCTTATTTGTTGGAGCTTGGCTAAAGAATTAATAAAACTTGTTTGTAATTTTTAAAAACTTTAGCACCCCACATTTAATCTTTAGCCATCCCAGCTTATGACTATGGCTACGGTTGTATTTCTTTAAACGTAAAAGTAATTGAAATACATAATATTTAAGTAGATATCTATTATGGAGTAAAAGTTTCTCTGGAGAATTCAGAAACAAAATATTGGTATAATCCTTTGTATAGGAAGTTAATGCTATTTTATTTATTATTTTTAGCCATTTTCGTACCCTTTGTTAGCTTTTCTTGTTGGATAAAAATAAGTAAAACATAAAATCTGTTTCGTACATTGGTCAACATCAGAAAGCAGATAAGTTTTATTACTCATCATGTTCAAAATAAAGTTATTATAATTCTCGTTAATGATTGCATTTATTTAGATTATTTTTCGTTGTTCAATCAATGCACATAGATATGACGTGGTAAATATGCATCTAATTTGGAAAGTATGCCGGTTTATTCTAGAAATGAATATATATTGCTAACAATTTATTAGAGTTAATAATTTGTTGGCGCAGTCCTTTGACTAATACAAGGTAACAACGTGTTTATACATTATGTAGAGTCTGTGGACAACATCAGCCATCTTTGTTTGCTTGTTTTGAAGTTTGCGTAAAGCTATCGGCGCTAGCCTTTTTTAATTTAGCAGTGTAAAACTAAAAGGAAAGTAGCTAGTCATCACCACCCACCGCCAACTCTTTTAGCAACTAACAGTGGGATCAACAGAACATTATAACGCCCCCACAGTTGAAAGGAGCGAATAAGTTTGGTGTGACGAAGGTTCGAACTCGCGACCCTCAGATTACGAATTGATCTCCCTAACAACCTGGTTATGCCGGGCCTATCAGCCATCCTACTGGGTTAGAAACAATTCATTTTTTTTTAAATTTAATTATTATTCATTTAATCTTTAAACTAACCATAAATATCCAATTTCTCTTTACCCCGCACATAGTAGATGATTGATGCTATACTTGAAAGTTTGTGAGCTTTAGGCAAAAGGTAAATATGCTGTATTTGGCTGGCGAGAAGTTTACATTTGGTTGCTAACATTGATGAAGAAAGTCATAAGAAGGCAGGAAAACGTCGGCACTGCTTGTTAGAGTAATGTCTGCAGATAGCACATAAATAACTTATTCTCATTATCGAAACAAAATGTCCGTATTAGGCTAATTGTCTTTCAGAGAGGTGGTGAATATATAAATTCTACGTCTGGAAAAGTTGACGCAGGGATAAAAGAAAATACCCAGAGAAAACCTGCTTTCACTAATCGTCCACCGAATGTTCTATTTGATGCACGCCTGAGGAAACATACATAATTTTATTGATGTTATTTAACCCCTGCAGAAAGGTCTTCCTTCTGAAGAGATGGCCGAATGGAGCAAAATTCAACCAAACCATTAAGAATTTTAAGATATTTGCGTATTATATTAGGCATAAAAGCACTACATGCTTGTCTATGTTCTCTTAAACATGTATATGTCTATGTAGTGCTGAAACAGAAATAGAAAATAAATTATTATTTGTTTTCAATAACTGTGACACATTAACACTGCTTTAGACTGTTCAGTTTATTAGCTTTCTTCTGGAAACATTGTTAGATGTGGCAGATGTATATGTATTTTAAATTTCGCACAAAGCTACTCAAGGGCTATCTGTGCTAGCCATGCCGAGCTAGGAGCAGAAATAAAGAAGGCAATGTGTATACAAGTAGATATCGAGTTTTCAATAAGCGGAATTTTACCTGTTCTTGATGTTCACAGCCTAGTTTTTTGACAGATGTTTTGAAGGAGCTTGGACCGTAAATTCTCTTACATATATATATGCTATGGAATTACAAACAGTTGTAAATACTTCGGACATTATTCATGAATTTAAATCAAATGAAAAAAGCAAATAACAAAATGCAAAATATTTTAAAGTTATAGCTTAAAAGTTATCATTTGAGACAACAAAAATATAGTGAAAATCTATCTGTCAACAAAAGAAAGTGTTGTAACATTCAAGGCAGATGTTCCTCATTGGATTACGATGTACGTTATTTGACTGAGTCTTTAATGCGTGTATTTATTATTGCTTCAGTTTTTTTTAAAACTATAATATTAATAAAAGTTCATTTGTTTTGAATTTCGCGCAAAGCTACGCGAAGGTATGTGAGCTAGCCGTCCATAATGTAGCAGTGTAAAACTGGAGGGAAAGCAGCTAGTCATCGCCACCCCCCATCAACTCTTGGGCTGCTCTTTTACCAAAGAATGAAGAGATTGACCGTCACATTTTAACACCCCCACGGCTGAGAGGACAAGCACGTTTGGCATGACGGGGATTTTACCCCACAACCCTTAACTACCTCGTCATGCGGGGCCTTTCAAAATACAAGTGGTAAGACTAAATGTAGTATAGTTACTGTAATTACGCTAATATAAGCGATCCATTATTTAAAATTACTTTCAAAGGAGTTGAAAAATAACAGTTTTGTACTGTAAAAATAACTATATCTACACTTTTCGATTGTTTTGTTTTTTTTTGGAATTTCGCACAAAGCTACTCGAGAGCTATTTGTGCTAGCCGTCCCTAATTTAGCAGTGTAAGACTAGAGGGAAGGCAGCTAGTCATCACCACCCACCCCCCCAACTCTTGGGCTACTCTTTTACCAACGAATAGTGGGATTGACCGTCACTTATACACCCGCGCGGCTGGGAGGGCGAGCATGTTTAGCGCGACGGGGGCGCGAACCCATGGATTACGAGTCGCACGCCTTACGCGCTTGGCCATGGCAGGCCATACTTTTCGAATGTTTAAAAAATATCCATCCATTTCTACGGATTCGTAATCACAAACTTTCTTGATCACATACAGTCAACATTGTTAATTAATTTCTATGTGAAACCTATTAATGGCCTTATTCCGAATTAATCTTAGATGTAGTCTCTCACGAACCAAATATTTCATGGCAACTTCATCTTGTTCAGATGAATTAATTCAAGAAATCGATTACCACAATGTTGTGAAACAAACGCGAAAGACAACGTGCAGATAGTAGGGACTTGTCAAAACTTGTTGAATGATTTCGTTATAACAACACACTACATGAATGTAAAAATCGTCACCTGAATTGTTAACTTGATATACACACGGAGTTCCATAACTATGTTTCTATCATGTTATCTTTGTTGTAGTTGTTTTGAATTAAGCACAAAGCTACACAATGGGCTGTCTGTGCTCATCCCATCACGGGTATCGAAATCCGGGTTTTAGCTTTGTAGGTCCGCAGACATACCGCTGAGCCACTGGAGGGCTGTTATCTCTGACACATTCGTCTGAACAACAGAAGAAACTTTAAACATTCATGTCTCGTAAAGTCTAAACAATCTGTTCTTCGAAAAAGCAAAAAATGTGTGAACACGTCTTCTAATAAAATTAAGGAACTTTGGAGCAATTAAAAAATGTAATAGAAATATATTTTCAAGTATAAAAATCATATTTATTTATTCAAAGATAAGTTAAAAGAATGAAAAAATAGAGAACTCTGATGCTAAGGCTTCTTTTGAGTTGATTTATTTTTTTTAGATTATACTTGTAACGAAAGCTTAGTAAGGCTTAGATCTAGCTGTATAATCAGTTAGAACATCCTGCAATCACAACGTTGTGTTGCAGATATCCATTAAGTAGCTTTATTAATTCCATAATATCATCCTTTCCTCAGATAACTGGAACCATATTCAAATGGGTAATTTATTATATCACATTTGTATTTCTAGGAACTGCACTGACGTTTTCCAAGAACTGTTAAAAAAACAATTCTACGGTCTCGATGTGAATAACTATTTGTGCCAAAATTTCAGTCATAATTACATTATCATAGTTCTAATAATACTTCATCTATAAATTCCAGGATATATGACAACTTAACATGTTCTACTCAACAGATTTAGTCACGTCTGTTTGCTAGTTTTCTTTCAGATAATTTCTTATAACTTTAAGTACTGCATAACTTTTCATTACAGTTATTAATCACTTATATTGAATTCCAGATAATGTTGTGCTCTAAGTTATAAGATGGTTGATATGTATAACAAAATTTCACTGAAAAGAAAATGAATTATTGAATGAAATGAACGAAAGACGGTTATTAAAACAACATTAAAAATTGCATTGTTAACATAAGGGTGTGGTAGATAGAAAGATTTATGCTTATTAGTGGAAATGTTTTGAAGGGATTAAAATTTAAAAGGTCTGTCATAAAAAAATGCGCTGATGATATTCGCTAATTACGTTCGAGGAACTTATTTACGACCCACTGGGAAGGAATATGTTATTAAACTTTAGGCGAAATTAGCTTTAGCTTCTCTGATTATTCATGAGTGTTGTTGTTTAATTGATTTATTATTTAAATTACATATTAATAGAATTCTTACAAACTATGATTGTCTTCATTGAATATATAAAAACTTAACATAATGTGCAAATTTGTAAGGAGTGTTTATTGCATCACATAACCGTGAGATTCAAATAAGTTAGGATGCACACTGAACATTATGGTAAGGTAAGGTATGTTTGTTTTGTTTTGAATTTTCGCACAAAGCTACTCGAGGGCTATCTGCGCTAGCCGTTCCTAATTTTGCAGTATAAGACTAGAGGGAAGGCAGCTAGTCATCACCATCCACCGCCAATTCTTGCGCTACTCTTTTACCAACGAATTGTGGGATTGACCGTAACATTATAACACCCTCACGGCTGGGAGGGCAAGCATGTTTAGCGCGACTCGAATGCGAACCCACGACCCTCAGATTACGAGCGCATGCCTTAACGCCCTCGGCCATGCCGGGCCAGGTACGGTAAGGAATTTATCAGTTTGAAATGTATATAAAACATATCTTTTTAAAGTTTGACTCTTTGGTGATCTGTCAATATTCATGAGCTTACAATACAGTCATTGTTGGAAAGAACATGTTCTGAGATTCACGTGTGTATGACCATTAAACATTGTTTGAATACATCAGATATGATTGGATCGTATCCATTCAATTAAAACTACACAAAAATAAGATGTGGTAATCACTGCAAATAAGTTAATAACATTGCTTCAAAAGTATATATATAGTATACTTGGAGTTATTTTCATTGTCTTTCTTTTTAGAATGAGTGTTACACATGGTTATGCTCAACGACTAAGTCGCCCATTTTAACAGTATTTGTAAAAGTAGTCAGAAATTCACTAATAATATGATTACAAGTACAACAATGGGACGACTACAAATAATTGACAATAAGATTAATAATATCTGTATCAAATGCCTCAATGATGAGAATATAAAAAAAGCAACATCCTGTTTGTTAACGAATGCTTCTTACAAAGTAATGTATATATATATATTATCAAACATCATCTTAGAGCTTCGGAAAACACAAGTTTCCGCAAATAAATTAGCACTGATTAAGTTAAAAGAAAGCTAAATAACTAAATTCAAATTATAATATACAAAATATTTGTATGTAATACAAAGTACTTTGCAACTTGATTATTACAGAACTCCTTCTTTTTTTAAAATAAATAGAGAATCTAAGCATCATAGTTCTAGCTTTGTTCAATTATTGTTTAAGCCAAGACGTGAGATAGTCATAATCAGAAATAGCTTATTCATGTCAGTGAGGTCACTAACCTTACTGCTATGTTATTGAAGATGTGAAAAATACGAACAACGAAAATACAACTTGTGGTGTTTGTCATGTGACAGATCGAACATAATATAAAGATGTGAAAAGTAGGCTTACGCTGAAAAACGTTGGCGCTTAGTAATGGATCAAATGATATAATATGAGATAAGGTTTTTATTTATTGTTTAGGGTAGAAGTTATATTAGTTTCATGTGGTAAAACTTGTAATTTAAACTTTAACCCTGGCGATATTAATAATTTCATTAACGTAATATTTTAAAATGCCTTTGATCTTGGGAGAAACATTTGTTGACTGAAACCAATCATTTAATCAGTCGAAGTTAAATTTGATTAACTAAGTGACTCATGCCTTTAATTTTTTCTTACTATGGAAACTTATCAAATACCTTAATTCAGTAAAAAAAGAAGAAAAGCAAATATCATTTACTTCATTTGTATTTGCCTAGTATTTTTTAAAGATGTATAACAATTCTTAAACACTTTAAAATATTTCTAAAAAATTAAAGTTAATTTAATTTTTGTTTGTTTGTTTATTTTAAAGCAAAGTCACATTGGGTTATTTGCTGTATCCGCCAGGGGGAATTTAGACTCAAACTTTGTGTTGTAGGCCTGTAGACTTACACTAGGAAACATTAACTAGTTGCTTTCTTTTCCACAGGGTTTGGATTCAAAGCTAATGTACTGTAGGTCAATTACTGGCACTGACGACATACATGTATATGCCCCTCTAAATGGGACATCTTTCACAACCTAGGCCTGAGATGGTTTTATTGTCTTGACATTTTTACATGTCAGCACTTCATATTTTCTGAATTCAAAAAAATGATATCCATTTTTCTCCGTCACACACGGATTTTCCACAAAACGTCATATGTGATTTTAAATAAGTAAATCATTTTTTTTGAAATTGGGATTACATTTTGTTATGTTCAAAATCTTAAAAACCATTGACCATATATTTTTCTAGACCAATCGCGACGTATAAGTCTTATCGATTTTTTTATAACTCCCGAATTTCGCACCACTAGCATATAAACGGTTAACAGGCCTCGTGACGTCTTATTTCTGGATAGTATTTGTTTGTGCATACATTTTGACATTTTTTCTTTTTAGTGTTAATTATTCTTGGCTATAGCAAAGATAGGTTGTGTAAATGACTCAAAGATATCATGTTGGATTTATAATACATTTGATTTAAGTAAGAGTTTGTCTTTTCCGAATTGTACGAAAAAATCCTTACGTGATATAAACATTATATTTTGGAAAATTCGTTATTAAACAAAAAACATATTTTTTATGTTTAAATTCGTAGGCCTGTGTAATTATTGTTTAAAGACACAAATATTCTTCCGTTACTCGGTGAAATACAACTCTTCTTACTTCTTAAATCCAAATAGAAATATTTGGCGTGTATTTTGAAAAAGAGGGGTTTACTTGTCACTGTAAAAGCTAGATCAACAATCAATGAATATCAGTGGTTAGATTACCCTAGGTTGACTTAACAGATTGCACGATGTGATTTTGCTACAAGAAAACACACATGTTCTTGTTACTGGAGTGATATTAATTCTGATATTAATAAACAACTCACTTTGAGAGATAAGTTTGAAGAAAGTGTTTGTTTCAATTTTGTTACGATACTAAAATTTTATTTCCACTTTATGTTTGATGAAATAAAGTAAAACTGATGTTCTGTAAAAAAACCTAAAATATTTTTATTGACTAATGTTTGACTCATGTGAAAAATATTTAAAAACTAAAAATGTCTGTTTAGTCAAATAGGTATGAATTTCAGTGACAAAACGATAGCTAAAGCTATCAAGCTGGTCAGGAGTGACAATAAATGTTTTTTCATTATTGAACTTGAAACCAATTCTTAATCTTATAATTAGATTCTCAGTTCATAGTCATAAACAAAAGAATCTGTAATATAATCACTAGCAAATAATGTCATCAAATGTTTCAATTTTAAGGATCAGCACCAACGTGTGATCCAAAATTCCAATTCGTTTTGTATTGTTTTATCATAAGGAATGTTACAATAATAACTCTAAGAAAAACACACGAGTGTAGCTTAAGGTTATGGTTAAATTGATTTTTATAATTTTTATTTTGTCTGTTTTTTAATTGTTTAGATGTCAAATTGTAAATAATATTCTAACTGTATTTCAGTACTTTTGATAGAGGCTTTATGAAATTTTTATAATATTTTATTATTCATAATATTTTTTCTAATATACTTTGTCTTCCTCTAAAGTATTTGGGCATTTCAGTATGACATAGGAAGTTCGTAATGTAATTAACTATAAGCTTATTGAATTTTCTTCAAACATCTCAAAAAGTATCTACTTAAATACTTATGGAATTGTTTTGCAAAAATAATAACCTTGCTTTAAACTTCCTACATAATAATCTTCACTGAAAGTTTTAACTTAAAATATCTGCTCATGTACTACAACAGCAACTTATCAAAAACTTGTTCGGAGTTCATTTTAAAACCCAAGAAGCACTTGAAACCTAAACGTAGTTTTAGAAAAAATAGCATATACAGTGTTCAGATTTTGTCTTACTTTCGTAACTTCAAATATGATTTCTGCTGGCTCAGTTCTTCCACTAAACTTATTTTTTATAACTGTATTTTTATCTGAAATATTTAAACCATATTATTTGTATGTATTTAAAATAATCATTTGTATTTCCGTCTTTTTTTTTGTAAAGACATAATCGTGTGCTAAGAGAGTTTTCACTTTGCTACATAAACGAGTTAACAGCAAATGTTTCCTTCCTTAAATTTCTCTTAATAGAAATAGCATTTCATAAAATATTTTTGTCTTCTTTCATTGTTCTGTCCAACTGATCAGCTATGGTATTGAAAAATATATATTGGGTAAGTACTGATTTGTAAGAGGTCAGAGATGGATCTGAAATGCTACTTTTACATGCCTCTAATTTCGAGACAGAGTGAAAAACTCAAATAAATGAATATCTACAGTAAACTTGTTTTTATAATTTTAGGACAATTGGTTTTTCTAGTATTTCGGTAGCTTTTGGCATTTAATAACTTTGCTATTCTTATACTTGAAGAATCACTAGATAATGTGAAATACATACACAAGTGATAGGATAGAAATAGTATACTGATGTATAGATAATTCAAAATCTTCTTTGATAGATTGTTCAGGCAAAGTATTCATGATGAGTGTATTGAAATGGGCGGGACCTGTGTGCACATGTAATTGTCATCTGTTATAATATAGATAAAAATTTGGTTGCTTTTATTCAGTAAACTTGAGAATCACCTGTAGTATATATATGTGTGTGTGTGTATATATATATATATAGAGTAAAATTAAATAATTACATCAAAATGAAACAAAACAAGTATACAAAATCATCAGGAAGAACTGGGTTAAAAACAGCAAATCCCAACTTCTGATTAATTACATTATAATCATAAATTGTAAGCCATAAATAAAACATATTCGTTCCTCTCTCGTTCCAGTAGGCCTTCCAGTAGTCCATTGTTATTAACTTGCTTATTTTTTGTTGATTCAGGACTTTATATATTCCAAATTATAAGGGCTTTAATTTGTTAGATAAGGTATTACCTTAATGTCCATTTCACTATTTTTCTGAGAGCGGTGTTATTTGAAAGGTACTGATTTCACGATCAACATTTTCCATGTAGACATTTTTTTAGAGAACACACACATAGGTTTTTTATTTCTTTAGTTATTCTATTTTACTTTCCTGTGTTAGAAACAGATAAGTCATGCATGGTTGAAACCATTCTTACTTTTTTTTTACTTTTTCATATGAAAAGAGAATTTAACTTTTTCTACGGAAAGGTGTTTTACTTTTTTCATGTTGTAACTTATTTCTTGGTGGCAACCATTTATTCACCCTTATTGCTTCACAGATCCTTGTTTTATATTATATGAAGAAGTTTAAAATGGAAGTACTGTTGTAATAACTGTCCTTGTATACTTGGTTCCATAATCCAAGATTGCGAGCAAGATCTGAAAAATTGTTTCCTGCAATTCCTTCTCCTCACCAGTATAAATTTCTGTCATAATTTTAACCTGTGACATTCTCTCGCACCATTCATACTAGGAGGCCATATTTTACAACTTTCGAAGTAATCTCTATGAAATCATGCCCTCATCCAGTAACAACTGTTGATTTGGTTTATACGGTGTAATTGTATTTCGACTAATTGTATTTCCTTCTCTGCCCGGCCTCCCAGTGGCTCAGCAGTATGTCTGCGGACTTACACGCTAAAATCCGGGTTTCAATACCCGTGGTGGGCAGAGCACAGATAGCCCATTGTGTAGCTTTGTGCTTAATTCAAAACAAACAAACAAACAAACCTTCTCTGTCCCATCAGTAGATTAAGGTCCAGGAATTTTTTCTTGTCTGCAGGTGCAGGTTCAGACCTTTGATGTATTTTAGATGAAATTTTATGTTTCTTTTCAAAGTGATTATGGCACGTACGTATTTCCTAATCAAACATTTCAAACAAGTGATCACCAAACTTTAAATTTGTTTCAGAAACGACACTTTCGGGTTCGGATGGAGTTATAATGACCACTGGATTTCCTTCAAACATTTCTAAATTTTGTGGAATATTATTACAGTGAAAAATACAAATCACTAGTACGAACATTTGTGTATTCATTATAACTTTCTGATTCAAAGCCAGTTAAGAGCACCACAATTTTACGTAGTTTTGTAGGTCTAACAACGTCACTGTAGCTAGAGTTACATGGCAAATTAATGTCAAATAGTTCAATACTTATCTCATTTTCACTCGACACGTTACATTTTTTTTCGAGCAGCTCTTTATAAGAATATGGGTATTGTAGGAAAGAAATCAGAAAAATAATAACTGTTCGGAATAAAAAAGAACATGTTTTACCCATTTGACGCTCTGCACGAAATATGAATAAACTTGTGACCTGTCCGCAATGTATTAATTTGCAATATATATAGCAATACTTTATTACAATAAAGATATTTTTGTATAGAATTTAAAAAGAACATTTTAAGGCAAATATCTTAATTTTAAAAACTGGTCTTTTTTTAGACTCAATAAGCTAATAGAAATATTTTAATTTATTATGTATAATAATTGCATGTGAAATTCATGATGACGATAAAACCTACTTGTAGAGATAATTATATATTTAAAAACGGCTGGTATGAAAGAGAAGGCAATAATAAGGGAGCGAACAACGTTTCGACCTTCTTCGGTCATCGTCCGGTTCACGATGTGGAAGCTGGATATAGATGAAAAGCCAGAACTGTGAAATATAACAAGAAGCGTATATTCAGTTTAAGAATTGTTAGTTTATAAACGAAGTAGCCAGTAAGGAGGTAATTCACAATCATGGATTTTAAAAGATGACTAATTGGTATTTGTATATATATATACTCTTCACAAAAAGAAACGCAAAAGGCAACATTTGAGAGAAATCGTTAACAAGTTTATTCTGGGTAGTTCTGTATAGCATGTGTGAAACTTTGCACATTCACTGCTGAGCATCCAAAGTTTGCAAAGGCGAAGTCCAAGCTCACCAGTTGAAGTTTAATGGCACTCAACGTCAATAACGAGTATGTCCCTCGTGAGTATCAATAACTGCTTGGTATCTCCTGCTCATGGAAGCGAAGAGATGTCGAATCACATCCTGTGGAATGGCTGTCCACTCAGCCTGCAAAGCTGCTGCAAGTGGAGGTGGAGTCCGCAGTTGAGGTTGTCGCCGTCGCAGACGTCGGTCCAACTCGTCCCAAAGATGTTCAATGGGGTTTAAATCTGGTGATTTGGAAAGCCAGGGAAGAATGTTGATGCTGTAGTGTCTCAAGAAGACAGTGTTGAGTCGGGCTGTGTGAGGACGGGCGTTGTCATGTTGAGAAACGTCGTTGACATTCATTATGATGGGTTGCACATGATGCCTAAGAATCTTGTCGACGTATCGTTGAGCCGTAAGATTCCCTCGAATGTGCCAAAGATCTGTTCTGGCATTGTAGGCGATAGCAGCCCACATCATGACGCTGCCATCACTAAATCTGTCAACTTCCTGCACACAGTTTGCTGCAAAACGTTCACCTCGGCGACGGTAAACGCGGGTCTTTTCATCCTGCCTACGAAGCATAAAACGTCATTCATCGCTGAAACAAACGTGCCTCCATCGTCGATGAGGCCATACCCAATGTGCCCGAGTCCACTGCAGCCGTGCTTGATGATGATGCTGGGTGAGAATAACGCCTCTGACTGAACGTCGAGGTCAGATTCCTTCATCTCGTAGACGGTTGCGTGCGGTCAGATCAAAAATCCTATGCAGCCTACCAGGGTTGAGGCAGTAGACGTTGCAGTGGTGACGTAACCGGATTTTACAATCTTGTGCGGGCGTGGTCACACGAGGTCTGCCAGATCGTGGACGTTCACGAGTTGATTCATGTTGTTGGTGACGATTCCATAACCTTGTGATGGTGCTTGGGTGGACATTCACAGCTCTGGCAACATCTGATCAAGATTCGCCTGCTTCCAACCGACCAATGGCGTTGTTGCGTTGTGCTTCAATCAGTCTTGGCGTAACTGTATTGCGTGTTGGTGGCTTAACACTGAGCTATGGAAACCGAGAACCCGTCACTTTTATAGGGATTTTAAACATGTTGCACTTACAGAACATGCAGATCTCTCAAACAAATTTACTGGACACGAATGCGTTTTGGCGAAAAATCCAATGTTTTCCTCCATTTTGAAAGTGCACAACTTTTATTGTCATTTTGGTCTGACAATCAGTGCCTTAACACATGTAACATTACATACTTTGAACTTGTAACGTTATTATATATATTTCTCTTTAAAATAACAGAAATATGTCTTTGGGTTTCTTGTTTTGAAGAGTATAGTGTTACGTTTTTTATGTGTGGACTGAACGCAACAGAAAGACACAGATAACAGCTTATATAATTTATTACAATAAACTATTATATATGTGACAGATATAAAATAAATTATATGATAACAATGACAGATATTCAGTTTCAACGTTCAAAATTAATTACAATACAAAATGGTACTGGCCTGTGTCCAATATAATGATCCAGAATGAAAGTTCAAAAGACTAGATCAGAAATCCAAAATTCCAGTCTAGGGGGTGAATTTGGTCCCACGAAGAAATTCCGAAGTTTGAATGGAGAAGTCCAGAAACAATTCACAGTCCAATAAATTTGACGAAGTTCTTTTTACGATGTTTTCGATGAATGTCTTAAATTTGTTGTTTTCCAACTTGCTCCAGTCTCCCCTAAACAGTCCTTGTCGTGTTGACCTTCAGTATAACCAGTAATTCGAATGAATCGTAAAGATTGAAGAAATAAAAATCACAGCTTTTGTAGATCTAGCTCTAGTCACAAATCCAAGTTGAATAAACACACAGCAAACGTTGAAAATTTCTCAAACGAAGATACATCTCTTGAATCGAATAAAGACGAATGACTGACTCAATGACTCTCCTCACATCGCCGTCTGTTTATATATTAGTAGGCCTACTGTGTTCTCGAACAATCGCGTAACTTCCACAGAATTCCAGAGTAATCTGCGCATGTCTGTTTTTGCACGAGACTCGTCTAGACACCAAGCCGACATACATTCTATTTATAAACATATGATTGATCTACCTGATTCTAGAAATTTATAAATGTTATTTTAAATGAATAACAACATATTTTATTGATTTGAACTTCGAAACAATAATATAAATATGGAAATAGAAATAATAGATATGGAAATCCAAACACAACACGACATGTTTCTCGTTTACATAACATTTACATAACATATAGTTTATAAAAACTGTAGAAAAACAAACAAACTGTATGGAGATCACGTACGTATATATTGTAACTTCAATAGTTTTAAAGTTTATGTTGTAACATAACCAGTAATTTATGGAAGGCGATTAGCTCAACACACACACACACATATATACATACAAAACTAAATATTTTCTTTATTTGTTTGTTACTAAATGTAAATCTGAAATATTAGCTATCTATGCGGTCAACTACGTGTAATTAAAACGTTATTTTTAGTGTTATAATCCTTCAGGCCTAACGCTACTCATTGAGGTGGAATGGGGAGTGAGAAAAACTAAATATCTCTCATAAATTACAACATTAAATTTGACATGTATTGATGTTATTTCTGCAGAAGATGCTACAAATATAATTATAAATGATAAAATATAGTACAATTCAAGTGTAACTTGGCAAGTTATTACTTTAAAAGTAGTCATGGAAAATTATGAAACTTGATAATTGTCATGACTTTTCTAGGAGATGGATAACTCACTGTGCTAATTTAATGTAACTTACGTGCAAGTTGTTGGATAATTATGATATAAATATTTTTGTCAAAAATAACGTTTTATGTTCTACTTAAAACAAAAATACATTTGATGTCGTTTGGTTGTGCTCTATCCGAGAATTGTCCATCTTACTTTCTCCTTCTTAACTTCTATTATAAAAGGGTCCTTCGTTTAAAGCACACTACTTCTCATTGCTTGCATTCCTTGATCCATTTAGTGAAATACATTTCTCTAGCACAAGATTCAATGGTGCTGTCAGAGAGAAATTTATAGGCATTGTAAATTGTGATTTTTTTAATATGCTTTCTGATGGAATAACATCAATATTCGTTTTTCTTTCCAACTAATTCAGATACATGACCGTTCAACTGATTCATCATGGAAGTACCTAAGTGAACGCGACTTCTCTTGCTTTTCAAAACGAAGATCATTCTTGGTTATGATGTAATATGTTGCCTATAACATCTGAACAGTTTTTACCATTGCTTCCGTTTAGTATATACTTTTCTGTTACTCATTCCTTCTTTAACAAGAGTTTGATATCATTTATTTTAGGTGTCTTTATGATAGTCCTAAACCAATGTTTATCCATATTCTTTTGTAATTTAACGCCATTAGACATCATTTTAAATTCTAACTGAATGATCCGAGTACATTATTATGAACAGAGTTTATGAATATACTGTATCGGAAAGAGCTGGTGGATACCTTTTTCAAAAGTTTCTAGTTCACGGTGATATTATATTACCTACGAACGGCAAAAAGTATTTATATGTAGTTCCATAGTTCATCTGCCTTTCCACTGTGACCTTATTTTGGATGTGGTTGTGACATGATTTGTTGATGTGCATATTTAAAACTCTGTTCAGACAAAAAGAGAGGATATAACATAAATTTCCCTAAATATTATAATGACATAACAAATGGAAATTAAATTCTTGTAAATATAATCTAAAAACGAATATGTACTTCACTCATGTCAAATTTAAGTATAACAATAATGACGTCGCATCGTTTGTTTTTCTAGAATTGTTTTGTTGAAAAGTAAAACCGAGTAGAATTTCTGTATTACAGCTATTCGTTGCTAAAGTATTAAAATATTTATTGCTTTCCTAGGCTTAAACTGTGGCACTAGCGCCATATCATCACATGAATATTTATCATATGCTTATAAAGTAATTATAAGCAGTTTAATAGTCTTTTTTATCTGCATAGCTTCTTTAATTAAATTTAATTAAGCCATTATTTATTATTATATAATTACTATTAGTTAACAATGAAATATTAACGTATTTGATTAGTGATTCCAACTTGTCATTTATGTTCATTAATTCAGAGCTGACTTTTTTACGTTTTTGAGTGCATACACCACTTTGCTTGTAATGTTGCCAGTGTACATCTAATAGTAACAGTTATTCTAGTTGAACTTGAAATAAACCTCATCAAGTTTTATTATTATTACAGAAGTGTTCAATCAAAAGTTTGTTACTTTGATTCGCCCGGGACGGCCACGTGATTAGGGCGCTCTATTTGTAATCTGCCAGCCACACTATAAATGTTCGCCCTTTCAGTCATAGGGGCGTTATAAAGTTATCATTAATACCACTATTTGTTGGTAAAATAATAGCCCAAAACTTCAACAAGCTGCCTTTCTTCAAGTCTTATACTGTTAGATTAGGGACGGCGAGCGAAGATAGCAAATATCTAACGCGCGAAATTTATAAAACAAAACAATACTCTGAGATACAACCTTATAGCTCACTTGCTAACTAGATGATAAAAGAATACAAGTTGTAGCATGTAACACTTGTTGAATTTCCTCCTTTCCCTTTTCTGTGATCTTTGGTTTCGAGTGCCTTATTGGTTAAACGACATTTCAATCTAAATTCAAAATTAGCACAACTATTAAAATTATTAAAATAGAAGACCACCCTTAAAAATATTAAGTTACTTCTGTAGCAATCAGTAAAACTACACATTGTTGCTCTCTTACTGCTGTGATATTAAAGGTTAAATACGAATAATTAAAATTGACAACGACGGTATTTGACAATACTACACATGCTTTCTGTTCTATTTTCTTAAACAACTATCTCACTCTATGTACGGAACCATTTTTGATTGATAATTACTTGCCTTTTTAAATCATTTTCACTTGAACTGTTGGCTTTCAATGTGTCAAAAGATTTAAGTAGTTCTTTGTAAAGTCTCAAACTTGATAACAAAAATGTTCTGTACATTTTCCATGTTCTTATTCTTATAATGATTTAATGATTTACAAAATTGAATAAGAGATGCACAGGTGTATTTTTCAATGTCTTTTACTTTAAACATTTAAATATGGTAATAAATGATCTTGAATAATTTATTTTCTGGTTCACGTGAGATTCACTGAGTTCGGAAGTGAGGTTTTAATTATCTGTGAATTTTAATTCAAAGTTCATTAGAGATTAGGATAAGCATCATCATAAAACAAAAATAACTTTTTTTTTTTTTACTTGTAATGGATTTTATGTTTCTTGGCAGTAATATCTTATATATGCAGTTGATTGATAATTAAAACCAAAATATATCATACATAGTGAAGGGGACAGGTTTCTTCTTTTCATCCACATGTGAAAAATGTTGAATAAAAAACTGACTACTCAAATAAAGATCAAGAGAGAAAGTATTACATCGCTAATTAATTTTAAAGGACTTTAAGCTTTTGTCAGACGAATCAGAGTAAGCTATTCAATGAATAATTGTCCTTAAAATATCTATTTTGATTTCTCTCTTTACCGTCATATTTGCACCATTTATCAAACTAAAAATATTTTTATTGACAATGCGAAATCTTCCCCAAACCACTAAAAGTGGAAGATTATTTTGAGCTTCTGTCGATGATACTCAACAAATTCCTTACGTAGACGAGATCATTTATCAAAATAACTTTATTTTTGGATGTGGCATAGAGCTTATTTGCCTTTTTTTTGCCAAAAGCTACACAATTTGTATCTGCGGTAGATGTCTCTTAATTGTAATTAATAGCAACCACCACTAACTCTTGCGTTACTGTAATCAAATAGTAGGATTTGGCCATGACTTTTGTAACGAACGACCAAGATCTAGAAAGCTATACTTGAATTCAGTTTCGATATGTTGCTTGATACATGCGTGTTCGTTGGGGAAATCTGCTTTCTGTTGTTGCGATAATGTATTTTGCACGTTTTGCTTGGCAGGAATTAACGGATTTGCTAATAAATGCTGCTGAACATTATAACTTGCTGCTTCCGTACTGGCGGCATGCGTTAGAAAACTTGGTCTTGCATATCATTGGTTGTTGGAACTGTTTATAATTTTCTACAATGTTTTAATAAAATGAGTTTTATTATGCATGTGAACAAGTCAATGAAAAGTCGCGGTGCAACTACGATGTTATTTTTCTGGTTTTTCCGAAAAAAACTACATAATGAGGTATCTGTATTATAACCTCTGAACAGTAACCAGAATTTTGGCATTGTAAGTCCAGAAGCTTAGCCTAATACTGTGAAACAGCATGTGTCAAACCTATAATTTTGACATTGTTTATTGTGTATAAGGAACTGTGATGACTTTGAAAAGTAGTTGTTTTTTTTCTGTTATGGTGTGAAATATCCTTTTCCTACGATAAATTTGTTTGTTTGGAATTTCGTACAAAGCTACTCGAGGGCTATCTGTGCTAGCCGTCCCTAATTTAGCAGCATAAGACTAGAGGGAAGGCAGCTAGTCATCACCACCCACCGCCAACTCTTGGGCTACTCTTTTACCAACGAATAGTGGGATTGACCGTAATATTATACACTCCCACGGCTGGGAGGTCGAGCCTGTTTAGCGCGACGCGGGCGTGAACCCGCGACCCTCTGATTACGAGTCACACGCCTTACGCGCTTGGCCATGCCAGGCCCCAACGATAAATATACATACACGTAAACCATGCAGATATATTCAAATCAGGAATTTACAACTTTCAAGACGTGGATTTCTTCTTGTCAGGGCCTCGCACGGTTAGGTTGGTAAGGCACTCGACTCGTAATCTGAGGGTTGTGTGTTCGAATCTCCATTACACCAAACATGCTTGTCCTCTTAGCCGAGGAGGCGTTATAATGTGACGGTCAATCCCCTTATTCGTCGGTAAAAGAGTTCGCCAAAAGTTGGCGATGGGTGGTGATGACTAGCTGCCTTCCCTCTAGTTTTACACTGCTAAATTAGGGACAGCGAGCGCAAATAGCCTTCGTAAAGCTTTGCGAAAAATTCAAAACAAACCAAACAAATCTCTTGTAAGTTATGAATTTAATACAGCTTAGAACACCAAGATCACCCCAATAAAAATGATCTTGTGCAAGTTGAGCAAAGGGTAACCACTTGTAGCAGTTGAGGATCCATAAACACAAATAGCACTGTAAAATATCTATGCATAATCTGGATTAATTTCTGTCTGGAAAAGCGATGAACGTCAGACAACAAAAGTTGCTTCCATAAAATACCTTTTGACCGTCAAATAAATAAAACGTCTGGAGAATTAATCGGTTATCCCTGATGACGAAAAATACGCTTTAAGTAAAAATATATTCTGGAGACGGTTGGTGTGGACATTAAAACTTCAATTGAAATAAAGTACAGAAAAATGTTTCGACCTTCTTAGGTCATCTTCAGATTTGAAAAGAGAGTTTGAAACTGCATGATCGAAACGTTGTTCTGTATTTTATCTCAGTTAGTTTTAATACCTATATCAGCTGACTTGAGAATACAATCGGCTATTTACGCCGACATATCAGTTGATATATCAGTCAAGTCGAAGGATGCAGAGCACCTGTTGATTTCTGTGTGGTTAAAAGAGACGCTGGAAAACTATTGTCCTTCTACAATATAAGAATTATAGAAAACATTTCATAAAATAATTTTACGAAAGACACTTTTGCAATGAAAACTACACTGTAGTTCTTTTGTCTATGTGCATAGTAATTAGATAGAGCATTATAAGATTTACTGTCGGAACTGTAACAATGGAGCGAAACGTTTTTGTAACATAAGGCACTCATCGTCTGCATATTGTATGTGAACTACTCTCTTATATTTTCATTAATACTGTACATCGTTACTTAGTATTTCGTTTCATTGAATTGCTAGATCTTCACTTCGAACACTTTAAGTTTAGTGTGCCCACGTTTGAAAAGTTGTTACTAAATATATTCTCTCGGTGTAGTTGTTTTATTTAAATTCATTTTTGATATAAAAATATACAGATAAAACTAATTTTCGTTGGGGTTACTATAAAGATTTTTGCAATAATGAGCAAATCGTTGCTTAGATTTTCTCCTGAGTTTCAAGCTAATTGAATTTCCTTCTCTACTTTCGATGAATGTCTTCTTTTCCTTTATTTTATTACTCAAAGTTTCTACCAAACCTTTGACAGATGAATACGTAGTTGGTAAATTCCAAGCAATCAGATTTCATTTTCGTAGTATCCAAAGACAAACACTGGAATGCCTACAAATATGACTTCTATTGTTTGTGTCTTACTAGCCCGAGAGTGCCTCAGCGGTATGTCTGCGGACTTATAAGGCTAAAAACCGGGTTTCGATACTCCTGGTAGACAGAGCACAGATAGCCCATTGTGTAGCTTTCTGCTTGCTTCAAAACAACTGTCTTAGTAATTATACTATCTATATCACTTTAAACGTCATAGATAAATTAATGAGCATTTTACTTTTGTCTTGAACGAAATTACACGGATCTGATGAGTGGTGATAAACTTTTTTCTTTTGTACAGTAAAAAAATATAAAATACATACAGGAATTTACTTTTTTCCGGAACATTCAATAAAATGGATAATAATTCATTGTTTCTACTGCTACAATAACTTGGATAAGGTTAAATGCACACAAGCCTTATTAAAATATAATTTCTTAAAATAAAAAGATTGAACTTTTATTCTCATCAAGTATTCAGCTCTGTAACACAGTAGAATGCTTCAAACGTCAGTAGTTGGTTGGTTGGTTGATTGGCGTTTATTGGCACAAATCAACTAGACTATCTGCGCCAAACAACCAAATTAAAAAAATCACGTAAAATTAAAATCTTATAAAATGTAAAAGTAAATCAAGATAAAAACTAAAGAAAGTTCAAAAACAAGTAAAACTTAAATATAATTAAAAAGACCAATGGTCCTTAAAAATTTAAAAAATTCAATTAAGGTGTACAATGTCACCATCGCCAGTGACAATTCCGGTGTCAGAAGTAAACCTATAAAAGAAATTATGTCTAAAATGGTGCCTTTCTTCAAACAGTAAAACGTGACCTGAGTGTTGCAAAGGTCACATATGGATGCATCAGTCCCAGATATAACGAAACAATGAGTTAAAATTGCGTCTAATATGTAGTCCAGCCAGGACAATTTTCTTCTTCCGATCTTTATGCAAACAAGACGGCAAAAGAGCAACAGTAGGTTTGATCTGGAAAGACTTGTTGTCATTTTGTTCATTTCAAGTCAACTGCTAACTGGTGCGACGGCGAGACTTGAATACAAGACCGTAGTCCATATACAGTATGGAACAAGTATGGCATAGATAGCACTAGAGGAGATTGACTTAGTTGTGGTGTTAGTGAGCTCGTTCCCGGAAATACCGGCTTAGCCTGGTATCCAGAAATACTGGATATTAGTAGAAGGTAAAGAAAAATGGAATGTCGGGTTTGAATATCGACGAGGACAAGATGAGAACTAAGGTGAAGTGATTTCATGGCCAGTAGAAAACTAAGAGAGTCATTTTAAATGGTACAGCATTTGTACTGCATAACATCTGTAAAATATAGGGCAAAAGAAATGGCAAACTGCTCAGCAATAAACACGTAAACTGCAGAGGGGATACTGTGAACAATCATCAAGCCACAAGAAAGCATGGCAGGGCCCATAGAGTCACCTAATTTTGAACCATGTATATAAATGGAAAAAGAAAAATGGTTCAAAAAATGTTGAGCAAATACAATAGATGATCCGCTTTCTTCAGATGAACCAAAGAAAGGTCATAGATGGCGGTGGTAGTAAGCAATGGTTAGATGGACTGACCAGCTGCGCCTAGATACGAAGGCTAAAAGGAAGAATGGCAAACTATAGCTCACTGAAGAAGGAGGACACAACCATAGATAGGATGCTTTGGTAAATATTACAGTTTTGAAGAAAACTGTAAAGAAAGTTGTAAGTGACAGAGCTGAAGAGGAAGTTCGTGAAACACTGTGTATAAACTCTGGCATATAGAAGTTTTGAAAGTTGCCGTGATAACAAAACTCTAGATGGTGAATGGGGTCAAGATTTTAAGGTTTAGGTCCTGACAGAACTTGGACTAGAGACCGATAGTCTATTTTGAATCGAATGAGAACACGATAAATTTTGAGCATAGAACAGAAAGTAGGAGAAAGGACACAGATGATATTTAGTACCTTTGTACTCTTTACACGTATCTGCTTGATGTGAGAAATGAAGGCTTGTTCACGATTACCAATAAGTTTCAAAACATTTTCCTCAGGAACCACGCGAAAAACAACATCGCCAAGATTTAGGTGGTAAAATAGCATGCAGACAGTTTTTGTAAAGAAAAAAGGCTACACTATTTACTCAGGTCCACTTCAAAAAAATTATTGAGGGTATTGCGCATCTGCCACTCAATAACCCTCATGTTTGACGACCAACACGAGATGGGGAAGTCATCAACATAGATCTAGTTTGCAACAATAAGAGGAAATTCTTCAACGATAACAATAATATTCACACTCAAAAGAGTGATACTCATGACGCGGCCCCAAGGAGTCCAAGTTTCTCTGGAAAAGAATGGGGAAGCACGAAAACAAGATAAACTTGAAATAGCTGCTTTATTAAAAGGTTTTGGATAAAAGAGAGCCCCGCAACTTATATGAGTGGAGGTATCGCAAATGCTCTATCAGCAAGCTTTCTCAAAATCGAAGAATTTGGAATCAAAATATTATCGCTTGAGAAAGGCTTCTCTAATCAACGTTTTAAATCAAATCAGGTTCGAACAAACATTGAGAGGTTTTTTTTATTCAAGGAATCAAACACGACAAACATTAACCATAGTCTTCAAAATCTTAGAGACAGCATGTAAAAGCAACTGGAATATCTTCCAGTTAGATGGAATCCTGAAATTCTTTCCAGCCTTAAAGAAAACGAAGACAAATCCAGTGCCAAGTATCAATAAAAATATTGTCCTGCCAAACCTGGCTTAAAACGACCAGAAGAATAGAAGGATTTGTTTGTTTTTTTGGAATTTCGCACAAAGCTACTCGAGGGCTATCTGTGCTAGCCGTCTCTAATTTAGCAGTGTAAGACTAGAGGGAAGGCAGCTAGTCATCACCACCCACCGCCAACTCTTGGGCTACTCTTTTACCAACGAATAGTGGGATTGACCGTCATATTATACACCCCCACGGCTGGGAGGGCGAGCATATTTAGCGCGACGTGGGCGTGAACCCGCGATCCTCGGATTACGAGTCGCACGCCTTACGCGCTTGGCCATGCCAGGCCGAGAATAGAAGGGAGAAAGGCAAGAGATTGTGCAGCATCTCATAGTAAATATCATAAGGTCAAACAGATGTACTGGCAAACCAATGAAAAGCACGTTTGATTTTCACTATTGCAAATGGACGATTCTAGACATAAAGGAAACATTTAATTGCTCTGCCCAAGAAAGAACTGGAAGATACAAAAGTGCTTATGCATAAGAAAAGCTATCGCTATGGATTCTACTATGGATCGAGTAGCTAAATTTTGATGAATAGATTACAGTGACTGAAGGCATGAACAAATACTCATTCGACATACCGAGGCTAAAGAAGGTGGAGTTGAGTATATACCAGATGTTGGACCAAAGGAAGTGGACACGAGCAGTCATTGAAATGAATGGTAGAAACAGAGACAGGAGTATATGTAGACTTGTTGACACACTTATCCCAAAGGGCACTAGACTCTGCATATGGTTTGTGAACAACTTTGTTGAAAGCACATAAATATATATATATATATATCTACAATCCCAGTGTAGTAGTGCAATGTAGTGCAGCAGCATATCCACAAGATGGAAATGGAACAATATCCTCCGAGCCTCAGAGTAAGAAATGTTATAAACCACTTCAAATACTGTACTTTTTTCTAATCCATCAATCTAAGGCAGCAAAATTGAGAGCTACTACAATTAATTAACACATTGATGGTTCTCTTTGCACTTATATGCATCATGGTCTTTTGCGACTGCAGTAAACACATAAGGACATCATGACATGTCTTAAAGTGACGAAAACATTGAAACTTCAAACACTTGAGAGGGTTTGGGAATATCTGGCCATAATTTATAGTTCACATATTCCACCTTGAGCACAGCGGGTGGACGTGGTGATATAAACGTCAAAATGAGAATATTGGTAGTCAGTATGATTCCGTCTTTGTGAAAGGAAATATTCCTCACTGTATAAACTGGACAAACATCATTAACCTCATCAAAAGCATACCACGTCGTCTTGAGAAGGTTATTAAAGTATGGGGAGGCCCAACGAGGTACTGAATATTCAATGTAAACATGGTATAAGGTCACATATATAACTGATATATATATATAAGATTGTGTACCCAAATTAATTGTAGAAATTACGTTTGTATTTGGCATTTTGTAGCTAAGCTGTTGTGCTGAGTAAACCACTTAAATTTATTACTTTAATTTCCTCAGTTAATTAAATTATTGTAGGTAGGTTGATTTGATCAAAAGCCTTTGATAGTAAAGTAACCTCGCGTAAATTAATTCACTTTTTTGCTCATCTATATGCTATTTATAAAAATCAACATTTAGAAAAAAATTTTATATGTCAAATTTCGTACAAATTAACACCATTTGCATAATGCCACGTTATAAAATAGAAAATAAACTCAACTTTATTATTTACAAGTTTTTTTATACACATTTCTGTTTAACATAAACTCTTGTCGAATTAACATAAATCATTATTGAAATAAATTCCTGGTAAGAATATTTTTATAGCTCTCATCGAGTGAAGAAAGAGGCTTTATTTCACTGCGGAGTATCTCTCTCTTGTTTTCGTTGCGTAATTCCTATCTCAACTGTATGCATATTTATTTAGCTCAGAATAATTTGTTATTATTTGCACACATAAAAATAAAAAATAGTTTTACTTTTAAATTACTTTGCTAGAATCATTCATTAGTTCGGTATAAAAGCAAATGTGTATTTCTTTTCAGCACAAAGCTCCAAGACGTACTATGTAGGATCTGCTCACCTTGCAAATCAAACCCCAACCTTTAAAATTATTATCCCTAAAACTTACCGCTGAGCAACCAGTGAAAACGTAAGAATAAAGCTAAACAAAGAGAAACTAGAATTAGAGATTTAGAAAGTCAGTAACTTTTACCAGCAAGCGTATCAATGAAGGTAATACCTGAAATTGGAAACCATAAACAAGTTGCTCATGCCTCTAGTTTATTATACATGGCAGAAACAATTAAAATAAATACCTCATTTTAAATGAGGGCTCAGAACAGAAGAAAGTACCAAAATAAAGTTCTTAAGTTAGCACTTTGAAAATTCTCTAGATACTTGATTCAATTCCTATTAGGCTTCAAGTGCAACTCAATCACACAAAATACTACAATAAATAACGTCATGAACCAATCAATAAACACATAAAATGGTTTTAAAATGTTATTTTTTACGTTTACACATTTTGTTGTCATTCACTTTCCTTATTAACACGCCCAAAACACATTAAGTATGTATGAACTTTAATTTCTCTCACCGCGCTATCGACTATTAATATACAGATTTTCCTTTATATAGTTGTATTTCGTGTTTTTTCGACCAAAATTTAATTCAAATTAAAGGATTTTGTGGATGTAAAAATATGTAATTAGCTCGTTTACTGCAGCTGTTTCTATTATTACTTGTGACCGGGTTTGAATCCACGTCACACTAAAGATGCTCGCCCTTTCAGCAGTGTGAGTGTTACTTTGTGACGATTTATCCTACCATTAGTTGGTAGAAAAGTATCCTAAGAGTTGGCGGTGGGTGGTTATGGCTAGCTGCCTTCCCTCTGGTCTTATACTGCTAAGTTATGGACGGCAAGCACAGATGGCTATCGTGTAGCTCAGCGCGAATAAAAAAAACAAAACAAATATAGTATTATTTAGTCTCTTCTTTAAATGACAATCGTTTTGAAAGATTTTAAACGAAAGAAATAACAGAAATAGCAGGTTTACTGTTAGTCTACCCTAAGCCGGACTGCTGATATGCTTATATGTTAAATTCTTACTAATACCAGGTTTTGATACCCGTGATTTACAGAGCACAGGTAGACCATTGTGTAGCTTTGTGCTTAATTATAGAAAAAAAATAACCAAAAACAAACCTACTAAAACCTCAGAGGAAACTTTTGCATATATTTTAGTCAACGTCAATAAGTCTTACAGGCGGTAAGAGTCAAACGGACATTTAAGATAAAGTTGAAAAGGTTCAACTAAAATATTTTTTGTTTAAGTCTATGAATATTGTTTCAATTACATACATGAGATTTTATTTGAAAGATTTAATTACATAAGACTTGTGAGCGAAATTAATTTTGTCTTATCTTATAAGTATTTCCTGTTAGACATTTATTTACACCTTCTAAACCTTTGATTACCTCATAAAAAAAAATCAACTCATGTTTAGTTCTACTGTTTTATTGTGGTTTGATAAACCAGTTTGTGAAAATGGTTTTCTCTAGTTTTGGAGAGTGTGTATTGTTTTTAAACGTTGAGTCGTTAATTTTATATAACTTTCTGAGAAGTTTTGATAAAAAAAATAATTCATTATAACAATTTCTCTAGTACTTTTCCTTAACTAATTTTGAATTGTTTGTATTTGGATTTTTAAAGCGTATCTTGAGATTACCTAGGAAATATAAGTTATTTTACGTAATAAATTGTATATTAAATTGTGAATAATAAGAAAAAATAAACTTCAAAACTGATGTGACAAACGGAAATACAGAATACGCATTGAAAACTTTTTAAATAACGTCGCACGGGTTTGTTTGTTTTGAATTATTCGTATAAAGATTTTTAATGGGTACCTGTTCTTTCAGACAACAGAGAAGGCAGCTGGTCAACAGCACCTATCACAAAATTTCAATTAGGAAACGATAGTAATTTAAATTTCAACTTTCAGGATCTTATGACACTTCAATATTATACTTAAAACATGTGAGCTTGACATCATTTGATGATGTTTAACTAATAATGATAAAGAAAATTACTTAATGCATTTCGAAACTATACTGTTCATGGAAAAAGTAATTTTTCAAATTTTCTGTACTCATTATTTTTGTAAAAAAATATGCTTATTATCTTATAGCAATGTTATCACTACTGCTTTTTTCCTTGACTTTTATATTTTTCTTGACCAACCACTGTAAAATTCTTCATCTACGTCATTAATCTGTTTAGTCACATTTTTTTAATACAAGCTTGTTTCTGCTGTTGTTGTTGTTGTTTTGAATTAAGCACAAAGCTACACAATGGGCTATCTGTGCTCTGCCCACCACGGGTATCGAAACCCGGATTTTAGCATGTAAGTCCGCAGACATACCGCTGAGCCACTGGGGGGCGCTTGTTTCTGCAAAAAAATCTATCCTGTGTGTTATTTTTCATTGGTTTTCACGTCGATAAGAGGTTTTGAAAAGACACGCTGCTTTCAAATGAAATGTCACTTGCAAACAGCAGATGACAAGAAAGTCGCTAACTGTCTTCATTGGGCTTAATCCACAACGTTTTTTTCAAAATACTCAAATATTTCCTAAGAATCTTTCCCTGACATATTCCATAGATCACCTAATAGCGGTTTAACACTTAAGCGAGTCTGCAGATATACTGGTTGTTATGAGAAAGTATTGTTTGCAAGATTGAACCGTTTCACTGATGTTAATCAAGATTTATACAATGAATCTCATCAACAGTTTTTGAAATATTTTTATGTCTGGTGATGTAATAATAAGCCAAAAATCAGTCGTTTGCGAAAAAATTAAATAAAAATAAATATATAGTGTTATACCTGATGACACATGTTACGAATTTAAATCTCTTTTGGACAGGTCTCCGATTTAATATTTTATCAACTTTACATATTACAGTTTTGAGTAACTGAATATTTTAACTTTAATTTATAAATTATTGAAATGTTAATATTTATCAATTTGGTATTTGCTAACAAGACTGATACACACAAATTTTGTTTTAACCCAAATATACTCTTATATTCAAACAACAAAAAAGCAATACAATTTATGATAACAGTCAATTTTAATAGTTACTAAAAATGACGGTTTATGTAAAAGAGTTTTAGAGACTTAGAAGCAATATTTATATCTGATTTGGAACTGAATATTATCGCCTCTCTTTCAAGCTAGTTATCTTGATTGGTTTCATACCTTTACAAGTTTACATCCGAAGTTATTTCACTGAAGTTCAACGGTTTATAATGTTCAAAATCCATAAGAATTCCTGGTAAAATTTTGTAGTTTTCTGATTAACATACGTTAATCACAATTATTGCTTTCGACGCTTATAGCACAGTGACTGTAGTTGACTTATAATAATATTTTTACTGTCTTTTGGCGCATTGTTTTATATAGTTTAAGGCGAATTTCTAGAACTTTCGACAATTTTCGAACACGTTAGCGTTTTTGTAACACAAATGTTATTGATTGTTACTCTAAAAAATATTCTACAAATTCAGAGAACAGAGAGAACTTGCGCAATGCACATCAAACTGAAACTAACAAAGATATCAAAATAAACATATAATAGTAAATCTGTTACAGAATATTTTCGTTAAATGTATATATTTAACTTTGGGAAGTCGTTTGATAACAAATATCAATTCCTTCGGTGTTAAAACAAGTAAACCAGTATCGCAAATAATCATATTGAACAAATATTGTAATTATGTTACATTGGTAGTTCATTCTGAGCCCCGGCATAGCCAAGCGTGTTAAGGCGTTCGACACTTAATTCGAGGGTACGGGCTCAAATCCCGGTCGTACCAAAAATGCTCGCTCTTTCACCCGTGGTGGACGTTATAATGTGACGGTCAATCCCACTATTCGTTGGTAAAATAGAAGCCTAAGAATTGGCGGTGGGTGATGATGACTAGCTGCCTTCCCTCTTGTCCTACACTGCCAAATTAGGGACAGTGCAGACAGCCATCCAGTAGCTTTGCGCGAAATTCAAAAACAAACAAATAGTTTATTCTGTTAAATACTATATAAAAGATTAACATGTATTATGAACTTTCTTTATACTCCAGCCCCTCGCTGGTAAAGCGGTATGTCTTCGGATTTACAACACTAAAATCACAGGTTCGATTCCCCTCGGTGGGCTTAGCAGAGAGCCCGATGTGGCTTTGCTATAAAAAAACACACTTTTTATACTTCTTATCTCTTTAAAACTGATTATTTTCAGTAATATTGTATTAAGTAGTCATTTTTAACTACTGTGCAGAGTTTATACAAGAATAATGGAAAATGGTTATTGACATAAAAAAATACGAGGTACTTTTCTATTCAGTATTAGGGGGAATTTGGGAAGTTACGTAAGCTGTCGACGGTCGTTTGTTGTGAAAATTCTAAGCTAGGGTATTTTCCTAAACATGCCCAAGACTAAAAAAACTTGTTACCCTCTTTTGAATTTTATTTCAAATTTATCTGTAGACAATAAATTTTGCACGTACGACTCTGGTATATACGAAAGTATTCTCACTTTGTTTAATAAACTTAATTCCAAGGAATACGCGAATTTTAGTGACATAGTAAGTATTTGATCTTTATTTTATGATTGTTAAAGGAATGAAACCACAATAAATGCTTTTTAGACTTTAACTTGTCAGATTTTGCCACTCAAAATATTGTTTGCTCATTCACAGTTTTGGTTTTAGTAGTTATATTTATCAGTAGTCGTGCATCACTCGAAACTGTTTATTAATTTAACATGGATAAAGTTATAAATTTAAAAGAACAAATATGATTTGCTTACGTTCACATATGAAAGCAGAAAATTAATACTACGTTGACAGCACTATACCTGTTTCACTATAAAAGCAGAACTATTACAAAAACAAGGTAACATAAAATTAAATTACTTTAACTTTGAGTATTTTAATTAAAATAGCTCTTTAACTCCAATATTTTACATAGAGTAAAACTTCAGTAATTATACTCTCTAAACCATGAAAGCGTAGAAACTTAATAATGATTTATAATAGATACTTTTATGTTCGAAAATGATAAGAAAATAAAATGATCCCTTTTTGTAAATATTTTAGCTTTCGTCAGTAGTTTCGTTTTATTTACTTTTTGTTATGATGATAAATGGAAAAAGAAATAAATCTAAATGTTTACTCTTTCATTCGGCTCAAATGAATTACACTTCTGACACAGCTGGAAGCAATGATATTGTACCTTTAATGAAAACATGTAATTTAATTTTCTGAACGTGTATGGCGGTTAAACGTAAAGGATATTTATATACTCACTTTCTTCTTTCCTTTTTTGACTTAGTAATAACTAGTAAATGCCTGAACATGCAAGAACATTTATCTTAGCCCATTTTGTTTTTCTAACACCTTGACAAAAAATAAAATACACATTCAGTAATATTTAAAAGTAATTACGGGTATACAAAAAAATGTTCTAATTATACTTTCGAAATAATTTGGGTTTTCAAAAAAAGTTTAATATGAGAGCTTATCGAACCATTTTTGCTCATTATACATCAGGTTGTAAGACAACAGTGTCCAAGTGTTTTCATAATGTAGCATGTATACTTAATGCTTCTCGGTATGGCCAAGTGGTTAAGGCATTCGATTCGTAATTCGAGGGGGTCGGGTTCAATTCCCCGTCACACCAAATATGCTTGTCCTTTCAGCCGTGGGGGCGTTATATTGTGACGGTTAATCCTATTATTCTTGCGTGAAAGAGTAGCCCAAGAGTTGGCGCTGGGTGATAATGACTAGCTGCCTTAGCTTCCAGCCTTACCCTGGAAACCAAGGGACGGCCAACACAGATAACTCTGGTGTAGCTATGCACGAAATTCAAAAACAAACATTTAAAGCGACAAGTAATGAAACAGCTGATAGTTAACAGCTCTACGACAATAAACAGCATACATAAACACAAAAGATATTTTAAAAATGTGATATATGCAAACGTACTTTAAATTGCATGTTTACATAATTTTTACGTAATCCTATTTATTTTAAATCCTAAAAAAATTATGAACCAAATAACGAGAAAATAATCCATTAATACTTTTTCTTTCATTAACATTAGCTCATCAAAGAAAATATTAATAAGAACTGAGACATTTTTTAAAGTTGAATTTATTTTCTCTTTTTTTCAGATAATAAATAAGAAGTCTGGTCAGCATTAGATCAATAGAATTTCATCGATGTGTCAGGCATTTATTTTCTAATATTTTCGATTATTCTCTAAAACGGAACACACATACTCAGAAGATTAGCCTCATCTGCTAATTCTACAGATAGCGTGGATTAGACTGCAAATGATAACATTTTTATTCGTATCATATTACGCCAACAAATATTATACGTTTCTTATTTCAAATCAGAATACTTTATCGAGGAAAAGTAGACTATGTGTGGAAATCTGATATTGTGCTTGCTTTTCCTAAGGGAAAAAAAATTGTAAGATAATTTACGTATTTTTTAGTTCTTGTTATTTGGAATTTTTATAACATGCTAGAAAATGTATAGAGCACAGGTATTACTACATTGGACCTAAGGTCAGTATTTTGTGAACTAAAATTTATTTGTAAATAGTATATCTTGAAGTTTTATTTATAAATGGTTCAGTACACGTTGTATTAATTAAGTCTGTTGTTTTACTTGTATAAATATATATTAATGATAGCTTAGTGAGCTATTATGAAATACTAGTTTCATTTAGGAAAAATAGATAAAAATTTATATTAGATGTTCAAATACGGTTATTAGAAACTTATTCAATAGTGTAATTTATTATACATTTGCTTGTTCAGAATTAAGCACAAAGCAGGCTATTTGTACTCACCATGGGAATCAAAACCTGATTTCTAGCAGTGTGAGTCCACACATATACCGCTGTGCCACTGGGGCCGATGTTATTTATCTACTTCAGAAAGGTACTTTTCATGAGAAAAATCGATTAGGTCCCGGCATGGCTAGGTGATTAATGCGTTCGACTCGCAAATTGAGAGTCTCGAGTCACACCAAACATGTTCAATCTTTCAGCCATGGGGATGTTATAATTTAACAATCAATCCCACTATTTCAGTTAGAGTAATCCAAAAGTTAACAGTAAGCGGCAAGGACTTGCTGCCTTCACCCTAGTTTTGCACTGCTAAATTAAGGATGGCTAGCGTAGCCCTCCTATAGCTTTACGTGAAATTCAAAATTAAGGAATTAAAAACAAATGGCCAATATCTTAAGTTACCTATAACGACATTAGCTTTTTCAACTCTCAGTATAGACTGATAACGTGATATTTTGATGAAATACAAATATTTAGAAAATAATGAACTTCTTTTTATTTAGAATTTTAATCTTCAAACTTAACATTTTTATGTGTGAAGGTGGTTGAATCTCAGCAAAACCTGGAAACAAAATATATAAATTGAAATTTGCGCCCTAAGTCAGCATTTTGTGGAACTACCTTTGGAAGTAGTTACTGCTACGAATCTTCCTTGACAGATCTTTACCAGCTTTTCATAATTGAGTGGTGTAATCTCTATTCATTTTTTTTGAGAAATTTCTCCTATTCTGACAAGTTAGTTGAGAATTGCTGTTGGACTATAATCTTCAAGCCTCACCATAAATTTCTATTGGATTCAAGTCAGGACTTTGACTTGGCTACTCCAGGACATTCACTTTCTTCTTTAAAAACCATTCCAGTGTAGATATGTAATTTGAGTCATTGTCCTGTTGAAATGTGAATTGATTGTTTTTGGCTGACTCAAGCACAATTTTTTATCTGATTCGTTTGTACTTTGCGACAGCCTATTCATTCTTGAAAATCTTTTCATTCATTTCTCATTAGAATAATTCCCATAATATGATGTTACCACCATCACCATATTTGAGAGTGGGAATGGTATTGACTGGGAGATGTGTACATGCACCAGACATAAAGCTTGAATTTAGACAGTTTTTGTCTCGTGTGACAACAAACCCTTTTACCACAAGTCTCCAGTATCACTTACGTGATTCATCGTAAACTCCTTACAAGATTTAAGTAATTTTTTTCAGTAATGACTTATTTTTTGACGCTCGCTCTTACTAAATAGATTTGCGTAGAAACCAGGATATAACTAATGAACACTGACTCCAGTTATAGAGGTGGACCTTTCTAAATCTTTTAAAGTCACTACTGGTTCAACAGTGCTATCCCTAACCAGTTTCTTGTTTATCTGCCTGTTTAGTTTGGAGGAGTGGCCTAATTTGGATAGCGACTTGCTTATATAAGCACATTCCACTTCTTACTGATGAACTTTACTGTAATAATAGGGATAATTAGCGAATTTGAAAATTTCTTGTAACTATCTCATAATTCTCTATTGGTTTATCTGAGCTGTTTGAAAAGTTTTGTGATCGTCATGGTTGATTTGTTTGTATCACTATAAGAGTTGTGGCGTAAATAAAAGCCTTTTCTCTGAAATAATTTAAACCATTTTGATTGCATACAGATATTGTTACATTAATTTTATGACCTTTCAAACTAATCTCTATGCACCTTAACTGATTTATGATAGCCGTAGCATAGGGGTTTGAATACTTATACAATTTAAAATATTCTAATTTTCTTGGAAAACAAATTTATTTTCATAATATCAGTTTATTGCCTTTCTCAGTTTGAAGAAAATTGGGTAGATTCTAAATAAAAAGTCCTGTCTGAAAATTTCATGATTGCAAGCTCAGGCATCAACAAAACGTGGAAGCTTTGCAGCGAATAGTTTTGCAAAGCACGGTAAATTAAATTGTTCTATCAGACCAACCGTATACCTTTACTTATAAATTAGCAAGTTTTTAGTGTGTTTCTTTGAAACTTAAATAACTAAGGAACTTATAGTGACAAATTATTATTATATCACTTTTCCAAGATGTGTCTAAACTTATTTTGGACAAATCTGTTTATGTATAAAGTTACCATTTAATGAAGTAATAGCGTAAGGTAGCAATTTAAATTTTCAAACTTGCATTGATGTTAGGAGTACAAATAAACTAGGTTTTATTAAATTATTAAAATCTCTTACTGAAAGATTCATTTATTTAGTGAAACTATTAATAATAATGATTGTCATCATGATCAACTTAATGGAGTGTTTATGACGTGAAGGGTTGCACCAGATTTAGTATATTTGTTTCAAGTCACTGTCGACAAAAAGTGGTTAGATAATTCTCCCAAACGGCTTATATCGCAGAAGAAAAGTTGATGACACATCTGTAGTTTTTAAAAATTAATGAAATATTCAGGAATTCCAACATTACTTAAAACAGTCATCCTAACAATATTAAAGTTACAATACAGAATAATATGTTGATGTTTTATCATTTTTTAAAAGAAACCAAAACAGTTAACTGAAGTAAATTTGGAACAAAATGCTATATTAAACCAATACTTACTGAACGATATTTCGTTTTATCAGTTTTTGCCTTTCGATTTTAAAAATAATTTAAATTATAATCTAATTCATCAAGCATATAATAAAGCTGTTTTTTTTCTAAATTCCATAAAGAAATAGCAAATAGAAAGATATTTTTATTTTTTACAGAAAAATGTTTTTTCTATTTAATTAAATGATTGTTTTATTGGAATTATTTGAAAGCTCTATATATTTTGAAAATCGGTAAACACGTTGAAACTAATAAATAGTTTATTATAATTTACCTTTTACAGCTAAACATACAATATAATTAAATAATAAAAGATTAAAACAATTTTAAATAACAAAATTTAACCACAAATTAACTTTATAATTGCATTCAAACAATGTCGTTTATGTAATTATTTCAACTTTAAAAGACAGGAACACTAAAATGCATCAGTGTTGTTTTTTGTTTTTTAATTTTGTGCAAAGCTACACGAGCGCTATCTGCGCTAGCGTCCTAATTTAGTAGTGTAAGACTAGAGGGAAGGCAACTAGTCATTATCACCAACTCTTTACATACTCTTTTACCAATGAATGATAGGATTAACCTTAACAATATAACTTCCTCATGGCTTAAAGGCAAGCATATTTGGTGTGATGAAGATTCAAACTTGTGACCCTCAGATTGCGAGTCGAGCGTCCTAGCCACCTGGCTATGCTATACCAGCATCCGTCTTATGTCGTATACAAATTTGCCTAACCAAACTGTATCCCTGGCTATGTGAGCTCTACAATTCGTTGCTTGATCTCAAATTACAGTATATAATCAGTCTTCGATTCTTTGTCATTGTTTGTAAGACCGTGACATTAGTATTACATCCAACGATTTCAGCATCTTAGGAAGAGCAACTAACAAAAGAAGTGCTCAACACTAAGAAGAGCCTGTGATAACTTGGGTTCGTCCAAAACCTCATAAAATTAAAAATCGTCATCCTTACCTCTAAATCTATATGTTTCATGTTTCTAACAATCCCTTACCAAGTTTATTAATAAATAATTTTGCACAAGAGACCACTTACTATGTGACTATTTTATCCTGATATGTTTTGTGCTTCTAACATTTAGTATTTGTTCATTTTATTAATATATTCTATTCTTGAGTGCATTAGCGTCTCTTTAGAGCTGTAGCTTTTGTTATTCTATTCATTCTTCTTTTGATATTTTTGCTGGTTATCCTTTTCCAATTAAGGAAATTTTATTCGGTTTAAGTTTACACTTGTTATATATTAATCTTTTCTTTGGGGTGGTTTGGCAAAGATTGCTTGCCAGAGTCTTAGCTCATAATCTGTCGATCACGGGATTGAAATCTGTAGTTAAATATTCTCAATCTTCCACCCTGAAGGCTTTATTATGTAACAGTTAATCACACTTTTCGTTAGCAAAAGAGCAGCTCAAGAGTCCGCGTCAGTTGTTTTTAACTAACTACACTTCCGCCAGTCTAGTATTTTAAATTAAAGACGGCGAGCGCAGATGGCCCTAGATGAACTTTGATCAAAAATTCAATTAGATGCAAAGATTTTTTTCTTGCATGGTCGCAGGTGGTATTTCGGTAGAGATCTGGAGTTTGAAGCTGGAGAGTGGAATCATTTTGTATCTGCATTTTAAGCTGAGGAACGTTCTTAGAGCGTTGATAAAACTCTCAGTAAGTCTGGTGTATGGCATGGTTCTGGTGATTGGCTGTCCTCTCAAAGGTCAGTGGTTGAAAATTATGGACAATAGTGTGTGATCTTGGAAGCTTTTCCATGAATACAAAAGGTATTTTAATATTACCTCAGATACTTAGTTTTGTATGTTAATAGCATGATTAAAATTTAGCTAAAAGGAAGCATATAATTTTACCCAAATACGAGCATGTAAATATAGTTTACTACAACGTAATAATATTTAAATGAAAATCAGTAATTGATTATATGGGTTACGTGCACGTACGAATTATTTTATTTCAAATGGTAGTGAAGCTGATACTGACCCATCTCTATTAATATGTTTGTGTGGGTGCGTGTTTCCTTATAAAAAACCCACATCGGGCTACCTACGGAGTCCACTGACAGGAATTGAACCCTAATTTTAGCGTTGTAAACCTGTAAACAGCGGTAGCTGTGCGAGTGGGGAACATTAATAATATATATTTTTGTTGTTTTTAAGCTCAAACTTACATGATGGGGTAGATGTACTTTGCTTATCGCTGGTATCATATGCGCTTAACTTACCACTGAGCCACAAGGGGACATTAATAAGCACAACATGAAGTCAATTTATACCACTTCGTTACAAAAACATGTGTACTTAACCTAATAATTTAATTCAATCATTGCATTATAATGAATATTTTCCTCCTTTTTTATACGTTATTTATTTCGTTGCCCTCTATATTCTTTGCACGTAATGCAAACCTATTCCATAATTGGTAATCTGTGTATATAAGGAACGTTAAAGACTGGAAATTAAAATCCACTTAATCTGATGTTGCACTCAAGTTCGTAATCTGATTAAAAACAACATTATACCTTTTTCTTCCTTGTACTTTCAAAACAGAAGGGAAAACTTATGAAATTTCAACAAAAAAAGTTATAAAGTCTTGATAAATTCGTGAAGTATTTCAATGATAAACAAAAACATAAGATCAAATGTCTTCTCTCTCTAACAAAAACCCATTGTAGGCAGAGCACAGATAGCCCATTGTGTAGCTTTGTGTTTAATTCTAAACAAACAAAGTAATTAACTAATTAACGAAAATATAAGTTTTAATCTTCGAATTTTATGAACGTAAATTCGAAATGAGAGCGGCGGGAAATTCTGATAATATTCCAACTATAAATTCGATGCAGAAGGTTAACCTTCAGTTTATTCACTTTATAATTTTGAAACAGCTGTATCAAGAACCCGATATAGAACATACTAGATATTAAGTTATCTGCCTTCAGATGTAAAAACAAAGATTCTGAAAATATGAAAACAAAAGTTATCAATAAATAGTCCAAAATCTTGCAAATAAAAATCGTGTATGTGTTCGAGCGAGACGGCTTAGTTCTTTGTTTTCTCATTATTATTTCAAAACTGCAGTAGTGAAAAGTGTAAATATCGATCAGGATACGTAAACCGATCCTAGTAAAATTTCATAAAGAAGTTTTATGCAGGCGTGCTATCATTTCAGGTTTGGTATGTCTTGAATTTTGCGTAAAACTACACAATAGGTATCTGCGCTAGCTGTTCCTAATTTAGCAGTAAAAGCTAAAGGGAATGCAGCTGGTCATCACCACCTAGCGCCATTTCTTGGGCTACTCTTTAACCTAAGATTAGTGCAATTTACCCTCATATTATAACGCTTCCACGGGTGAAAAGTAGAGCATGCTTGATGGGTGTTATTTCAACTTTTCTGGTTTCTGAAATTTAAAGAATTTAGACCTTTAGTTTTCTGTCTTTTCTAAATAATGACAAAAAAGAATAAGATGTTAGTTAATTATAAAATCTGAAGGAGGATAAACATAAAGCACACATTAAATCGTTTCATCACATAAAACTTATAGTTTAGTGGTTTTAGTTGTTGTTGAAGTAAAACAGAAAATTTTATACGTCAAAGTTTTATATCATTGAAGAAATGTTCACTATTTTGAAATTAAAAGTATAGCACGGAATCCAAACGCAATGAAATCCGGCTGCTAACAATAAAAGAAAAAACCCCATTAAAAACACTCTCTCAAGAGATTAAGTTTAGCTTTTCCAATTTTAAAAACGTATGATCATTTTATTCTTCTGATCAGAATCTAAGCACAAACTCATGCTTCTGTTCCAGACAGTATGTCGTACACCTAATGTTAAAAGCCGAGTTACAAAATACATAAGTATGAAGGCTAACGTAGTGAAACACGAAGAAAATTTTTATTACCTTAGATATTTCTTGGAGAAAGAAAATATTAACCAGTCATTCCTCACTATAAAAAATTATATACTCGAAGCATCTCCAAGAGTATTATTTTACCTCGTGTCTTACTTACGATGTCTATTATTAGTAAAAATATTTTATAACTACAGATAAAATCAGAAATAGTTCTTAATAGGAAATTGGATTCTAAATTGATTGTGATAAAATAGTGCAGTTCATTTTATTAAGAAATAATTTTATTCACTCTTATCGTCCATGTTTAGCACATTATTTCAGATTTAAGTATATTTCACACTTAAAACTAGAATAAAAATAAATAAGTATTCGAATAGCAGATAGAGAAACGGAATATAATAAGATTATATTTATAATGGAACATAGTAATATCATACACAAAACTTAAAAGCCCTACTTATAATCATGATAACGTTAACTGTTGCATCATAGTGGTAATTAAAGCTAATTTACTATATTTTATCTTTTACTAGATAAGCATTAATTAACATCGTATTGTTTCAATGATCAGACATCTTAAATCATTTAACATTGTAATAGTTCTGCACTCAAACAACACAAACTGGATGGGTCGGTTTATACTACATGTAAACTAGAAAAACAACTTAATAGACAGGATTGAACAAACATGTTAAAATGTAATTTACAGATTTTGTATTCGTGAAATTTATTATTTCAAACAAAGCTCTACTTTATTATTGATAACGCTAGTCAACCGAAAAATTCATGGGTTATTCTTCTAAGACATTACTTTTTTATTATTGTTCTAAGATATAATTTAAGCAAACATTTATCAAAGTTAATTGCGGCAAATCATAAAATTGCTTGCATATGTTAATATTTGCTGTTGGTTCGTTATTGGAATACCTATAGCTGTTTGTAGCTTAATACTCAGAAATATTAAACTACCTGCAAGTTTATGCAAGAAATACAAAATACAGAAAATATACTAAGTTAATTCACAGGACATGTGCATAAATTATTAAATTAATAAAAATAATTAATTGTCATGTTTAAACGAAATACAAAGACAAATTGAGGTATCAAAACAAATAAACTAATATATCAATGTATAGCAAACTCACCTTTGTGTACATGTTGCACGCTGTTATCAAAAGTTATACCTTTTTCTCTGTATTCAACAAAATTTCCGAGAACAACACTTAAAGCAACATTCCTGAAATGTTAATTTTGTTTCATTTTCAACAATTGTAGAAAAAGATATTTACAGGATTTATAGATAGGACAATAAAAAAACACATCTTATTCATAAGAAAACAAAAAAATAGAAAAAATCGAGGTTCTATCTAAACATTCTACATGATAGTATGTCTTTTCAAATATAATGAGATTTCCATAAAACTACAGTATAGACACAAAGAGTTAAAAACAACATAATGTAACCAAAACAGTATAAATTAATAAAATAATTATATGTTTTATAAGTATTCATGCTGATATTTCTTCAATAAAAATGATGTACATCCTTTTATACTTTTTAAATTATATCCTACTCTAAACTTGTTTCGGTAAAAACCAAAACGATGAGTGTTGAACCTAATAAAATCTGGAACTTTTATGTCCGAAAACAAACATATTGATATTTAAAACGTCTTGACAGTAGAAGTATTCTGTTTAATTCAAATCTCCCTGAAAGATAAACATCGCACAACAATTAAGCTTGGTTTGTCGAGACTACTCAGACCCTTTTGTTTCTTAGGCACATATTTTATTCATTGCTTATAGATGAATTATTATATCAAGACTATAGAATTTCAACCTTTAAAAAAAGATATCAATTCGCTATGCAGAAAATATCTTATTGTATAAATAATTGTAGGATTAAACATTAAAACGATTTTTAAACGCAAATTAGCAAGCCACATGACAGCACATTAAAGTTAACAGTGCAACGGATTTTATCAATATGAGCATTTTTAACAATGTTCAGCGTTTTGTACGTAGTGTTATGTCACCAAAATCTGAATGTTTTCTGGACGGTATGTAACAAAGACCTTTTCGAAATGTTCATAGCTCAGTTGTAAACGATTTACTATTGTGAATTTATCTAACCATCTACATTTGGTTCGGTTTAATACATATTTAGAAATGTGTATAATGTGCAATTTATCTAAATTTATAGAAGATTCTCTAGCATAAGAATAAACAATCTAAGACAATGCTTTAATATGGTGTGTGTTTTCTCATAGCAAAGCCACATCTGGCTATCTGCTGAGTCCACCGAGGGGAATCGAACTCCTGATTTTAGCAAACATCCCGTACTTATGGTTTTGTAAAAAAAAGTTGAAAGATAATATTTTTTATTTTATTCATTTCAATACAGTTAAATAAGGTAAGTTAAGTAAGTTTTCCATGTAACAAATTTACTGTTATATATTTATTTTACGTTTGTTACGGTTTAATGTACATTCAAAAATGCCCGTAAATTATATTGTTAAATATGTTTTGTGAAGTTTATTCTATTCTCTAAATGTAGAAGATTGTCGAGTGTGAAAATGACCAATGTATTACGCGTGTGTGTGTAAAATGCCAGGATTGTTTGTTGCCTTAATTGAAATATCTAGAAATCTCTCTGAAGCTTATAAAAAAATAACCAACGCAACGCATAGAAACAATTTTATATTGCTAGTTAGCCAGAGTCAGTATACTATAAACCTCAGAAGCTATAATTGTGAAAAACGCTTATTAATTGGAAAACTACATATATTTAACCAGGGACGTTTGTAGATGTAAAACATTACTAACAGTTTTTACTCTGTGAAGGAGCTTCAGACACTAGTCTTTCTACCAGAAGATTAGATATTGTCGTCGCTGAAAAAAAATCCGTGTGCTTAAGCCAGCCGTCGGAAGAAGCGTACCTATTTATTAACAAAAATTAACTCCCTCTCCTTGAACGCTGATAAATTATTCAGTTCGAGACTAGATAAAAACTCAGTATTGTTTGTATAATTGTAAAATTATTGTATATAAAACATTATTTGTGTTAACTATTTGTAATATTCGTTATTATAAATTGTATTGTTGTTTGTAAATTTGATATATATAGATTAATAAAAAACTTTGGATGTTTTTGAATGAAGACATTAGCTATCGTCGCTGGTGAAAAACTTAACTGTACTTACTAAAAGAATTAGCTGAATAGCTGTCAATAGAAGTGTATCTGTGTGTCAGTATAGAATCTATTTGCTTCTCATGAACCGTCAATAAAATATGCAGTTTTAGATCAGATAAAGGACGCAGTATTGTTTGTAAGATTTTTGTAAATAAATAATTGATTTTAATAACTGTTATTATAAATTGAAATACTGTTTGTATATTAAAATATATTTGTGTTAAGAAAAAAAAACTGTGTATCAATCTTCTGACAAATATCGCAAAGTTGATACATAATATCGACAGTCACTTAACTTCTAACACTAGAACGCAAGTTATTTGAAATCGTAGTATGTAAAATAATAAATCGAGACTCTTCTGAGATTAGTCATAATACGTAACACAGATCATAAAGATATTTTTCTGATGGGGAATTTAATTATTCCCAACAAGAAGATATCTTTAATATTCAATGGAATTGAAAATCAAAGGAAAATTTACCGATTTTGAGCGGAAGAACAATCCAGAAGGAATCAAACAACTCGTAATTAAGCGAAAACCCACAAATTAAGGTCATCCACGTGCTCTAGGCAACAGTATGTAACACAGTTGAAAAGAACCTTCTTCCAGAAATGTAATCCAAGTCACACGTACGCAGCTGATTCCATTACATATCTATTCAACAGTTGCATACCTCAAGCAGTTCCAGAAGGAAACAAGTATTTTGCGATTCTAGGTGATAGGACTTTCAAAACGGTCTGTGAAATTGTCGTCTTCGTAGACAAGATATTATATTGAAAGGCAGAGGTGATGTGTTTTAAGAGATGTTTCATTCACTGTGGACCTTTTGTAAGGGAAACTAGTATACTGTTAATGTTCATGGTAATCAGTTATTGCATGAACGAACATGACTACGTGGTGAGGCTCCAAGCTATATCTGTATTTACGAGGAAAGAGCAAAAACAGAAGATGAACAAACTACGCAGACAAAATAACAAACAGGAATGAAGGACTTAAAGAAAGAAATATAAAGTCAAAGTAATAGAAATTAGTAAGAACTTTGTCTCATAAAATAGATATTATCAAGAATCACAGATAAACTGTATGAAGAACATACACTTCTTGAAGGATGGATATAGACTGTAAGTAGTGACAGATGACAGTGTAAATTAATGTCAGCAATCCCATTGCATCTTTCCAGCTACGTAGTATATGACTCACAAAACAGTTACAAAATCCACTTTACCTTAATTACAAGGTTCTGTCAAAATATTAACATAGAAATTATGAGAATATACTGAGATTTGTGATGACGAGATATCCACTTGAAATAAAAAATGTATCTCAGAACGGCTGGTATGGGTATTAACACTTTTATTGATAAGGAAAGAACAACGTTTCGACCTTCATAGGTCATTTTCAGGTTAAGAAAAAGAGTTTGAATGTGAAGTTGATGGACACATGTCATAGGGACGAGAGTATAAAAGGGTACGGGATTATAGTGGGCATTGCAGGTGGATTGTAGGTTATTAATTAGTATAGGTATAAAGGTATTCCTTTATATTAGTTTAATTTTGGTTTTAGTTGCTGTATAAGTAGGGCTTCTTTGATTTTGCGTTTGTTTATATTTTTTCCCTACTTACTATCTGAGTGATTTCTACGGTTATGTTGTGTCTATTTAATTTGAATGTACTGCTGGAAGACAAATGAAGTGTATGTGTATATTATCTAGAATACTGAAGGTGATATAATGTTTCATTAACTTAATAAAATAGTACACATAAAATATACATAAGCCACTGCGGCTCCGTTGAGACGGATTTTTCATATCTTTGGTGGATAGAGCACAGATAGCAGATTGTGCTTAATTTTAAATAAATAAAAAAAACACTTCATCTCACAATACTGAAGGTTCATTGACAAGGCGATAAAATACATGATATATTGCTTATATGTTTTGTAGCATTCTTTAATATAAAAAAGGCCTTACAGATTCATTAGAAAATGGTATTCATGCTCATTTGAATTAGAAACAAAAGCGAACCACGAGTCAATAAAACGAAAAGTTCAAAAGAAATTAATTTTCAACCTGGAATTTGATAGATAGTTTCCAGATAAACTAAGCTACTTTTCCATAAAAGCTATGATATCTGTTACTAATTTGAAGTTTTCTGCATGATGAAAAACTTGACACGAGAAATATAAAATTGACATTGAAAATATAACATTAAATATAAATTGTATGCTTACTAGGAATACTGTTATTTTTCAACATATCATGAGTAAATAGGAGTGCTCCGAGAAACGTTTTAAGTAACAGGATCATTTATTTTGGACAATTTGTATTTTTTTTACGAAAACGCATTTACGAAACGAGTTTCAAATTCTAAGTTGTTTAAATATACGTTTTTGTTACGTAGTTTCTTTACCAAATTTAACATTGTTACGTTTTTTTATGTGGACTGAACGCAACAGAAAGACACAGATAACAGCTTGTATAATTTATTACAATAAACTATTATATATGTAATAGATATAACATAAATTATATAATAACAATAACAGACATTCAGTTTCAACCTTCAAAATTAATTACAATACAAAATGGTACTGGCCTGTGTCCAATATAATGATCAAGAATGAAAATCCAAAAGTCCAGTCTAGGGTGTGAATTTGGTCCCACGAAGAAATTCCGAAGTTTGCTCCGGTCTCCCCTAAACAGTCTTGTAGGTGTTGACTTTCAGTATAACCACTAATTCGAATGAATCGTAAAGATTGACGAAATAAAATCACAGCTTCTGTAGATCTAGCTCCAGTCACAAATCCAAGTTAAATAAACACACAGTAAACGTTGAAAACTTCTCAAACGGAGATAATATCTCTTGAATCGAAAGTAAAAACGAATGACTGACTGATTTTTTTTGCGTCGCCGTCTGTTTTCATACTACTATGTCTACTGTGTTCTCGAACAATCACGTAACTTCCAAAGAATTCCAGAGTAATCTCCGCATGTCTGTCTTTTTGCACGAGACTCGTCGTCTAGACACTAGGCCGACATACATTCTACTTATAAACATATGGTTGATCTACCTAATTCTAGAAATTTCTAAATGTTATTTTAAATGAATAACAACATATTTTATTTATTTGAACTTCGAAACAATAATATAAATAATAGATATGGAAGTTCAAACATGACATGACATTTACATAACAAACATATCCAAAAGAACTTGAAACAGAAAAGAGTAACAACAACAATGATCACTAACATGATATTTATTCAGGTTTGGGTGTGTGTGTTTTTCTTATAACAAAGCCACATCGGGCTATCTGCTCAGCCTGGTCAGGGGAATCGAACCCCTGATTTTAGCGTCATAAATCCCGAGACATACCGCTGTACTAGCAGGGGTCTCAGGTATGGTTATTAAATTAATAAACGATGAAGTATTTTTAAATATTTGTAAAGAGACGAAAATTTAATTTTCACAACCTTTGCTAAAATGTAACATTACGACACAAGTAAAAATATATTTAAATGTTTGTAATGACAGAATGTTTCTACGTGTAATGTTATATTAAAAGTAGATAATAATGGTTATAAATATTGACAAATAAGAAAGTTTTTTACAAGATTGTATAATAAATTTAAAAATATAATACTAGGTAAATAATAAATGTAGACAAAAATAATTTTGTCAGTAGAAGTAGTTAGCTAATTTTAATACTTAACATCAAACTTTATACGGTACAATCGCGACTGGAAATATTAATTTCAAGTAACTAGGATTGTTTCAGTGTTGTACTTTAATAATATTAAAATAAATCCAGTTTTTGTTGGTTTTTTTTAGTATCTAGTATAAAATAAAATGTTATTTCCAGAAAATGGTGGAAGTTTAGAATGATCTGTAATATCATTTTTAGGGTGGTTATTATTATAATGTAGACATTTTTGGAACTTCTGATAGTAGGTAAGGTTTAGAAGAAATATTTGTAGGATGGTTTCATTTTATTACAACTTTTGACTTTGATACACCTCTTTTAATGGCGACTTCTCATTTACAACCGGCTGACACACTGAAAGGCACTAAGTGTTGAGAAGTTACAGGTATGGGCACTCAGCTTTGTGCAGTTAATTAATTTTTCACTACTGCTAACTAGTTTATTTTCTGACCTTTGGATTTTGTTTAATAGATGGAATATTCACAGCGCTTTTGGGTGCTATAACCACTACAATCTCTGTCATGACCTTTGAGTTACGACCTGAAAGTGCGATGACTTTAAAAATTAAAAATACTCAACGTTTTGATATTTTCTTGTATTTATTTAGCCGATTATTGTTTTATGGTGCAGATTTTCATCGCCTACTAAAAATTAATATAAATAATAATTCTGAAGCTATTCCTTAAATAAAGAATAAGATGAAAGGAGAAAGCTATGGCTTTATTGCCATCTAGTAGTACAAATTTAAACTACATGCAACTATGTTTATATATATTTATGCATAAACAAAAAATAAAGGGTTCCCTTCGCTGGTAGAATTTAAGCAACGAAGACACATTTTATTTGTTAGTTAGCTTTTTCAGCGTTGCATATTATCTATTACACAAGGTCTATCGTGTGTAAAGGTATGAATGACATTAATGAGTTAGCTTTTGAATTTTGCGCATAGCCACAGGAGGACTATATGCGCTAGCCCTCCCTAATTTAGCAGTGTAAGACTAGAGAGAAGACTGCTAATCATCACCATCCACCGCTAACTTTTGGGATATTTTTTTCCAACGAATGGTCGGATTGATCGTCAAATTATAACGCCCCTCTGGCTGAAAGGGTGAGCACGTTTGGTGTAACGGGGATTCGAACCCGCAGCCAATATTATTAAGAAAACGGATGTGAAAACTGTAATTGAAAACAGCGAAACAAAAATTTTATTCGTTACGTTTTCCGGTGGGAAGACAAAAGCGTAATATCTTAGTGTCCTTTACAATCGAAAATACTTAATTAGTATGAAATAATCATAAAATAAGTGGTAGGTAAGTATACCAGAAAATAATAGAAGACACTAATATTTTATTCTTATTATAATTTTTATATTTTCATTGTTTTTCCGCTTCATCCCGACAAAATAACACAAAAACTCTTGCTTGAGATTATCGGTTTGATTAAATGTGGGAAACTTTTTAACTCAGCAAATGATTTGTGAAACACAACAACTATAGAAGCTACATAATAATATATATTTTTGAGTTCAGTTTTTTTACTTACTGCAAATTTTTGTCTAAAATAACTTTAGCTCTGTAAATGCTAATAAAACTATCTTGCTGTGATGAAATTCTTGCATGAATCCAGCAATTGAAAAAAAAAATATTAAATCTGATCCATAGCACAATCGCCCACGTATATTATCTTATATAGCTTTTATGGTAGAAAAATTAAATTAACAAATGCACACAGTGCTTATCTTTGATATTAGAAATCAGTTTTCTAGGAAATAGTTATTGTCTCCAGCAAAATATTGAAACTGTCATAAGTCTTGTCATCGAAGTTATTTCAATGAGGTTCTGGATTTTTTTTCTCTTCTCGCAACAGAAAAAACTGTTTCAACTGTTAAAACACTAACGCTTTATCTCTGTATATAAGATTTTGTGTATTTGTGAATGGAAGGTTAACGTTTTTATTAAAAGAAAAATTTTTTCTTGCATTGATTCATTAACGTTAATTCATAATGGATTAATTGTATTCTGAACTAGAAAGTTTGATTTGAAACATATATCACAAACATAATTTCACTTTAACACTATTTCAAATACATAAATAAAGAAAAAGAGTATTTTTTTCTATGAGATCCACCTGAGTTGTAATAATATTTTTTTTAAGTAAGATTTGTTTCTCTACATAGTGATTTCCTGTGGGTAAATGCAATTATTTGATAGAAATGACATTCAAATCAAGTTAAATTATTGACCCACGTTCTTGTGAATTATGTCCTTATTCTAAACACGTTAGATTACTGGTTAACTATTTAATTTTGAATGCAAACTGATACAAATGGAATTTATTTTAAAATATTATTTACTTTAGCATTATGGTGGAGGTCAAGCGTTTTGCTTTTTAAATTTCCTTATGTAAGAGATCGATTTGTTACATATGTTTATATATTTAGTCTTATAGACTAGACAATGACATTAATAAAATTAAGGTCATGTTTTCAGAGTCACAGTACTTCGTGTTTAAAATATATTTACAAAATTCTAAATACTATTTAGCTTCCCCACTGACTCAACTGTAAATCTGTAGACTAATGAGTCTAAACATTGTATTTCGATATTCGTGGTTGTCAGAGCACAGGCAACTCATTGTACAACTTTCCTCTTAACAATCAAAATATCTAACTATTCAGCTTTGTGAATTACTTTTGGTTTAATAGTTGATTTCAGTTACACTTGTTGATACGTTTTAAATTTTATATTAGTCTCTCTCTATTTGTTAGTAATAATGGACTTACAATATCTTCAGAAATAATACTCTCAATGTTTTATAACTATAGAATAAAAATAAATCTTTAAATGGGAAAATGTTGTTTTACTTTTGTCATATCCATAAAAGTTTAAAACACTAACATGTAGCCATCTAGAACTATTTTGTTCTAAAAGAAATAGTTAGAAGATATCTTAACTTTGTGTGTTTTGCTTTTTGTTGTTTTCTTTCGAAATTACGATAAAAGCAGATGACATAATAGGACTCCAAATACACTTGCATAGAAGGCCAAAAGATGGCAGCAACATCGAATTAATCATTTAAGCATTTTCGTACAAAGTTTTTAGTAATGGTTCCGAAAGAACCAAGTTTTATTTTAGTACGAAATTGCGCCATCTTCACTACGTACTTCACAAGGAATCGAACACTACACTGTACTTCTTAGACACCTTGGTGAATTTTGTTTTTTATTTAAGCATAAAACTATACAATGGGCTATCTGTGCCTTGCCTACAGTAGGTTTTGATACAATAAAACATGTTTTTGTGTTCTTTCACTTATAACGTTCTGCTTGTAACGGATAAAGATGTCCAGTGTGTATGTAACATTAATATGATTAAATTTATTGCAGATGAAAAAGAAATGTTAAAGTGCTTGTAATATCGTTTTTGTTTTTATTAAATTCAATTGTAATGATTCATTAGTTTCAAAGATGTGAAATTACTTTAAGAATTTTTCTACTCGTTCATATATTCAAAGTACCTATAAATGTATAATTATTATAAAAAAACTTATATGTGTAAACATTTTGAAAGCTCTTCAATTATTTTTGTGTGTATGTTCGTTCATTCATTTTAACATATTTTTTAAGAATTAAATTAAATTTATTGCAGAGGAAAAAGAAATGTTAAAGTGCTTGCAATATCGTTTTTGTTTTTTATTAAATTCAATTGTAATGATTCATTAGTTTCAAAGATGTGAAATTACTTTAAGAATTTTTCTACTCGTTCATATATTCAAAGTACATATAAATGTAAGATTATTATAAAAACAAAACTTATATGTGTAAACATTTTGAAAGGTCTTCAATTATTTTTGTGTGTATGCTCGTTCATTCATTTTAACATATTTTTCAAGAATGACTAGAAATCAATATAACATTCAGACGTTTCGTCTAAAACATACCTTTAAGAATAATTTCATTTTAATATTATTTTAAATGAGTAAGTGAAGCTACGCTTTTCTCTTGAGATTCACAATAACTGCTCTAAGGTGACGTACGTCTTCTTAAATACTGAATTTGGTTATATTTAGTTTTATTGTATGTTATTGGTCATAATGTTGTAAAGATGTCGGATGATAATCAAAATTTCATTTGAATTTAGTTGAATAATTTCCCTCCCAGTTGCTTCCTACAGTTCTCTTACAAATTCTGAAAATTACAGGATTCAGTATTTCACAAATGCAAGATTTATATTTGCGTATTTTGTTACACGATCTTTGCTCTGCGTTCTTAATGAACCAAGAAGACAGGTGAAGTTATGAAGTATTTTTTATCGGTTAGATATCAGTATCAACTCAATTTAAAATGTTATTGTTTCATTTCTGGTTTCATTTGGCACTCACAGCATAAATTTTATTTTCTATTTGGGAACCCACGCAAAACACTTGTATTCATTTGTATTTAACTAACATAAGATAAAAGGATGTACTATTCTGATAACTGTGCTGAAACTAGTTTTAAATAAACAACCAGACATTACGACAGCAATTTTTACTTTGTTTTATGACATTCTATGTTTGCTGTAAAATTTCTATTTCAGTAATAACTCCCTGGGACCAGTATATCCGTTTGTAGATATTTCGACTCGTAGATTTTGTTTGGCTTTATACATAACGATATTCTTGTTTACTTGTATAAGTACTTAACAAAGCTGGATTTGGTTCTTGAAGATTACTTACTAAAATATATTAAAATATACTAAATATACTAAAATTCATTTTAATATATATTAAGCTTAAATCAACTAAATATCAACAAAAGGAGAATAGCTTATTGCTTACAAAAATAGTCGTTTGCTGCTGATATTCACATATAGCTTATTAATATACTGTACGTGAACATACGTTTGAGTGTTACACATTTGAGACTATGAACATTCAGTAGCAATAGCTGATAGTATTTAGAATAATATTATGAATGGTAATTAAAGTAACACAAAATACTACGAATTAGAAACACTTACCTTCTATTGAACAAATTAAATCTAAGTTATATCACTGATTATGTTTTTAATACTTTCGAGATTTCTTAAATACAACAACTTAAAGTAAAAATGTATTCTAAAAACCACTGATACGGGTATTAACACTTTAATTAAAATAAAGTAGGGAACAATGCTTCGGCCTTCTAATGCTATCTTCAGGTTAACTGAAGGTATAGTCGATATTAAATATATGTGTATTTATAATTAAAAAATAAAGCAATACATTGCCATGTGTTTAAGTGTAGAAGATTTTTTTCAAAAATATCTTAACCTCCAGTGAATGGAATACTCATTACAAAGACCAAACCTTAAACTCAAAAAACAGGTTTGGGAGTTGCTTAATAAAATTAACTTCAAAACTAAAGTAAAATGTCAGGATACATCTTAAAATCGTATTGCACGATAGACATCTAAAGATATAATACTTTTATTGATATATATAATGGTTACATTAAGCACCAAATAAATACGTACTTGTCTAGCTGTAGTTTTATGTAAGACGAAGTTGAAAAATTATATGTTAATTTTATATCAACCCAATAACTACTTGATGTGCAAAATTTATACGTAACACTAAAATACATTATATAAATTTGTAGCTGTTAAAAATACAATATTAACAAAATCTGAAATAATATTTAACTGCCCTTGTGTCTGAACTATAAGTCTGTATTGGCCCAACATAGCCAAACGTGTTAAGGCGTGCGACTCGTAATCTGAGGGTCGCGGGTTTGCATCCCAGTCGCGCCAAACATGCTCGCCCTTTCAGCCGTGGTGGTGTTATAATGTGACGGTCAATCCCACTATTCGTTGGTAAAAGAGTAGCCCAAGAGGTTACGTCGGGTGGTGATGACTAACTGCCTTCCCTCTAGTCTTTGCTAAATTAGGGACCGCTAGCATAGATAGCCTTCGAGTAGCTTTGGGCAAAATTAAAAAACAAACAAACAATAAGTTTAAGGTAACGAAGCTAAACATTGTTTCTATACCCATGGTTGGTAAAGCACAGATATTTTATTGCACAACTTTCCGCTTAACTATTAAACTATTCAGCTCTGTAAATTATAAAAGTTTGGTTTACTTGTTTAATTTTGTTTTGATTTGTAAAAATAAATAGAAAATATTTGCTGTAATAACGAGTTACTCAAGGCAAAAGCTGTCGGAGATCCATCATGAACAGTTTAATGTATAAAATTAATCGAAAATATGATACACCATGCTTGCACTTTTTTGACAACTATAATAACACCTTTCAAACATATTTTATTTGCACTCTAATTTATGGTTTTTGCGAATTATCTTATAGGAGTAGCCTATACTTCTTTTCGGGATAAATATAGAAGCTATGTTTTAATAAAATTCTTTATAATTTATTGGAAAGGTGTTTTGTTAAGAAGATTATATTATCTCTCTATAAGCCAGTACTGTGTGCTTAGAATAATTTCTGAGATTAGTTCATAGACATAAAATTACATACTTTGATATTAAGGCAGAAGGAAATGTCGCTAAAATGCAAAGTAAAAATGAAGCAACCAGAAGAGAATGAACTTATTATTTAGTGACACATCTTTCAGTAAGAGCGTTCTATGTCAAGAGATATAAACTTTTTCAAGAACAATGTCGTAAACAAGACTTTTTTTCTGTAAACTGCAAATTAGAAAAACCAAAAAACGTAACGAAACGGAACGATATGACGTATTCAGCCACGTCTGTCGACTCTAAATAAAAGAATCAACACAAGACAATTTTCTACAAAGAAAAAGTTGCAGAACATCATAACTACAGATAAAAAGGCAAGTAATTTATTATATCGTTTTCCTTTTAAGTATATGCCAAATCTTGCTGCTTTTGAAACGAAGTAAGAACGTCTTCCTTAGTTTTTGTTTACTTGGATTATTTTCTTTATTTAATGTTAGTTTATATATTACTAACAATACATGCACTTTTGCTGCCAAAGAGTTATACATCCTGATCCCAAACTCCATCTTGGTGATGTTGTTCTTTCCCTAGTCCCTGAATCAAAATTATTAGGGGTAATCTAAGACGGTAAGCTGAATTTCATTCCTTAATCAAGCAGCAATGCGTCAAGTGTTCGAGAACTCTGAACATTCTCTGTGTCCTCTCTTCTACATCTTGAGCAAATTTATGTTCTATTATCAGGATCTTTTATAGTCTTGTTCTCTCCAAACTGGACTATGGGTCTCTGGTCTATGGTTTTGCAAGGACCTCGACCTTAAAGATGCTGGACCCCATTTGCTATCTAGAGCTTTGACTCTGCAAGGGGACTTTCCATACTTCTCCTGTAAAGAGTTTGTACACCGAGTCCTAAGAACTTCCATCTTCATCTCCACCACTTGCAACTTTCTTCAGAGTATTCTTTAAACTACGATCTTTACGAAACCATCCAATCTGAGATTGTCTTCCTTCCTCAGTGAGCTACGATCTTTCAGAATAGATAGTTTAGCAATTTTACTTTTGGCACAGATAGCTGAATTGTGTCTGCTCTTTGGTGACATTGCTGTCTCTACTGGTCATCCTATCCAACCATTGGTTAATATCATCTCCACCTGTGATCTTTAAGTCAGCTAGGAAAGACGGATACTTTCAATCGAAAGTATCGTCTTCTATTTGATGTACATATTTTGAACTATTCTTCTATTCCTATTTATATAGATGGTTTAAAATCAGCTGAGTCTGTGGGCTCTGCCATGATTTGTTATGGCTTGGTGGTTGTTCATAGGACCCATTTTCAGTTTGTGTTTACTAACAAGCTGTATGCCATTTATCTTCCCTTGTATCATGTACTGTTATGCAGTACACAGACTGTACTATTTACACTGACCCCCTTAGTTTTCTACTGACCATGAAATCGCTTGGTATTAGTTCTCATCTTGTTCTCGTCGATATTGAACACCCTCTCTTGAATTATAATTATAGGCATAGGCCAGGTGATTCTTGAGCTATATTGGTACGTAACTGGGGCATCAGATTCGTCTCTGAAAAAGCCTTACTCATATTTAAATGATATTGTAGAAATCATGAGAAAGCTATATCGTTTTTCACGCCTCAATCTGCCCTAATTTTTCCAGAATAAAATTTGTTGAGAACAGTGGTAGCTTGATTGGAAATGAGATATAGTAAAGTTCTTTATCTACATGAAATCTTTATTGTAGTTTTATGAATATTTACTATCATATAATACCTAAATGTCATGCTTATTTTATCAAGGGAAATGCATTAGGAGCTTCCGTCCCAGTGTAATCACACACACCTCGAACTGCAACATACCTGCATATTGCCTCTCTCAAAGTAAACATTTTGCACTCCTAAATAATGTAATAGGAGCCAACTTTGTAGATATTCAATACACTTGTGAAAGAGAATGTAATTAATCTTAAAACAAGTTTACCTCATAAACTTAGACTGAGTACGTTCCATTGACTTCAACAAATGGATAAGTTGATTTTCTATTGAGCTAAACCTGTATTTCATAAAATTAATAAACAATGCAATTTATGTTTTCCATATGGTTATCACAAAGGTATTATCCGTGAGAAAGAGTAGAAAAATCGAGAGTTAATAGGAAGTGTTGCATAACATGGCTGTATAACTCAGTATTTCATTCTTCAAATTACTAGAACCTTCTCTCCAGTCTCCTAGTTGTTATATCTTATTAACTGATGCATCCATTTTTCCACCACTTACCTACGTTTCTGACTCTCGGTGTTTGATCACAGCATTAAAGTCAGAGTTATTTTATCCATCTAATTGGAACACCGGCATAACAATGACGCGTTTACTCCAATGTTTGAAGTGATTGTAGATTATATATGATTACAAGGTACTAAATGAAATAGTCCTAAGACATATTTGAATTATAAACAGGTCTACATTACTATAAATTGTCTTCTAAAAATAACTTACTTACTCACATACAACTTTGGGGTGCTCAGCAGATAGCCTGATATGGCTTTGCTATAAGAAACACACACAAATACAACTTTGGTAGTTAGCTGCATAGAAACTCTTTTTGGTTACCATCACTTCCTCATCTCTCTAAATTCATTGAAATATACCAAACGAAATATTCATTAGAAAATATTAAATCATAAATAACAGTATGAAAAACACAGAATTTTTACCTAGCCAACTTAATTGAAACTGGAGGAATCTTGGTGGAGTATAAATCAATTGATGCATTGATTAGCGAAATATTTGAACTATGGACTTCTATTCAGACCGTAATTTCTCTCCAGAAACAAAGAGGATAAAACTTCCACTGCAGTCCAAGTATAAAAAAAATACACGAAAAAATCAATACAGGAGATCTTTATTTGCTTACTCATTTTGCTTATTAATAGTTCTACGTTACAAGAAGGTTATTTTGTTTGTTTGTTTTGGAATTTCGCACAAAGCTACTCGAGAGCTATCTGTGCTAGCAGTCCCTAATTTAGCAGTGTAAGACTAGAGGGAAGGCAGCTAATCATCACCACCCACCGCCAACTTTTGGGCTACTCTTTTACCAACGAAAAGTGGGATTGACCGTCATATTATACACCCCCACGGCTGGGAGGGCGAGCATGTTTGGCGCAACTCGGGCACGAAGCCGCGACCCTCAGATCACAAAGCGCACGCCTTAACGCGCTAGGCCATGCCAGGCCTTCAAGAAGAGTAAACACCATGTGTAACAACTCTTGTTAAAAATCAATCACCCCAAATCTTCATGCATAATAACACATACTGTAAATCTATTAATCCATAAATTGAACCTTTGAGATGTCAGCCAACTATTCTTCTACGTTTCAAATACATCAGTTAACTTTTTAATCGTTAAATGTATTTTTATTTCATACATATGTTTTTGAAGTTTTTTTTATATATGATGACTTTAAATGTTTCGTAAAAATAAAAATTCAGGATAAGGTTATGGCTTTCAAAAGTAGGTAAAATTTGTAAGCATTTACATCTAAAAATTCATTAAAATGTTCGTAATTTCCATGCATATAAAATACAAAACAACTCACAAATATGTAAAGGAACTAGAATCAAGAGATTTATTATAATGTAAAAACCAACAGCCTTATATATTTATATAAGTAAGCTTTTGAATAAGTGAAGTTAAAGGGAGTAGTTTCATTCAAAATACATTAGTAGTGCAAACATACATGTATCAGAACTACTTATATTTAATATCAAATTTCCGTATATCATTTTGTTAAATAATTATATTTTATGTAGATGCATTTTTAATTAGCCATGTTTGAGAAATAACAAAACCGTTCATTACGTTCTGGTCAGATAAAACCAGTTACGAATTTAATGGGCTACGCGACCAACTCGTTTATCTTAAATTATTAAATTATACTCACTTTGTCATTTAGCGTTATTCCTTGTTAATGACTATCTCAACTTTTTTTTTATTAACCTGAAAATGACCTAAGACATTGTTCTCTGTTTATCAATAAAAATGTTAATAACCGTACCTAAAACGGCTCGTTTTGAGACACATTTTTATCTCAACTTGTCTTTTTGTAATTCAGAGTTTAAGGTAGTGAAACCTAAGTTGTAAAATAATTTGTCTCCTTTCACTTATTCTGCTGTAAAATTCAAATGCATTTCACGTGCAAATGATTGTCATTCATTCCACGTCCCTAAATTGCGAGCGGTTATCATAATTACTGAATGCTGAATGGTTAACAAGTCGTTTTATTAATAAGCTTCGAAGTGTTGTTGGAAGTGGTAAGCCTTGTATATCTGTCTACAACATTTTCTGAACTTCTATTAAAACTTGTTACTTGGTATGGAATTGAACGTTTAACATTAATTCAGATTCACATGTAACTATTGCTAGATATATCCGTGAAGAATACCAGTATTATTTTTCAAGATGTCTTAAATTGTTTTTGTTGTTTTTTTTGTTTCGCGGAGAGCTACACGAGAGCTATCTGCGCTGGTTTGAATTTCAAAAAGATCAATTTGAATGACTTTACAAATTAAAATCAAGACGTGGATGTTTATCATTGCAACTAACTTTTGGTATTCCTACATTTTAAACATTGAACAACTAAATGGTATTCACAAAGACTTCTCCAAGTCATTTTATTTCCAGAATTATAATATTGGAATAAAGCCAGATACGTAACTACGTATAAGTATTTGAATGTTTCTGAAAGGCTCAGATTTTTTAAAAAGAAAAGTTTAATTACTATTAATAAAATGCTTTTGTTTTATGCTTCAATAATTTAGCCATTTCATTGCATTCAAATGCTTTATAAAAAAATCCAATTACTATTTCTTATTTTGTCTTAGTTCAGTAGAATAAAATAAAATAATGCAAATTAAATAAGTTTTCTATGTAACTGATTTACTGTTACATATTTATTTTAATGGCTACGTTTGTTTCGTTAATGCACATTCAAAAATGCATATAACTCATATTGCTAAATGTGTGATTCTTGAACACACGAATCACAAATGTACCCTCTGTGTGTTGGTAAAATACCATGATTGTTGTCTTGGCTGAAATGTCTAGAAAATCTTCTCTCAAACTTATAAACTGTAGCCAACACAACGCAGAGAGGTCATTTTATATTGTAAATTTACTGAAGACAATATACTATAAATCTCTGAAGCTATAATTGTGCTAAACATTTATTAATTGGAAAACTACAGATATTTCACCAAGACGTTTATATATTTAGAGCATTACAAACAGTTCATCTTAAGATAATTAACTTCAGACGCAAGTATATTTACAACATTAGATGCTTTTCTCGACGAAAGGTCAGCTTGTAAACCACATGAGGCTAGCCAAAAGAGAGCTATCTAGCATTTCCTTTAAGTGAAGTGTACCTGTGTATCAACATAGAATTATGCTTATCATGAGCGGTCGATAAGTCATTTTCAGATGCGATGGAAGTCTCAGTAATGTTTGTCAGTTTCATATATAAATAATTATTTACAATAACTGTTTGTAATAACCATTATTTAAATTGTATTGTTCTTTGTGTATTAAAATATTTGTGTTTAAGAAAGAAAACTGTGTGAATAAATCTTGTTTTAGGATAAAATTTAGAATAAAAATAGAAACAAACAGAGACAAATCCTACTATACCTTGTTAATTATTTCATAATATAAACAAATAATAAATATAGTATGACCCAAATATTAAGGCATCGGATGTGTGAACCCGAGAATTCCATGTTCGTCTCATTTTGCCGAAAAAACTTCGCAATGAGGGAGTATGGGTGCACTATGACAGTGGGAGTCAAATCACCCTCTTCAGTCAGCTTGAAAACATCTCAAGAATTAACGATAGGTGCTGCTTATTAAGTTCCTTTCCTCTCGCCAATCATTTCAAAATAATAAAGATTTTTTTTTTGCAAACTTTGATTAAAAAAGAAAGAAACAAACCTAACCAATACCCCCTTGGGGAAGCTTTCATTTCAAAATGCATAATGTTACCAATATATAAGAGAAAATAAATTCATATGTAATGGATTATCGTGCTATTATATTTTTCAACCCAGAAAATAAAGGATTTTTTATTTCAAAACTGACGAATAAAAAAGATAAATTTATGTCATTAGTGCACAATTAAATCTTCTTTATTCAATTAACTTAGGGTAATTCGATTTTTTATAAAGAAAGTTTGGTTCTTACTTAATATTAAGCTCAAAATATTATACGGTAGAGTTCTTGATGGTTTGTGTGTAAAACTTATTTTTTTTTACTTTTTTTCAACTATGTGTTACTTTCTTCTCGTGTGACTTAACATATGTATATTGAGTTTTGTCCTTATCAAATATTAGGAGCCTTACATTCTACTGCTGAATGGTAAGGTTACTGTTAACTTCAGACTGTGTGTGCTATCGTTTGCTTGTTTTGGAATTTCGCACAAAGCTACTCGAGGGCTATCTGTGCTAGCCGTCCCTAATTTTGCAGTATAAGACTAGAGGGAAGGCAGCTAGTCATCACCACCCACCGCCAACTCTTGGGCTACTCTTTTACCAACGAATAGTGGGATTGACCGTCACATTATACACCCCCACGGCTGGGAGGGTGAGCATGTTTAGCGCGACGCGGGCGCGAACCCGCGACCCTCGGATTACGAGTATACGCCTTAACGCGCTCGGCCATGCCAGGCCTTTATCGTTTGCTATTGGACAACTTTCACATGTGTGATGATTAGTTTGTTTGTTTTGTTTGTGAATGTTGCGCAAAGTTACTCAAGGGCTATCTACGCTAGCTGTTCCTAATTTAGCAGTGTAAGACTAGAGGGAAGGCGTTAGTCATCACCACCCACCGCCATCTCTTAGATCATTCTTTTAGCAACAAATAGTTGGATTGACCGTAAATTATAACGCCCCCATGGCTGAAAGGACGTGCATGTTTGTTGCGACCGGGATTCGAACACGCGAGCGACCTTCAGATTACGAGTCGAACTCCTTAATCCACTCACCTGACCGTTCCGGGACATGTGATGATTTGTACCCAGTAGTAGTAATTCCAAAAATATGTGAAAGTTCGATTTCCACTAAGCTTATCGTAAAATTTTAAAAATATTCTTAAAATGTGTTTGTGTATATACTTGATATTTGTGATCGACAGAATACTGCAATTTTCATTATAACTGTAATCGATAATTTTATATGAACTGTCGAGAAGAAAGAGTAGCAAAATTTTAATATAAATTGGAAACTCTGTTTACTAATTAGAGTTAATCGCGGTAGAAAATTAATCGTACAATTAATTCAAAGTTAGCGCACGAATCACTAAACAAATAAAAACGAACATGCACCTTTCTTGGTGTTAGGTAACGATTCGTTTAACAGATCAAGGACTAACATGCTTATAATTCAGTATTTAAAAAAAATACTTCTGTAAACGAGATAGAAGCCAGCACTTATCACGTTGTTATCAAACAGGTCATTCGATAAGGAAAAGACAGATGCACCTTGTCTCCATGTAAGCTGAGATATCTAACAAGTAAGCAATAGACAAACTCTTACTGTAGTGTTAAATAACGAACCAATCAACAAACAGAAAATGAACGTGCTCTTGTTTGTTAATTAATAGTTCATGCCCAAGTCAAAGATAAATCTGCACTGCTCGGGAAAAAAAAATATTTTAATTAAATGCTACTGAGTTGTTCTCAACCAACAAAAAGTTTAAAAAGTGCTTTCATTTGAACAATGAGTGTTGAGGTTACAGTGTAGTTGTTTATTGAATTTTGCACAGGACTACCTTAAGCTTATCTACTTTAGCCGTTTCTAATTTAGAAATGGACTAAAGAGAAAGTAACTATTTAACACTATACATCGCCAAATTATTGGGTAACTTTTTTTCTTAATCGAATAATGGGATTTAACGTTATATTATAATAAATTGCATTAAGATATAGAACTGAAAAAAAGTTTATTATCATTGAAAAATTAGTCTAAGTAAAATGCAAAATTTAATCATTATGTTGTAATTAAATAACAACATTAATTCTTACACATTTAGTTCAAACTTGCTGTCCGTGTTTTCTTAATATCGTGTTCTTTTCATAAGAAGAATGGGTTATCGTGACTTTCTCTTTTTAACGATATCTTTCATTATTCAACTCAATCTTAATTGTTATTTGTTTTATAGATTGAATTTTAACAGGCAAGTATTGTATTTTTGGAAATCAAAATTCGTTAGCTCGTCGATTTTAAGTTATGACAATTCTTTAGGTGCCTGTTTACGTAATATATTCAGTAAGTAGTAGAAATTAATATCCAGTGTTTTGCAAAAGTGAGTATACAATATGTTTTCTGCAAACTGGAAAATTCCCCTTTAGATATTTCCCGTTGTCTCATGGGTAATCATAAGGGCTTGTAACTAAAATTCAGGATCCGATTGTCATGGTGAATATAGGATAGAACAAATTGCTCTGCTTTCCATACTCTTTAGATCCAGTAGCTGCATAACCTGTGGTGGCGCCACCTTTTGGTCATGCTCCATGGCATTAGGCAGAATCGATCGGTAACGTTCGTTTATAAGGTGGGTTACCCACATCCTATCCAAACACTGTCAATCTTGTGACACAACAATCGCACAACAGAGAACGCATGTTAGTATCCTGATAAGAAATTTTCTCAGCTTATATTTATAAATATTACCATTTTAGTTTTCTTTGTCAGCGACTGTTTTTATAAATACCTTGTTTTGGGGACAGTTACCTCATGACTAATTTAACGAACTTGGTACGTAAAATGCATGTGTTGAAAATTTTAGGTTTTTACGTTTTTCTAACCCAGTTGTGGCCACTGGCTTATGGAGAATTAGTCAAACAATCACCTGCATCAAAAGAAAAGCCATACGGTAAGTCAATAACCTTCAAAACTATTTTTTGATATTATAAAAAAAGACAATTATACTTGATAATTTGGCAAAAGTGACAATAAAAATCGAGTATTAAATTTATAACTAACGTGCTATAGTGAAGTTTATTTAAAATCATTCATTAAACATTTAGTGTTTAAACAAATAGGTTAATTTAATTAATTGCCCAGTGGAATATTTACAGGTCCCTTAAGTGTTTTCAGTGAAGTATGGTAATTATTATTAATCAACACTTCAAACCTAAAACCTGTAATAAATAACGCAAAAAATAACATATTATGACAAGATGACGACCGGCTTTATAGATTTACAGTTGAAGAACTGTATACAAATTATACAATGCTATATAGAAGTTCATTTACTTAAAGTTTTAGAGACCCTCCAATAATTCAATTAAAATTTGAAATAACATTTATTATTTACTGTCAATTACAGATTAAATGGTAATATTGCTGATCTGAAGTAAAAATCTATCGTTGGAGTTAATGGCACTAAATTTTTGTATCGGTTAAAATGAGTAATATACCTGAAACTTCACCTTTCACAAAGCAGTATACTTAAAAATAAGTAAGGAAAATACTGCTTTTAAAATACTTCTTTGTCAGTATAAATAGAACATTAGTAACAATGAAATATCCTTGTAACTTAACGTTTACGTAACATTCAGTTTTCATTCATTTCGACAATAATAATAATTAATGGGATTTCCAATAGAGGATATAAATCATGTGAGCTATATATCGCTATTATTAATCACAAACCTCTATAAATTAATTTAAAAGGTGAGATTTTACGCCATAGTAAGAATGAAAATCAACTTAACCATTTCATCTTCAACTGGCCTAATAGAAGCTTCTAGTAAAACTAAATACTACAGTGTTTGTTCCTTTAATTTCGTGCTGGTACTTGAGAGTTATCTGCTCGAGCCACTCCTAAGTTACAAGTTGTAGACTAGAGGAAAGGCAGCTACTTAACATCACCCACCGCCCACTCTTGTGCTAATCTTTGAGACTTTCAGAGCAAAAATTGAGATTTACCGCAGCATAATCTCATCTCCAAAGCTGATTATGAGTCAAAACCTAATCAAACAAGAATAAATATTTTATCGTTATTTGAAAGAACTCCATTTTCTAATGCCATTTCATGTTTTTAAAGATTAAAATAACACTCCTGCTGGCAGTAAAAACTAATTAATGTATCACAAGTTTAAAAATTGATAAGTTTTAAAATTAGAATATTTTTATTTATTTATTATACATCTGTTGCGTTTCGCTAAAATTACACCAGTGAAAACGAATGTAGGCTTTATAATGCCTCCAAGACCAATTGTGCAAGCATCTTAACGAACTGTTTTAGGTCCAATGGTCAGTAGACAGAGAATGGAATGCTCTAACAATAAGAAAAAAGTGTACAGAAATATTTGAGGGTGTAGAATACTTGAATTATATTATGTTGCCTGACGAAGATATTCTTATCATGTAACTTATGTTTGTTTGTGATATTTCATTATCTTATACTTTCTAAGATTTCCATGTTTTGGTTAAAATTAGCAAACCCTTGATTTCGGTAATCATAAAATATTAAATTATTTATCCTGAAAAAGTAGTCGTCTTTTATAACATTTCTTTTATTAATTCTGTGATGTTTATGAAATAATTAATGCAAATATAAGCTAACACAAAAATGTTGTTGTTGTTGTTGTTGTTTTAAGCACAAACCTACACAGTGGGCTATCTGTGCTCTGTCCACCACGGGTATCGAAACCCGGATTTTAGCGTGTAATTCCGCAGACATACCGTTTAGCCACTGGGGGGCAACGCAAAAGGTTTAATATATTATATTAAAACCAATTTGAATATGCAGATCAGCAAATCATGTCGCATACACAGCCAAAATAAATTGTGGAGTATCTAAATATTCCAGAACCACATTTTGACGTTGTTTGGTGTTTCGTAGACAGTTTTATGCCGACTCAAATTATTCATGCATTCAGGTCAAAATAACATGTATTCAGATTAGAAACATAAAATTTCCGAGACATTGTAAAATTCAACATCTTCTAATAGATGAGCGTGCACGAGCACAAAAGTTCAGAAGAAGAATCCATCCAAGCATCAGTGCACAATATAATTAAGGGGAATATCTATTTAGAAAGGCGGCTTATATCATGTGTACACAAGGTTCTTCCACGATATATCTGCTCAACCATCGGATATCTCAAGCAGTTGGAGAATGAAATGAGCATTTATACTATTTCATAGGAAAACATACCGGTTTAGTCGATGGACGTAGCGCCCATGGATTTACTTACGATAAAAAAATTACGCTACGATGATATTGCCAGAATCATGGTCGTTAGATAGAGCATGACTGGACGTGAGGACAAAGACCGCAATGTCATAGCGATGCTTTAAATTTGTTTTTAACTTTTTGTTGTCCGACATGTTCAGGTTGTTTTGACGCTTTACTTGCAAGCTGTTTGTCATTTCAGCCGTGCGGGCGTTATAATGTGACGGACAATCCAATTATTCGTTGCTAAAAGAGTATCTCAAGAGTTGGCGATGGATGGTAATAACTAGCTTCTTTCCCTTTTGTCATTCCATGGTAAGTTAGATATACTAGTGCAGATAGCTCTCGTGTAGTTTTGCACAAAATTCAAAACAAACAACGTTCTGTTATTGCGATTTGTCTGTACAATAGAGTTTCAACAGCGGTATGTCAGATATATAACGAATTGTAGAGATGGTTCTGAGATCTATTTATATTAATATACAGTAGAAAGTAAATATATTAAGTTTCTTTCCAACTGGTATAACTCACAAAATAAAATCTTCAGATTATGGCACTGAAGAGAACGGTTTTCGAATAACATAATTTTTCTCATTATGTAGTTCCAAAAATGTGAGACTGAAATCTACACACTCTGTATATATGAGCATATATTAATAAAGACATTAGGTTATTTTACTGTAAATTACGTTTATATGATTGAAGAATTTTAACAGAGTATTTAAATCTAAATTAAAACTGAGGATTTTGCTTGCGTTTATTCTTGACTTTAAAACATAGTAAAGTCTTTTCTGATGTTATTGTACAGAAACTGAAATAGTTAGCTGTAGTGAATATCATGGCTACTAATTGTTAGCATTTTTTCATACTTTATCTCTGTGTCAACTGAACACCACTGATACTTGCACAGTATTGCATCAGCCTTTTCGGTAACCAAATTTGTTCATACTGTGTAGGATAATCAATATCCGGAGTAAAATAAAAAGTAAATGTTTGGGGCTGAGCGCGGATAAATATTACTTTGTACCATGAACTCAGACATAAAAAGAATGTCAATGATGCAGAAAGTGCACCTGGGACATATTAACATCATTGTTTTGTAAGCTAAGTTATAGCAGAGAGACAACAGTTTTAGATAGAAATAAAAGAAAGGAAATAAATGTAAATGCAGAAAAAAAACGTTGCAAGAAAGGATTTATAAGATATTGAAGTGTAAAATAACCATAGTATACAATAAACGAATAATGAAGTATAACGGAGATAATGGATTATATCGTTGAGAGAACTTCAAAAGGTTTAATATATTATATTAAAACCAATTTGAATATGCAGATCAGCAAATCATGTCGCATACACAGCCAAAATAAATTGTGGAGTATCTAAATACTGTGATTTGTAATTAGTATTATAAAACAATAATGAAATTAATATTTATCAAAACATTACAAAGAAATGTTTGTTTATTTGTTTAGAATTAAGCACAAAGCTGCACAATGGGGTATCTGTGCTCTGCCCATACGGGTATCGAAATCAGGTGTTTAACGGTGTGAGTCCACAGACATTCCGCTGTACCATCGGCTGGCTAAATACTCTCTATTCTGTGCTTATATGTACATATATGATTTAATTTGGAAAGATATCGTTTCAAACGAGATTTTATAGGGTGTTTGAGACATTGCATATTTTTGGATCAGAAACTACCTTTTTTTGCTTTAATTAGGTTTTTTTCCAGAATTTATGGTTAGTGATTCACAAAGTACTATGTAGTATATGGTGAGGTCTCATTTATTATCACTTACTGTTATTTGTAACTTAATGCCACATACTTCATGTTTAATTAAAATATTTTTATGTAATCTTTTTTGTTTAAATACTTTTTTTCTGATGAATAAACATAAGAATGATTGTTGTGAAACTTCAGTATGCAGTTAACTCCAGTTTTAGTACAGTAACTGCAATATTATTGGCAAACGAAAGAAATATTACTTTGTTCCATGATTTCCTTCTTAAACGGTTAAACATTTGTTATTTCTTTCCTTTTTTACACACCACTTATATAAAATCCAGCATTTATAAGTTTCTCAGAACACATAAATTACGTTAGACAAGCTGACAGATTTTTTCCTTGTTCGAAGAAACATCATTATGATTTTTTATTATGCAAAAACACTTATTACTGTCACAAAAGCTGTCAGTTGCCAAACAATTACAACTAAATATATCGATAGATCGTGTGGTGAAAACAACTCTCACTTTAGCTCATTTTTACGAACCATTTAGAAATACTAGTTTGGAACATTTCATGTGATAACTGAATCATAGACTGAAGTCGGTGAGAAACTACCAATTACTAGACAAAATCTCATTAGCAGATGTAATATAAAACAAATATTCAATAAAATGCATTTTAATTTCTTAAGGCTATACGCAACATAGCACTTTCGTAATACGTAAATGACATTATTCGCTTAGAATAAAACATTAATTTACACGCAAGAAAAAGTTAAAATATGTAAGGGTACAGTTAAATCTTATTAAAACAATAACTCATAACTATGAACATTTTTATTAGAATTTCAAGAAATTTTTAAGTGTTGGCGTTATACTTAATGTATTTTTGTACGACTTGAACTTCCTGTAACACTTGATTTGAAGATTGTTTGATCGGCTTAGGAACAGTGAACAGTTTATTATTCCTTGCTTACATAATTGTTTTATTTCAAAAATACAGAATAAATCAGCATAAAAATAAATTAAGCCCCTTAAAACTTATTGGAGGCTTAGTTATCTAATCTTAAAATGTTTTTAATGTAAATCAAGAAAATCTCTTCATGATTCGCTCTCTAATTTGTAGAATTGGTTAAAAAAATCCATAGCACAATCAACACTGCAAATAAAAAGGAATATCAGTATCTACTCCAGTCAACTGCACACAAAATAATTCACCAAGAAATATTTTTTGTTAACAACAGTATGAAAGGTCATTCCCTTCTTCGTTCGAACCCGTTAAAGTGGAAATTATAGTGACTTGATAAAGTAAATAATCGTGATTATCTTAACGAGCACGCTTGACACTAAAAAAAGTAGTTTTAAGTGTATCTTGATTCTCAAACACTTTTTAAGAAATGTGATTACTTTCTATACAATATCATTCTGTACTTAGTAAATTTCTTCTGGCCCGGCATGGCCAAGCGCGTAAGGCGTGCGACTCATAATCCGAGGGTCGCAGGTTCGACCCGCCTCGCGCCAAACATGCTCGCCTCTCCCAGCCGTGGGGGCGTTATTATGTAACGATCAATCTCACTTTTCGTTGGTAAAAGAGTAGCCCAAGAGTTTGCGGTGGGTGGGGATGACTAGCTGCCTTCCCTCTAGTCTTACACTGCTAAATTAGGGACGGCTAACACAGATAGCCCTTGAGTAGCTTTAAACGAAATACCAAAACAAGTAAATTTCTTGTTTTTACTTGCTTAGTAACTGTGTCATTATGATTTTTTTATGTGTACTTATGATGACAAAAGTATTTATGTGCAAGCGACGTCAAGACAAATTACACTGTTTTGTAGTTTTTGTTTTCCTTTCCGATATTTGCTTCTGTTATTTGAGGCGACATTGATATTGAACGATTGAAACTCCACCATGTACCAAATAAAAGAGCAAACCTTCTATTATCCGAAGCAACGTCACTCATGAGTGGGGACAGCATCAGCATGTAAAAATCGTTCTTATGAAATGCGATAAACATTTTATTTAAAGATAAACTGGCATATTTACCGAAACAGTATGTACATTTTGAATATTTAGAAGGTTGTGCTCAACACTGAGATGTGTATAAAAATATAAGAAACAACTAAAATGTGGGAATTAAGTAAACTGGATTATTCATGTGTAGTCAGAACAGTATAAACGTCCTATTTTTTTAAATTAATAGTTAAACTGTATGTAGTTTTCATATGTAGATCACTTAGTCACATGTTGCTATGGGTATGGAATTTTTTTTAATATTATTCACTTTTACCATTTGAAAAATATTAAATATCACTTTTACCAAAAACCTTGCAAAACTATTTTCACTAGTAAAGAATGTGACTTTTCAGCCAAAACTAATAAATTGGTCTATAAAGTATCTCGCATATAAATTACTACTAAATGAAAACCATATCTGGTAGCAATATGCTATTTCACGCATGAAATAATTGGTGCCATATATGTCGGTTTTATGTGTACAACTGACATTACTCATCTACATCCAATGTATTCTGTATTTAATTGCAATAATCTGGTAGGTTTTCATAGTTTTCTAGTACGTTTAAATTTTATCAATAAATTAAAGCTGATATTATTATACTGATGGAATGATTATTGAAAAAAAAAGATTAGAAGAAACTCTACGTTTTAAGTTGAACTTGAAAGATAAAATGAAGAAGCTTCAGACTAACAAAACTCAGAGAAGAAAGTTCTAAGACAGAGTCAATTACAATCTTATTTATGGAAATTAACAACTAGGTAGCATACTTGTCTTCTATCCGTCGATTTACGGTGAGGAAAAAGTTATTGAATCATCCAGTTTTTTTGGCACTTTTCTTGACACCTCTAATTTTTTATCAGATGGGCATTTTTGAAGCGTCAGAACTATTTTATTTGAAAAGGTTATAAACATTGTTGTGCCTAAAGTGACTTATACTTCTCACATCTAAACACATGTACATATGTATATTTTTAACAAACCTGTCGTGACAAACGAATGACAACGAATATTTAACAAATTCAAAAATGTTCTCTGAGAAATTTTCTCTTTAGTCCACATCTACTGCATAGAATGTATTAATATTACTAACCGTTTTCCTGTGGTATAGAGCAGAGTCATTCTGGAATGTTCAGTTGTCAACTCCACTGAAGTGATCCTGAAATGTTTGCTTCAGCTGGAACACCAGGATCTCCACATACCTCTTGACACTAACAGTACCTTTCACAAACTACAGATGTTCTATACTCTGGTCAGAAATGAGTCCTCATATACTTTGCCATACAGATACTTCACAGTTGCATTCAAGCATGCTGGATGGAACTCTCGTTTATATCGATGTGGTACAAAGTGATTCTCATCAGACCTGTACATGATGAACTTTCATTGATCAAAAAAAGATCACTTTACACCACATTGCTTCAGTACAGTCAGCAGAATCTTTAATATAATTCAGTTCATACATTAAAGACGTATCGAATCACCGAAAACATTATAATAAGTTTGGTCAAAATACACACAAAGCTATTTGAATGGAAAGATTCCTGTGATCTTGTGATGGGAGAAGTTGGCTCATAAATATTTCATCAAATTCAGGAAGTTATGAGATATATTTAGAGATAAATCTTAAATTACAAAATTATTTATACGCTAACGATGTTCATACAATTATTTTGCAATTCAGCAAATGGTTGACTCTTTAAAATTAAAAAAAAAAGTAGGCCTGTGAAAAACATTGCTCCTGATGCGTATGATGCTTTTTTTTTTAGAATAAGCATGAACATCGTGTTTATTGGGCACTTAAATTATTATTATATTTCCAGAAAATAGCTATTTTTACTCCGTAAATAGAAAATACCTCTGAGTAGAAAATTAAAATTTTATGTTCTTTAATTACTTATTACTGGGTTCCGCATGGCCAAGTGGGTTAAGGCGTTCGACTCATAAACTGAGGGTTGCGGGTTCAAATCCATATTGAACCAAACATGCACGCCTTTTCAGCTGTGGGGGTGTTATAATGTGACGGTCAATACCACTATTCGTTGGTAAAAGAGTAGCCCAAGAGTTGGCAGTGTGTGATGAAGTCTAGCTGCCTTCCCTCTAGTCTTACACTGCTAAATTAGAAACAGCTAGCTCAGATAGCCCATTGAGTAGCTTTGCACGAAATTCGAAACAAACAAACTTGTTACTTTATTTACTATTGTTGTTTATCTGAGACGTTTGTGGAAATAAAATAATCGATTCTCACTTCGTTAGGAAATCATTAGCTTGTAAAGCTACTAATTACACTCTTGATATAAAAACACGCAGGTTCATTAATACCTGATATAAGTGAAATAGAAACCCTATAACCCAGTTAGAGTTTATGTTTCATTCCTACTAATTACACAGTATTGTTATCATTAAACTTGTTATTATACTCTACAGGATGAGAGAGAAAATTAATAAACACTTTCTCATTATTTAGTATTTTTTCATATTTCTATAAAAAATAAATATAAGAATAATTTAAAAACTAAAAAACTTTCTGAGTAAAAGTATTACATATCACCTAACTATCAAAATTATAGGATCCTCCATAGGTTGAATTTTGAGCGTTTTTCTGTCTAGTTCCCAGAGTTAATTTAGATAGCCACCTGTCTAAGAGACAGATTATCACCGAACTTCATTCATTTTTCCTTTATTAATACTCTTTACCAGATCTTCAAGCTATTCCCCCTAGAATATCCTAAAACAGGGTAATCATTAGTTGTAGTTAGAGCAAAACATAAAGTTGTGGTATTCATATCGAAAACCAGATGGACAAAAAAAAATATGGAAGAGGTATGTAATGAAACACCAGAAGGAAGGAAATAAAATATACCTTTACTTTTTATGAGCATAAAATACCAATGAAAACATAATGCATTAACATTATATATATATGATAGTAATAGGAGAAGGTTTAATGTAAATAAGTGTATAAGCAATAGTAAAATATCGATCTCGTGAAATAATTAACTCATAAGGGCAGTACAATAATGACGTTTGAAATATATTGAAATACTTCAACCATATTTAATGTGATCTTTTCCATTATTAATAATTATCATAAAATGGTATTAAATTCGGGATTATTTTAAAGAATGATATATTTAATGTAATTTAGGAGGGAAGGACATGCGACATTTTAATAGTGTTTTTCCCCCATGTAAAATAAAAACAGACAAAACATGCACGATATATTTGCTATTTAACATTTTCAAAGAAGATAAAATAAAATCAATGATTAGGTTTACATGACATTTTCTTCTATATTCTAAATAATCAGATAGACATTAATAAAACGAATGTGAATGCCAATGTCCTTAATATTTCTGAGCATGTTTGCTTACTGTATGCCATGTCTATTACAGAATTTGTCGATCATGGGCCTCCAACCACTTCAATATCTGGTAGGCTATAGAAGGTCTGTCCTGGTATCACTGTTTGCCGTACATTTACTGATGTTCTTCTGAGTCTTTGTTTCCTTCTGCTCTTCTTCCTTTATATCGTGTTTGTTATCGAAAGATTTTTCTTTATTTTTCATTCTCTGAACATTTTTATTCAAATAAGTTAATAACGCTTCTATGGACGTTTAATGGTTAAATAGTTTACATATATTTGATTCTGATTCATACCGTTTCTGTACTGACTTTGGGTAACTATACAAAGGAAAGAAGTAAAAGAAACTATTCAATGGTTTGGTCACAATATTAAATAATTATTATTTTTATACTAAACGTATGGTACCAGTACGTTTTGAATATATATATATAAACCAAGACGAAGATTTATAGTTATAATAGTAATATTTTTAATGAAGTTAAAATACGTATAACGTATTTTTAACACTTCTTTCTCGAAAGAATAAATAATCATGATTAATTTTTTTTTAATTTTAATTATTAAAAAGTCAAATTTTGATTACAATTAACTTCTAGTTACTATTTAAGGTTGATGATGCTTTTGTAACACTCAGAGTGGGACAGCAGAATATCACAGGGATACAGTTAGAAGTCGGATTTCGATACAGATTACTGTTTGAGTAACTTTGTGCTTAATACCAAACAGCAAGTTTTGTAACACTGCTATGTCTTTAGTTATCAGCGAACACATACTGTATTGATAAGTTACAATTTTAAGTTTCACTAAACAATCTTTAATCTGGATACAAATCTCTGTTGGGAAGATTTTTTTCTGAAATAATCTTATCAAATAAATTAGAGGCTAAAGTAATAATTGTTTGTATATCTGTTTGCTTATTCTGAATTTCGCACAAAGCTACTCGAGGGCTATCTGTGCTAGCCGTACCCAATTTAGCAGTGTAAGGTAAGAGGGAAGGCAGCTAGTTATCACCACCCACCGCCAACTCTTGGGCTACTCTTTTTACCAACGAATAGTGGGATTGATCGTAACATAATAACGCCCCCACGGCTGGGAGGGCGAGCATGTTTGGTGCGACGCCCCTAATTTAGCAGCGTAAGACTAGAGGGAAGGCAGTTACTCATCATCACCCACCGCCAACTTTTGGGCTACTCTTTTACCAACGAATAGTGGGATTGACCGTCACATTATAATACCCTCATGGTACTTGAAGTGGTTTGACTATAAGCTTGAGAGGTTACAGTGCTAAAATTTGGAGACTGATACCTGCCGTTGAAGCATCGCAGGCTGCCTACTGTATTATCTCTACATATCAATAGAAACAATCAAATAGCTCTTTAAAATCTTTTAGTCAAAATTCCAAAGCATTCATATAATCGTTTGGCCAAAGATGATTTTATGTGAATGAAATGAGTATTTCGTAAACGAAGACATATTTGATATCAAAGTAATTTTCGTTAAGTAAATGTATTTGTCATCGTGCTTGTTGTTACAATGCACTATTGAACACTGTGAATAAGAATAAATTAAATGTTTACAGTAGTGCAAGTTGCTACATAAATCTAATGATCCGTCTCAGCGTACAATTTTGATTTTGAAAAATAAATCACCCTTTGGATAGGTTTGATATTTGCAATATATTCAATTATTTTTCATACGTTCAGTTATTTACATTGGAGATATAATAGACAACAATAAATATTTTATAAGAATTGTTTGAAACAGGTGAATAAACAACCTAAGAGAAAACAGTAAAGGGAGAAAGAAAGTAAAAGTAAATATTGATTTTAAAGCTGACACAATTTGTAAACACTAAATCCACAGAAAAGTTACCTTGTTGGGTCACAAAACTGAGTGTCCGGCTTTATTATCGCGATAATGCTGCTGAAATATCTCCTTATTTTTAGCTATGGACACTTTATAAATGTAAAAATCAACTAACTATCCTGTTAACCATATAGGCGTTAAGTGTTGCAGAATGTATATTCTCCCTCTGACCAGCATGTTTTTATCTCAGCTTCTGAAGTCTCTCTGACATGTCATAAGTTTAAAAATATCAAATAATTTTATGTTCTTCAGATTGTATACCTGATTTTCTTTTTGCGACATCTTTATACAAAATATTAACGAAAGCAAACGGGTACGACCTATTAAAAAACTATGGCAGTTTTCAATCACATACATGAGTATAAATACAAAGGAATTATGAAATAATTATAATTAAATTTAAACATACTTTATATAAGTAAGCTCAATTATAAATATATGCATTTTGAAGTATTACAGTTTTTGAAAATTATGTTCTAAAACCTTACAGTAATAATAAAATTACTGTAATGAAGTGTTTTTTATTTTTTATTTCACATGATACTGTCATGACTTTGGAATATTTTAATTTAAATTATGGCCTTCATGTAAATAACAGTAATATAAAGCTTTATTTCGTCTAATTCTACATCATTAAAAGTGTGATTTCTTACCCTGTCAGGAAAAAGGAATTTTTTTTAGTTGGAAGCAATATCTAAGTGTTTACTGTTCCAAGTATACTGAATAAATGCTTTGGATACTTATCTTTGATAAACATTGAACTTTTTGTTGTTTAGTGAACACTTATCAGTGAATATTTTAATGTTTTTCACATTAATAACCAATATATTTTCGACTCAATAAATGTATCTGCGAGATAAAGAAATAACTTATAGAACAGTATGATATAGCTTTTGCAAAGAATAACAACTTCGATTTTGGGATATAAAGAAGACGGATAGTATCGTACTTTATTAAAGATGTGACAGATATAACAAATGTAGTGAAAGACCTCTCCAATTAATGATTCCAGGCCTCTACATACTGTCTCGGTCGAATAATTTTGGTAAATGCATACTGACAGCAGATTCACTGGCAGATGTATCATTGCTGAGATCAATGAGATTATAGTGTGGCTGTTGTTAGGAGCTTTCTTTCTATATAGAAAATTCAATAGTTGGGATCAGAAAATAGTTCTAGACCATTATCTAGTATATGCGTTTATTATATAAAAGTAACTTTGTTAACTGACCAAGCCTTTCTAAGGTTTATTTTCATGTCAATTTTAGTCAATATAAGAAAATGACAATGTTTCTTGTGATAATAAGACGTTGTTGTGATAAAACATTTTGGAAAGTATTTCGATAGTTTGCGAAATAATTATTCTAACGCACACTTTAGATTAGATGTAATAATCACTCTTCAGTAATATATCACGAGCTTTATGTTATCCGATGGGGTTTCTTCTACATGCGTTCATTAAAATTATTGAAATAAACGGGAAAGATTAAATAACGAAATTTGCATCATTTTATTTGGTTGTTTTTGCAAAAATGAAACACAAATACACAAAATCATGCTACACACGATCGACTGTGGGTGATGTTGTCTAGCGTTCTTTGGAATAACATTTCAAAATTAAGGACGGTTAGTGCAAGTGGTCATTGTGTAGATATAGGTGGAAAAAAGTGATTAAACTTTCATTATGTTTTCTATTCTTTGTTATTCCATTTATAAGGTATGCTATGCATTTGTTCGAAATGTAAATCAGACAGTAAAATTTATAGCGGCAATATTGAGATAAAGCATGGTGAGTTACTGTAAAGGTTACACAGCTGTAAGATGGAAATACTTAGAGAATAAAATGCTTTTATTTTATTTTAGCATAAATAGTGTCTGACAAGATTGCAAGACAGGGAATCAGATTCATCAACAGATGAATATAGATCATTGTTTGGCTGACAGGAAGTATCACTAATTAATATTAAGATCGAAACTATGTAAGAATTAAACCTCAGTGAAACATGATGCATATATTTTTAGAAACATGCAATGAAATCTTAGTTAGAAGAGAAGTGTACAAAGAAAAAGACTGTTAGAGAAACACTAGTGAGTAAACAAAATATTTTAGACATATTTAATGCCTTAGATTCAGAATATTTTGACGAAACCGTTATTTTACTATAAAAAATATTGTGGCAAAGCAGCTATTCTGAAACCAACTCTGTAGAAATTGTCAAGAAGGGTAAGGCTTTGTGTTAAAAAAGTCAAATCATTACGTTAAAAAATTACGCTGAACAGATACAGCATAAATAAAGGATTCACAGTAGGTTTCGGAGTAAATGCAATGTTTATTTAGTGCCACTGTTTATTAAGGTTTATTTTTATATTACTAATATTAATATATCCACCTTATACGAGCAGAGCGTCTCCTTGCATTTGTTTTTCAGAATTTAATACTTCTTATATTGTGTGTTTGTTGTTTCTAATTTCGCCCACGGCTACACTAAGTTTATTTGCACTAGCTCTCGTTCGAGCTTTTCTCTGTGTTGGTATTTGGGTAATTATGTGAAATATCCAGGAGCGTCAAGTGCACTAGACCTCTTCCTCCTAAAGGGCCGTTTGTTTATTGGCGAGAGTAAAATACAGTATCTCTCTCTCCATTTTGGTTCGTTCTCCTCAAATTCTATGTGCGAGTTGGATGTCTTTCGACATGATGGTCACCCTCTTTGCGTGAATGACATACAGATTAGTGTCTTCGAAGAGACCCACCAAGTATGCCTCACTGGCCTCCTGAAGAGCCATGACAGCAGAGTTCTGGAATCTCATTACTCATTATGAGTAATAGAAAATGTATTTCACGTTTAAACGGTATTACGTGTAAAATAACAAGACAGATTTACTTGATGTTCCAATATTCTTACATACTAATAATAATTATTGATGTCAAGAAAATCAATTTTCAAATAAAAGTTTGTTTCATTTTAAGGATCTTTATATTAAACTTTAATTTTTGCTCTCAAATACCAGACATACAAGTGATATGCAAGTTAAGATGCTTTCTGAAGTTAATTACTTCTCACTTTTCGAATACGACGGTCTCCTATTCAGAAATAATAAAATCATAAAAGCATTCAAAGCAAAATGTTTGTGCGTTCAGAAATTTTAGTTAGTTTAGTTCTGAGTTCTAACGTTACAAGAAGAGTGATTTGATTCCGACAAAAATAAAAACCTTCATTATGTTAGTTATCGTTGACAAACCAAAAACAGTGAAAAAAGGAAATAAGATTTTCGCCAGATTAAACTTACGACCAAGTAATTTATTGCACCTAAAGTATAAACATATTTTTATTAACATACGCGGATTTAGGTGTATAAAGTAGATACAAAAACTAAATTATATGCTTCTACAAAATCGTTTACCTGAATGGAAGACCATCAGCCCAACTAGCATTTTGAATATAATGGAGAAAGTATGCAGCCTTCTTGGACATTGCATATTCTTGGTTAAGTGTCAGCATAAGTCCGGTCTATTTATTGTTCCTTTGATACATTTAGTTCATGCTACGGATAATATTTTCAACATCTAATCAAAGAATATGTGGTGATCTTATGTTCCAGATATTTAGAGGACTGTGAGAAATAGCAATATGAATTATGTTTGTTATGAAGTTAGTGCACTGAAGTCATTGAACCAAGAAAAATTACAACTTGGTTTGAATTATTTTCCTGAAAGGAATAAGATTACCCCATTAACAGTATTAACAATTGTTGTTGTTGTTTTTGAATTAAGCACAAAGCTACACAATGGGCTATCTGTGCTCTGCCCACCACGGGTATCGAAACCCGGATTTTAGCGTGTAAGTCCGCAGGCATACCGCTGAGCCACTGGGGGGGAAAGTACTAACCAACATGTATGTTTCTTCCCCAGATGCAATTCAAAGGAAAACTATGCTATATCATTCACACGTATTTTATGTGGTTTTGGGTGTATTTCAACTACTATAACGTCGTCGTAAACCAACGGGTAATAACTTTAATTATCTGGAATCAGAAAAGTAATAAAATTAATTTGTGAATAATGTGTAAAAACTTCCTGCAATTAAAATTTCGCTACAAAATAATAGTTCATAAAAAGCCAACAAAAACGCGAATCGATAAGGAAAAAAATAAACTTATACATTCATTCTTGTATCATTATCTGAGACACGTTAATATCATTTCTGCTTATAATAAATGTATTTAATCCTGTTACTCAGCTTTATTACAATTTTGTTTGTCAGAAACATCGAAATGTACAAAAAAAATAAAATATAAAATGTCATATATGAAGAACTTTTTTGCAGTTAATTAATATTTGTATAATTTCCTCTGAAAAAAAATTTACATTGAACGATATATAAAATGCAATATTTAAACATTAATTTTTTTGAAAAAATGTGTCTAAAGAAAACGTTAAGTAATGATTGTACGGTGGATTATTACGGATTTCGTTTGAAATAAGCAGTATCTTATCAGGAAGATTAAATATCCTTGAAAGCTAATATTTTACATAAAAAACTGGCTTTGAGGTAAACTTTAACCCATTTTTTAAATGTTTTTGTTAAATTGAGTGTGATAGCTGATCCCAAATATGAACCTTAATAGTAATGCTTTACGTTTAACAACAATAATTAAATTATTTCATATAAGAGATTTTTGTGATGAATACCATTTATTTGTGAACTGTTCCATTATTGTAATACATAATTTTCAACTAAGATAAAACACAACAACAAAAATAAAATGTTCTTGTATTAATCTCAAGTAAACCATCGTAATGAGGTATGCTATTAATGTGATTATTAAAGCATGTTAGTTGTAACATAGTTACCACAATATTATTATACGATAGTTATATTTGTAATGATTAAATTAATTTACAGTTACATCAGTAATATAACTTAAAGTTATGAAATTAATCAATTTTAATACAGATAAGGACATCTCGTACTGGAAGAATTTCCATATGAAGCATTTAACCGTGAATTATCCGGAGAAAAGTTTCTCGTTAATGAGCCATATATCGCTGAGATAGCTCAAGTTAATTAACAGATTTTCAAAATTAACTGGTCACCTCAGAAGGGAACTATGTATGTTCAAAACTTGTACGTTTCTAGTGAATAATTCGATATTTCTAGAACAAAGTATATGGGGTATTGACTAGTTTTATTTAATATAAACATTTTATCAAACGTTGTTTCAACAATATTTCATGATATTATTATAATTGAAACTATTATAACGTTAGGGACTGCTATATTTGTTTTTTGGACTATTACTGCAAAGCTAATGTACTTAGTCTTTAATTAGAAACTGTGAGGCAGCTAGTCAACAGCACCAGCTATCAATTATTGGGTTATTCTAGTCGAATAGTGAGATTTGACCGCCACTCTTATAACGCAGCCCACACCCTAAAATACAAAACACTAAACCATAGGATATGTTCAACCCGATTTGTTGTGCAAGACTGACAATTTAGTAAAAAAAACACATTACATTTTGTTAAATGAAAAAGCTACAAATTAATTCATTATTCATATAAAAGTCAAAATATTAGTGTTAAAATTGTTTTAGAAATTCACAACAGAAACGTATATTTAATATTACAGATGTGTATAGATGGCATAACTTCGTAACTCATATTTTAATGTTTTACGATGCTATTTTATGTTATATTTATACAAAGATCAAACTTATAAACTTAACTGCATTTTTTTCCATAATGGGAGAGAGCAGATTTTCTTCAAATTCTAAGGTTATTTTATTTTTTAAAGTGTTTTATTTCTTTAAACATCTTTCAAAAAACAAACTGTTGTTTTGGTTTTACTTTCTGTTGTGATATCACATTCGTTTCGTTTTAATGTGCTTTAAATAGTAAGTCATTTTATGTCTCGTATAAGACAAGAACACGAATTACATTGATCACTTCAAAATATTTTTGTTTTTATTTGAGTGAGTGACTTATACACTTTTAATGCCGTGCATTAAAGTTGATAGTAAACTAACATTATATATGTATATTTTCCTCCTGCTTTCACTAAGTCAATGGCTGTGCTATAAGACGTATTCTTACAAACTGTTTCATGGGAGCAAATAACTATGACATTCAAAAAAATCGTGCATGAATATACAGAATAAATCGTATTAAGTACGAAACTTGAAAAGCACATTTTCAATGTGTTATGAAAATAAAGACGAAGAACAATTGAAACGACTTTAATACTCGCAATAATAAATTAGTAATTGACCATATTTCGTTCATCTTTATACATAATTTCGGTTTCTTATGTAGACAGACCTTCGTCATAACTTTCTATCGAGATAATGTCAAACAAAGTAGGATTTCTGTCACGTTAAGAACCAAGTGCGACAACACGTGTATTTGATTTGCTAATTGTAATTAAATTTATGCGTGATTTTAACTACATATATAATAGTTGATTTAGCATACCTAAAGTTACATCTAGGACACTAAAATGTACAAGCACAATAACGTGTTATTAATATGCTAGGTTTCACATTTGAGAAGGGTTTTATATCTGCTTGTAGATCAGTACTCTGATGAAAGATGATACAACTGATACATAGTCACTACCTAGTTGCCAATAGAAAATAACATTATTGACACATTTTTCTAACATTCTTTTATTTGCTTAAGATTTTTAACTTTACTCGAGTAATCATGTTTATTATCAGTCACGTTATTTGATAAACTGTTTTTGTATAAAAACATTCAATTGATCACAAACTGCTCATTAAGGTATTTAAACATGCTAGTGATTTTAGAAGCATGATCTGTTAATATCTTAATTAAATTTATTAATGTCATGTTACTTTATTAGCACACAGAATAAAAAATAATTGTTGATTAAAACTAAATTTATAATATAACTTAAAGAAGCTTAGAAATGAAAAGGTAACTCTGTGATGTTTTTATCAACGTCTTGTTTGTATATTTAACTATGACGATACTATGTTGGTGCATTCCTAGCTATAAACGTTTAATTATCCTTTGACTTACAGGCGCGCCACTTCAGTACCGTGTCATTAAAATGTACTTTTTGCTTTGTTAGGAGATTCTTATCCTGCATCAGAATTAATTATTACTTGTGTTAAGTAAATGAGCGTTTTAAAATTTTATCTGTATCTATTTTAAAATTTTTATGTACAAGTATACCGAATATTATTTTAATTTGCTTTCTTGTTTTCTGACGTTCGAGTTTATGCTTCTTTCTGTATGATAAGATAGAATATCTGTGTGTGTCACGTAACTACTCCGAAACTGCTGTTACCAAATCAGTGGTTTCTTCCCTGAAGTTTACGTACAGTAAAACCTTTCACCAAACCTCTTATGGAATCCAGGTTTTTCGCGAAAATACTTTTATGGGTGTTCTCTGAAAACCCATCTAAAATCTGGCACTGATTTACATTGAAGCGTATAAATAAATAGGTTTGATAATTATCGTTAGAAACCTTGTTAAAAAAATGAAACTTGCATCAGGGCGAAAATGATCAGTACACTGAAAATGTTAAAATTAGTCGTTTAAGTATTAAATTCGCATTATAACGACCCTAAAGGCTCACTAGTTCGCTATTATTAAATAATCATTCTACAAAATACAGAAGATATATACTTAGGAAAGCATTTGTTACAGATTGCGCGATTGATGCTTAAACTCTAGTCTCGAGTGACTTATCTTGCCTTATTTCTTTCTGGTTTTAAAATGACACAGTAAATTTATACATATGTTCTAATATGGCTGTTTTATGCGCCTCGTTAAGAGATAACCAAAGTTTAGGCAATACTCAGTTTTAATAAAAAAATCCGTAACTCAAGAGTTAAAAAGGAATTAAAATTTTCAACATTAAAGGACATTGTGCGCAAATGGACCAAAAGTTCGGGTCAGAAAACATTAGGATTCATGTATAGCTGGTCGTATTTGTGAATTACTGACTATAAAAAAACACAGGGGGGAAGAAATACCTATCGCCAACTATTTTGTTCAATTCTTTGAGCCAATAACGGAAATTCAGATTCACTACTTCCATAACAATCCACATTTGAAAGAAAGGTACGTGTTTAGTAGCAACAAGTCTCGAATCCCTAACTTTTTGATTCGAGGTGTGGTGTGGCTAAATATGAGGGCATAATTTATATATTAATAATGTATCTTCCCGTAAATACCACCACCAATACTGTCAGTAGTTAAACTATCAGATTATGTTTGACTCGGTGTATAAATAAATAATTAATTATATCTCTTCTGTAAAACAAAACTCAACTATCCCAATGTTGACATCAATTGACAATGTTGACAAATATTAGCAAAGGTAAGATTATTAACTTATTTGATTAAGTCTAATATTAAGCAAATTTTGCCTTGGAAGGTACAAATTACTTCATTATTTACGAAAAAATCAAAATATGAGTATGTCATATTATAAATTACGGGAATTTACAACAGAGAAGTCTTTTGAACTGCATTTTATTACATAAGCAAAGATAATCAGTGATGTCGAGAAACCCAATTGTTGAGAATTTTATATGCAAAAACGGCTCGTTTTGGTTGAGAAATTCTATGTAAAATAATTTTTCAATCCAAACGAGCCGTTTTTGCATATAAAATAAGCGAAGATAGTACATTTTTTTCATTTTCTATGATTATTTTCTTTCTAAGAATATTTTCTCTCTCATTAAACATCTTCCAGATGAGCCAGCGATAAGCTTGAATAGTTATAATACTAAGAAAACCTGGCTTCGATATCCATGGTGGAAACAGCATAAATTGCATCGTGTTTTTTTGTGATTAACAAATGTCCATGTGCACAGTTACAAGTATGGTCAAAATATTAATCTACGTGGAAAACTAAGAAGTGTATAGAATTCAAGAAATTACGTATAAATGCATAAACTAACAACAGAAAAACGACTTGGGATTCGTTATTAACCACAAATTATTGACATGATCTGTGTTTGTATCTTTATGTAAGAAAAAAAACAACTCACTTGCATCATTCATTGTTTGTTATTTTATACAGCTATGAGTGTTGCTAATTGGTTGCTGGAAATGTCTATTATCCCTCTTTCAGTCGTGGGAGTGTTATTAATACGGTCAATCCCACTATTCGTTGTATAAAACAAGTCCAATAGTTGGCTACATTAGAGACGACCAGCGCTGATGGCTCTCGTGAAGCTCTACTTGAAAAGCAATAACAAGCAAACAAAAAACAAACCTATACTTATTTCTCTACACCATTTCACAAGATTATGAAACCAGCTGTAATAATGCTGCTTCACATCCACAGTACACGCGATCACGTGTGCAATGCTTATTAATGGTAATCAGATTCTCTTTTTTATTAAATTCATAAGCAGCATTAACAGTTTTTTAAACATAATATATTGACTCCACATATGTTTAAACAAAGTTATAGATTTAAATATTAGTCTTAAATCATTGTGCTTGAATAATTTTTATAAAAAGGTTTACAGAATTTAATTTCACAGTTAGTATTTTCTTCCAGTATATGGCAATATTATTAACATTGGCTTCTTTGGAAAATCTCTGAAACTACAATCGCAGTTGTATTTTTCTTGCCAATATTGTCACTGTTTCGTTGTGTATTCATAAAATTAGTCGTGTTAAGTAAAATTACGCTAAGCGTTGTATGCGCTGTCAGAAGTATCCCATTTGCCATGAGCAACAAAGAAATGTCATTCCTGTAATTTCACTAATCTGGTCTACCAAGATTTGAAACTAATACTTCATCTGTTAAACCTTATTAGATTGGATATAAATCACAAAACTAAAGGTAATTAACTTGTTCTTTTGTTGAACCAAGAAAATTAAAGACATTCATTACTCACACCCGTAATATGTTTAGTTAGGTTGTGTATTTCCTAACTAATCCAGTCCAGAAAATATAATCTTGACGGTTTATACCAATTTTTCTCAATAAAAATGTGTTTATTCTTATTGTGTTTAGTGCCTCTAAACAAACAAGTTGTAATTTTTAACTTGGCAATAATTTCACTATTATTATAATATTAATAATCAATAACACTGTTGATGTCTACGGATTTATAATGCTAAAATCAGAGGTTCGATTCTCCTCAGTGAGCTCAACAGATAGCCCGATGTGCCTTTGCTATAGTAATAAAACACACACTGTAAGAGGTGTGATATTTTGAAGATTTCTGCTAAAACGGAAACCTGGCCCATAAAAACATGAGGTTCGCGAATCTGGTATAAGGGTGTGTTTCCCAACAGATGTGACAGTTAAGCCACAATAAATGAGACAGGACACCCAGATTTACACACACACACACAAACTATTGTTAAAATAGTGACAATTTACCGAATAAAATTAACAAAACTTTATTATACAAATAAAGGTAAGTTATCCAAAGTGTATTTGAGTGTTGAAATAAAAATAGTGTGTATTAAATTACAACAGGAGCAATGTTTTGTGTTTTTTTATTTTCTGACATTGCGACAAAACATGAAACAGTGACAACATGCATTGTGGCTCTGTCATGTCTTGTCATAAAATTGACAAACAAATAACTCTTTTGCAAATTATGCTCCACAGTCACTTTTCCCCAACAAATATAATTTTGCATTCGGCAATTCAGCGATAAGACTGAAGGCTTACTTCGCTAACATGTAGTTTTTATATCCACAGTCCATATATACAGTTCAATGCTTCACTTTATGCTTAAGAACACACAAAGATTTTTGTAAAATTTTTTTTGCCAGATGCAAGAGAACCATCTGCTTTATTTATGAGTTATGAAAGCTATAAGTTAAAGAATATATGATCAACTATTATGTATACTAAATGATTTTCATGTTACTAAGCTGAGTCGAAGTTTTCAGTATTGTTCTCATTTATCGTAAAATTACTCCTAGTTATCTTCGACAGCAAAAAAATCGTTAGACAGAGTCGATCGTATGACAATTATATGTTCCTTAAACATACATGTAATTGAAACAAATAATTCAATATGAGAAGTATTTTTCACACTGTTTTAATTATTCACAACAAAAGATAAAAACTAACAAGTTGTGAAAATGTTGAGAAATCTTCGACTTCAAACTATGGAAAAACACAAAGAAAACGAATAATTGAAACTAATTGTTTTGGAAAAAGAGCATGGACCGTACTGCACGCGGGGATAAACATGTCACACAGTGGGAAATATTCTTTTGGACTTTATATCATACATATCTTGATTATTATTTTACAATGTCAAATTTGGATATTTTCATTAATGTAAATAAATATCTTATAAAAACTTGCGTATTTAAAATTGGTTAATTATTTTGAGCTACCTTTATGAATACTGGTGAATATACACCTTTTGAATTTGTAAAAAAATGTGTAAGCATTTTTATTTCTAATCCGTAAACAAATCAAAGAGAATTTTCCCTTTTGTTTTGCAATTAAATGTAAATGATATTTGACGATAAACCTAATTTCAGTTAGCAATTCTCTCACTTGATGAAAAATGTTAGAATTTTACAAAAAAGATTCTGAGCTTTGATATGAATGTGAAAAAAATATTGTATAGCTTTAAAAGTAACTGAAATATACACAGAAAAGCAACAATGAAATATACACGGAAAAGCAACAATGAAATATATCGATTTAGGAAAAGCAACAACAGCAAGGAAACCGCTTGTTTTAGGGCGTTAAATACACCTGGACTAAATATTTTTGGTTTGAGCGTTAGAATTATATCTTACAAAATACGTGAAAATGTTAAACGTGATTTTTCTTTATATAAATAAATGAAAGAAAGGTGGCTTTATAAAATACCGTGAAGTGTTTGGGAAAGGTTCATTTTACGAATCCTGTATTAAAAGCTGTTTTAATCATTTGTCATATATAATAAACTATAAATGGTTGAACAAACTTACATATCGTTTTTCAAAAGCTAAAAACCAATTTTCTCTAGATTTTTTTATTTTTATAAGTTTAATTTGTTTTTTAATGCTATAATATCACACGAGTGAGAATGAGAATGATAGTCTCAAGACGCTTTTATATAATGTTTTATATATTTATAGCTGAATTGTAAATTAATAAGTGAAAAAAAATCACAGTAAACAAAACCATAACTAAGTACTTTTTATAAATTCTTATCACTATGTTAAATCATGAGGAAGTAAACTAAAGAAATGTTTCGCGAAATTACCTGTGGCGTACTTTGGATTGTTGTTTAAAGATTTAATATATTTCAAAAGATCTGAGGTAAGAATCGGATTCATTCCTTTTCGCGAAAATTATGTTCTGATAGGCTACATGTTTCTAAGGTTTATGCAACGAATGTTGCTGTACGGTACGTCCTCTCTTTCAATAAAAGTCCCTTGTAGCCCCCCGCTAGTACAGCGGTATGTCTTCGGACTTACAACGCTAAAATCAGGGGTTCGATTCTTCTCGGTGGGTTGAGCAGATAGCCCTTTGTGGCTTTGCTATACGAAAAACACACAACACACACCCCTCCCCTCTAGTACAGCGGAAGTCCACGGATTTACAATGCTACAATCAGCTCTTCGATTTCCCTTGCTGGACACAGCAGATAGCCCAATGTAGCTTTGGTATAGGAAAATACACACATTTTTTCTTTAAGCCCAAGAAAGTAATATTCAGATAATTGTAACTCTACAATTGTTTAAATAATTATTACAGTATTGATGGTATTAAAATATAAAATATTTGTGTTTTGATTATTTGAATTGATTTTCCACTAATTACTGCTTTTAAGTTCGGTGAATGGTATTCATTTTATAAATACATTCCAAAAAAACTGGTTTAAATGTGCTTATTAGAAGCTACACGATGAAGTGTGGTATAATGTAAAACTTAAAATAGCAATTATGAAATCAACAAATGTTTTCACAAACACATCAAAGTTTGTTTACAATAAAACCTGTTTGAAAGAATTCGGTAAGGTTTACCTCTCTCTAAATCAGTAGGTTTGAAGCTAAGAAAAAAAAGTTCCCATAAATGACTAAAAATATCCTTATTGCGAGGAATGTAACTCGTACAATTAATCAAATACTGCTTTCAGTGTGTCATTTATGACATAATTATCTTGAAAAAAAGAAATAGGCTTGAGAACTAGTCGACCTCAGAAATTAATCATTAATAAATTACCTAAGAGTAACTAACCTTGAATTACGTTAAAAAGAAACCAAAGTACAATTCCAAAAATGAAATAAAAATGGTACAGTGAGTACCCTCTTGAAGAAAGTAATAGTTTAGGTTCGTATATCATACTTATTACACATAATTATGAAATCCTAGAAATTATTAACACATAAATACCAAGTAAATAAATTTATATCTAGTTTAAAAATTGGATGCAAATTTGTCTGCTCGTATTAAAAACGCTTGTGTATTACTGACACGATTTCTTGAAACTGTTAAAGTGTACAGTTCTAATATGTTTGAAAACATTGTGAAGGAACATCAGTGAAAGATTCGAGATAGTTTCGTAACAAAAGCCTGAATCGGGTTCAAAACAAACTAACTCCATCTTTTGCATTTTTTTCTTATTTTTGATGTCAGTGAGTTTAGCTTTAACACTGTCGCTTTTGTGATTTTCATTAATAAATGCATATGTATGAAAACTATTAGTTTTTTCTATAAATACCACGAAGATTGTGTTATTTTACTTTGTATGGTAGTTATATTTTCATAAGGCTGAAATATCTTTTAAAAAAGCATATATATATATAAATAACTTAGCAGGAAAGAATTGCAAGTTATCATGAAAGAACTTATACTTACTTTCTTACTTAGTTTTCTGAACAATTAAAATTTCATCTCAATTGCTTTCACACGTTTATAATTGTCCATATAAAGATAGAATATTTTTTTAAGGATCTAAACAGTTTGTTAGTTATTTTCTTCTTGTGGTTCATTTAAGCTGGTAGCTCTTTAACTAAGAGAACTTTACAGCCCTTAAGTCACATCAGTACAACGCTATCAGGGAAATAGAGTAAAAGAATGGCTAATTACTGATCTCTCATCATTCACTGAAATGCTTAATAAGTGATTGGTTATGGTACAAGGAAATATATACATGAGAAATAAGTTATTTACCAGCAGTAAGTAATATCGAATACTTCATTCAAGTTTTGTTCGGTGCTAGAAATCATTTTCAATCCTTCCTCTCAAAAATCTATTTAAAGAGTCATGTAAATATACATCATTGTATGTGTACTTAATATGTATTTTACAAGCATGATTAAAATAATAATATACGTGGAATACTAAGAAATCTATGGAATTTAAAAAATCGTGTGTAATACATGAACTAGAAACTTACAGATGACTTGGGTTTCGTCATTTATCACAAGGTATTGAAACAATAAAAAGTTGCACCTTAAGAAACAAGCAAAAACTAACAACGTGCACAAGGTGTAGTTTGATGAATTAAACATAGTTTAAGAACTGAAGTTAACATGATTTTATAACAAATTTGGAATTTAACGGTTTCTAACGCTTCTCTAGCTTTCAGCCATAAACCACTGAAACGTTTGTTGTTGTCATGATCAAGATCAACCAGATAGTTTTGGTATTGACAGCAAGGTTTTCTGAAAAGTAACCAGCAATGCCAAGCTTAACAAAATAACGTTATAACGGAGTGTGCGAGCCGCCCCTTTGCACTATTTTGAGCTGTGTCACATGAAACTTTCGACTGACGAAAATATGACCCGTGCTGCGTGCAAAATAAACTGAAAAGACTAAAAACGATATAATACATACTCCTTATGTAGCATATAGGTTTCATTTACATTTGTTACTTTCACACTTCATATTAAAGAAATACGTCACCACGGATTTAAAAGCTAAGAAGGTTTATTCACATTTTCGTTACATTTATATAATACAAATCTTAGAACATGCTAAATACATTCAGACTTGATATAGATATTCTTGGAATAACTTACAATGTAAATTTAGTTTCAGAAAATATTACATCGTGACACTTAATATTTAAGGAATTTAATATTGTTTTCAGCATTTAAGACACCATTACTTTGATTTCAAAAGAAAACAATTTTGAATTTCGGAAGGTGACCAAACAAATAATTATACTTGTCCTAGCAAAATATTCTGGGCTTTATTAAGACAAGTGCAATTATTTGTAATCACGGTTCACCAGCCTGTGAAGTATCCCGCTGGTACAGTGGTAAATCTACAGATTAGACTTAGTTATGACAACTACAATTATTTGTAATCACGGTTCACCAGCCTGTGAAGTATCCCGCTGGTACAGTGGTAAATCTACAGATTAGACTTAGTTATGACAACTACAATTATTTGTAATCACGGTTCAGCAGCCTATGAAGTTCCCCGCTGGTACAGCGGAAAGTCTACGGATTTACGACGCTAAAATGATGGGTTAGATTCCCCTCGGTAGACTCAGCAATTAACTCCATCTGGCTTTGCTGTAAAAACACACACGTAAAAGAAGTTCACACCATAAAAGTGTTGTATTGAACAAGTATTTGTTTTTATAAGATCTGTATTCCGTAATTTCAGTGATTTAGAGAAAGCAACTCGATATTCGACTTTAAGAAAACAACATAATAATAAATTAGACTATAATCCGACTGTTGAGAAATTTAGGGTAAAGTAAAGAGATCTTTGTCACTCACTATCTTTTAAATAGCTATATATTCTTTTGTTTCAAGGATTTGAAGAAGTCAGCTTTGAGGGAAGCACATATTCTTTTTTCCCAAATCTGTTACCTTTGAGAAGTTTTGTGGTAAAGGTGGAAGTATATACGTCATAAATTATTTGTTCTAGGATGTATCATATTCATCTAGTAGTTGTGGGTTTAGAATCGTAAAATTAAAGTTTACCTGAATCTCGTAATCTGAGGGTCCTGAGTTTGAATCCCCGATGCACCAAACATGCTCGCCTTTTCAACCTTGACGGTCAATCCCACTATTTGCTCGTAAAATAATATCCCAAGAGTTGGTGGTGGGTGGTGACAACTAATTGCCTTCCCTCTGCTCTTACATTGCAAAATTGGGGACGGCTAGCGCAGATAGCTCTCGTGTAGTTTTGCGCGAAATTCATAAAACAAACAAATAATCTGTTTACTTGAAAAAATATATACTATAGCTGATTTGTTAAGATAATTATATTTTATTTAATTTGAAACTGTAATGATTTTATAATATTATGAATTATAATTTTAACATACTTAAGAACGTCGTTCCAGTTTTCTTTCATACAAATTAAAGTTACCAAACAATATCTTAAATGATTCATCTTCGAGGTATTTTCTACATTAGTTTAAATATCAAGAAACCCATAAAACTCAAAATTGAATAGCTTAGTTATTATCGATGCATTTTCTTTAAGGGACACCGGTTAGCTTTTTGGTGGAGCTCTGTATTTTGGAGATGGCGAATCAGGTTTCATCCATGCAATACAATAAAATATTCATAAACTTTAAGATACTGCTTAAGAGTGACATTCATTCGATAAGTAATAGGGTACTACTTACTATCTGACTTATAACATAGGTCAACAAAGTTTTTGTTGCATTTATATCAAACACTTGGTATTACATAATTTCTTGCCCTGATTTCAGATCTGAAGTGAGTTTTTCCTCAGTGCTCTACTTTTTTTGCAATCAAGGTATTTGAAAATCTCAAAATTTCGTCATCATCACACTGTCGTCGTAGTCTATTATGAAAAATATGTGATAAAATATGTTATAAAACTCTTTAATATAGCAGGGTAATAAAAAATAAAATGCAAGATAGTATAAATGTATTCAAGTTATTTATATAAATTCAATTTTATATCAAGTTATAATTCAATTTATTTATATAAAACTGATTAGTAGATAAGATATTGCCCCCCGTGGCTCCGCAGTATGTCTGCGGACTTACACGCTAAAAACCGGGTTTCGATACCCGTGGTGGGCAGAGCACAGATAGCCCATTGTGTAGCTTTGTGCTTAATTAAAAACAACAACAAGATAAGACATTTGCTACTATGAGGAGGCAAAGCTCAATTGCAGTCTACTCAGGCATGAATTTCCGTTTGTAGCTCTAGCGTTTGTGGACTGTCTCAGGGCATTCTCGTTTAATGCTCCAGCAGTAATCTGCCATCATATGTTTGTCCCATTTCACTTTGTAACGCTCTTCCATGGTCTTGAGGTCCTGATGGAACCGCTCACCTTGCTCGTCACTTACAGCTCCTGGGTTCTCTGGGAATTTATCAAGATGACTGTACAGGCAATGGAGTTTGACACTCATGTTACATCCAAGATCGCGAAAAGCTGACAACGTATTCGCTACAAGGATTTCATAGTTGTCAGTTTTTTTATTACTGAGAAAGTTTGCCATAACTGTCACAAATTCTGTCCTAATTAATAACTGTCCTAATTCCTGGAGAAGACCTGAGATATTATGACAATAAACAAACGTATTCTCCTCTGTAAAAAATGGCACAAAAGCCTGCTCCCGTTACGGAAGTATGACACTTTTCTTGCATCCTGGAAGCTAACACTTCAGCTGCATTTTTGGAGAGACTCATATCACGCACAAGGTCATTCAACTCTGGCTGGCTAAACTGTTGAGGAGTTAATGACTGTGGGGTCTCATAAGAAGGATCGCCAGAGGCTAGAGACAAGTGTAACGACAACCTCACGTTGTCATAGCTCATGCAGCACTGAAGCTGTCAGATGTACAAGAGCATCGCAGCAGTTGCCGGTTTGCCAATATAGGCATCGCAGGAAACGTGTTTATTTGACCACAAACGGCTAGAATGAAAACTTAAAATTGCATTAAAACTAGAGCATGTAGAGCTGAACCGTTTTCATATTTGAATTTAGCAGGCTACAAAGGGTAAGAATGTGTAAAAAAATCTTATGCAACTGAGATTTCGAAAAAAAATTGTTGATCAGTGTAATCTGTAGTTTAAAATTAAAGACAGCAGCAAACACCTTAGTAGTTTTTTCTATGCAAAAACGGCTCGTTTTTTTCTCAACCCAAACGAGCTGTTTTTGCACAGAAAATTCCCAACAAGTGGGTGGGTTTCTCGACATCACTGACCTTAGTAGTTTTACCATAAATATTAATACAAACACGGTTACTTTAAGATTCCAGGTGCGATCCGCACCTTTTTAATTTCAATTAAGGAAACATCCATCCTTTACCTAATTGTCGTAAAAAAAGATTAACTTGTATAGTGAAACAAGAAAAGTTAATAGACTTAATCATTCTATTAACAGAATATAGTTAGCTTTGTTTTATTTTTCAAAATAATTTCAGAATAAAGTAAAATAAACACATATGAGAAGGTACTACAATATAGTAGAAATTAATAAGGTCTGATTTTAAAATAGTGTTTTATTTATTTTGTAGCGTCCTTAAAATATAATTTAGAAAAATTCATCAACACGTTGATATTATAAAATAATTAAAAATAAGAGCTATATACTTTTTAGCAAAGTTCATTCTTTTTCAACTTGTCTTCGAGAACCCTAAAGTATGTTTCTGTTTGGAAGCATTATTTTGCAATAGGTACTGGCTCGGCATGGCCAGGTGGGTTAAGGCGTGCGACTCGTAATGTAAGGGTCACGGGGTCGCATCCCCGTCGCACCAAACATATTCGCCTTTTCAGCCATGGAGGCGTTATAATGTAACGGTGAATCATACTATTCGTAGGTAAAAGAGTAGTCCAAAGTTAGTGGATGACTAGCTGCCTTCTCCCTGGTCTTACACTGCTAAATTAAGGAAGGCTAGCGCAGACAGCCTTCGAGTAGCTTTGCACGAAATTAAAAAAAACAAAAACAAACAAGCACAAGGCACGAATGATTTATTTTTCACTCCGTATTTCTAACGAATTACATCTGCCAGTTCTTGATCTCACATATTTTTAATAAATCATCTGATATGCGTATATATGTTTCAAAAGAGCTATACAGTGTGGCACATGACTTGTAATATATTTATTAATGTTAATTTGTTTAAACCAGTTTTAGAGAGAAAATTTATGTAAAGTTAACTACTTTACTTCAAAAATATAACGAAACAAGAGAGTGATGGATAGAAGAACATCTTGATGGACACTTGACCTGGCTAACAATCATGTATCAAATTAAGCCGTCTCGACTTTATATGGAAAATAAACCCCTTACTGTCCCTCGCTGGTACAACGGTAATTCTATGAATTTACAAAGCTAAGATCTGCTGTTCGATTCCCCTCGGTGGACCCAGTAGATAGTTCAATGTGATTTTGCTATAATAAAATACACACAAACCCACTACTTTAGCCGAACCAAATTATATGTCCATTCCCGTCTTATTTCATTTCCTTTTCCAAATTCAATAGCAATCTTTACATAACTTATTTATTTAGCTATAACCTTTTTTCTAGAACTTGTTTTTTTATTTTGTCCGTCAGTGGTGTAACAGTATGTCTGCAGATTACAACGCTAGTGGTAAAAGAAACACGGAGAGCCTAATTGTTTGTTTTTTTTAAATTCGCACAAAACTATTCAAGGGCTATCTGTGCTAGCCGTCCCTAATTTAGCAGTGAGACTAGAGGGAAGGCACCCACCGCCAACTCTTGGGCTATTTTTTTCCAACGAATTGTGGGATTGGCCGTAACATTATAACCCCCACCGCTGAAAGGGCGAACATGTTTGGCGCGATGGGGATGCGAACCCGCGATCCTCAGATTACGAGTCGCTCGCTTGGCCATGCCGGGCTAGGGAGAGCCTAATACAGTGCTTTGTGCTTAATTATGAACATACAAACCTTTGTTTACTTTTTCTGGGAAGATTTGCGCGGATTATTAGGTTGTAGAGTGTCTTTTAAAGCTCTATACAAGGGGCAGTTAAAGCTCGTGAAGACTGTTTTGCTCTATCAAATGATAATAAAATTATAATTACAGTTAGAATTGAAAGATGAAGAAAGATGGTGATAAACGAGAATAAGACATCTAGAGACACTCTGGATAGATCAAAATTGACATATACACCACGCCATATAGCTCTTCCTATCTAGCTTCTGATTAACTTTAAAACAGAACATCAAATTAACTTTTGTATTGCTTTAATAAGTGCCTCTGTACCATCACTTCATAGAGTGCTGGTAAACTTTTCGACAGGTATATACTTTGGACACGGGTCTTTCTTGAATGCACTGTTAAGTTATATACTGTTTAGTTTATAAACTCAGATATATTTGATTCAATAATATAATTTCATAGCTTATAAAATATTTTGTAACTGTATCTTGGAATTACAATGCTTAAATCCGAAGCTCTTTAGTCTTCCAAGGACAGCGTAATTAGCCCGTTGTGAAGAAGGAACTGAACAGTAAAATTATTGTTTCGTGTTTTGAAGTTATATATTTTGTTTCTTTATGAAAAGTTTTGTGTCAAAAACAGATAATTTTTATTTAACACAACTTCAATGTATCTTTTGTTATTACAGTAAACCTCTTACTATTCGTGTAAAATCATGAATTGTACATCTTCATAACAGCTAATTTACAGAATAGGACACAAAAAAGTGTCCTAAAACAGGTAAAAAACTTGTTTTGATCGAGATGTGGAAATTCATATCTTGCGCTACTTTTAATAGCACGGCGTTTGTATTTATTTTATATCGGCATAAGGTTTAAGAAATGTATTGAAATATTTTCTGTAATTTTTATTCACAGCGATATTGCTCTCCATACATGGGACCTCTGACAAACTGGTCACTGCTGTTTCAGGAGAAAAGCTGTAGTTTATAGAACATTTTTGACAAGCAATGGCTAAAAGTATAATACATTTTATCTTCTTTGAATTGATAAATGTAAACAAAGCAGACAAATGTTTTCTTTATTCTTTTAAAATTTCACTTAGTTGTTTTGCAAAACACGCCTAGAACTCAAACTAAAGCTCGTAAAATGGCTTATCACTTTGTCGTATTTATAAAAAGTTAGTTTCATTATTTTTTAAATTTTCAAAAATGCTTATCTAAGTTCATAAATTCAAAATATCTCTTTTACAAAATATAAAAGTACACACCATTATAGCTGCTGTAAATTTGTTTTAGCACTTTATTAATTTGAATAATGAGTGACTAAATACCTATATATGTATCTAATGTAAACATAAACATTACTTAGGTAGTTAATATTTACATAATAAGGAAAGACAGTGTAGCAAGCAACAGTACCAAAACTAAGATCAGATAAAATATTTCATAACATGACATAATTCTTAAATAAAAACGCTGCGCAACAAAACAAAATCTACAGGAAAGAGGTTATGAAATGGTATGAGATGTCATGGTTTTTGGAGGTGAACATAGTAAGACTCAGATACGGGTTTGTTTTGTTTTGGTATTTTGCACAAAGCTACTCGAGGGCTATCTGCGCTAGCTTTCCCTAATTTTTACAATGCAAGACTAAAGAGAAGGCAGCTAGTCATTATCACCCGTTACCAACTCTTAGGCTATTCTTTTACTGACGAATAGTGGGATTGACCGTAACTTTGTCACACCACCACAGCTAAAAAGGCAAGCATGTTTTGTGTGACGGAGATTGGAACTCGCGACCCTCAAATTACGATTCGGGTGCCTGCCATTTGGGGCGATTGAATAAGAAATAGTCTTACCCTTCGGTTTGGCGTTCAAAACCCCATTATGGTAGTGAAAGCTCAAATAAACAGCTCTATATTAGTATCAAAGCACAATATATATACACACATATATATATATATATATATTTAAGGGTTAACACATCCTCTACCCATAGAATCTACACTTACAGACTACCGTGAGTCCTAATTTTTAAATACTATTCTACTTGAGATTGTGTATTCATGCCTGTTAATGATGCTTATATAAACATGCATAAAAAAGTGCCGAAAATTTCTTTTTAAAGATTATTTATTCATATTTCTCTCCTTTTTTTTGCTGTAAACACAATCGTCCCACAACTGTCTGAGCGTAGTGAAGCTTCGCGAACTTGAAAGATTTATTGTTACTTCTAAAACCCAGTACACATCTTATACTCTCCATTATAGCTCTTGCTCTGTTGTGTAGAGCTAGTGTTTAAGGTTTATTTTGTATTATAAATAAATATATATTTGCACAAAGCACAATGATTTTGTATTTATGTGTGTTTTATTGTTAATATTCATGAGAATAAGTAATAAAACAAGGATTAATGCACTAATTTTTTCTGGAAGAAGCCATTTCTTTCCATCTTTCTTGTTTTTCTTTCTTTGCTAACGATATTTTCTTCAACATAAAGTAATGATTTAACTTTAATTAAAGAATTAGAAAGCACATTTTTTCTTCTAATCCTAAAACTTCCCCTAACTCTCAAAAACTACTTTTAATAACTCTCATTATAAAAGCCCCCTGCTAGTACAACGGTATGTCTCCGAATTTACAACTCTAAAAGTAGAGGTTCGTATACCCTTGGTGAGCTCAGCAGATAGCTTCATGTGGCTTTGCTATAAGAAAACACACTCATTATAATCGCCAACAAAATGAATTGGAGCATTTCTGCTTTCTTGACTTCTGATGTTTTTCTCGTTATTGAACTGTAGCTACAAAGTAGTTCTAGAGAAACATCTTATTAAGGCGTAGTTCAGGTAATAAACGAATATGTGTTGATTACAGTTTTTTAAAGATGCCAGTTGATAGAGCATGTTATATACAACTTTGTACTTTATTCTTATGCACTTACCAATTTTTGTTGTTTTCACTCAGACGTGTGATTTATATTTACAAGAACGTAATATATAGAGTTACTTGGGTCGATATTATGTGATGAAACAACTTACGTAACTTTTCTGACTCTTATTTATGTATTTTAGATGGTATTTTCTGATGTCCGAGAAACGGCGCATCAGTCTTAACTTTTTTCACAATACCAGTGGGTATTGTAAGAAAGTATTCGTGTTATATGAAAGATAAAATGTTATCTTCCGTAAAAAAAAAAACACCCGTGATGCATGCGCAGAATTACCATTGCTAATTTGTTTTTAGAAATTAAACATCTTAATAACTAAAATATTTGATTTTGTTTCTTTTTCAGACCAATCTTTTAGATATAGAAAATATGCGTTTTGTCCATCGTGTAAGTACAGATAGCCCATTGTGTAGCTTTGTGCTTAATTCAAAAACAACAACAACTGAAACCTTGTCAGAATGTTCCAAACAATGTTATCCAAATATTTCGACATTCTCCTTATTTTTTCATACTTCGGGTTCTTTTTAACTGCTGTCTTTATTTTCTTATAAATTACACTCTTGTGCAAATTAATTGAAACAAAACTGAAAATTACGATTTTTTCAATTTTATGTACTGTGGTTCTCGCATCATACCTTCTACGATATGTAAGCGTCCTACTCCGTAGTACCTGAAAAAGCCCCAAAACATCTTTTTCAAGGTATGTTTCACGAATTGATTGAAGTGAAATTCTCGAAGTTTTTCACATGGAGATCTGCGAACATGCAGACTTCTTTGACTCTGTGCGAAAAAAACGAGTCTCGTCACTGAATAACACCTTTCTCCATTGTTCTTGCGTCCAGTTCTTGTATTTCAGACCCCAATGATACCGTTTTTTCTTCACTGAGTGGTAAAATGTTATTTTTTTACTGGTTTCTTTGCTCTTCTAACGCAATTTCGAATAACGTAACATTCCTCAAAATTTTGTCATATATCCCAAAAATAGATCGACTGTATTGCAAAACATAGTTACTAATGCCATCTGTGTGAAAAAAATATGACTATTAAAGGAAATCAGCGGGTCCAGTGAGCCTACACCGGCCGCCATGCTGAAAATATTGTAAAATGACCATTTGTTTCAATTAATTTGTACAAGGGTGTAATGTTAAAAGTAGCATTGTAATAGTGAAACTTATTTCCTCTTAGAAATCTCAAAATGATCTAGAACTTATCAGATACGGTGTAGTCGGTTATTTGCCTCATTTTTTATTTGAATATTTACTCCATGCACGCAGATGATTGCATCAATATAGCATAGTATGTAAACATTTTGGCCCAGATTGCATTTGTAAATGAATTACTTACTTTTAAAACATGACAAATTAAACATATAGAAAGTAGTTGACAATTCATATTATCTTAAGACCTTATCAGGAACCAATAATGAACTGAATCTCCATATATGAGAAAACTTGATCATACATAAACTAAGACCAAGCATTAATTAAGTCAGTTTCTTGTATAAATTATGCTTGATCTATCAAATCAGGTGAGACTTTTGAATGAAACATTTTACACACAAATTCCAACCTTGCAACACAATAAAAACATATAAATTATGAATAAAAACAATAAATATTAATCATATTTGGAAAGGTCAGTTTTATTTTTTAAACAGTAGGATGAAGGTATATAGATTGCGAAGAACAGACAGTTCTGAAGTCTAAGGTATTCATCATGAAAACAATGGATAAACAGGGACCTTTCTATCATGAGAAGACGGATTAGGCTCTTTACTGGAGAAAAATCTCATTTCTTTAAACAATATTGTACATGAAGATTTTCTGCCCTTGTGTAGGTTTGCGGAAAAATAAAAACAACAACAACACAAAATTCCAGTTTCATTTTAAAATATTGCATCTTACAATCTCTAAGTTCCCCGCTGGTACAGCGGTAAGTGTTCGAATTTAAAGGGTAAAATCAGGAATTCGATTTCCCTCGGTATGCTCATTAGACAGCCCCATGTAGCTAAATTTAAATAAAAAAACACACACACACAGGATCTAATACTTAACGCGAAAGGCACAGATATTAATTTTAAAGTCTTGCGACACGTAATATATAAGAATGACAGTATTCTCTTGCTTTATTCATTTGTAATATTATAATTTAATTTCTTTTACATTCACCTGTCTGTTACGTAACGAAACTAAAGAAAAAAGTATTGGATTGAATAGTAATACACCTCAAAAATTAGAAGCTCAACATATCAAATAAACTATAATTCAAATTGCGCATTTGATAAAAAAATATTTCAAATATTTTTCTTGGTTTTCATTGTAAATATTATTTTATGAAGAGTTTTGAATAGAATGTTATTTTGAAATATTTATACCGCTGTATCTTCGATATTCATCACCGTATCATATTGCCTCTTTCGCTTCTTTTTTTCATTATTTAAAGATGCACTGAATTTCGTCATCTCTTTCTTTGCATCCTGAAACACTTAACCTGGTTTTGTCTTAATTTTGCGCAAAGCTACACGAGAAATATCTAAACTAGCCGTCCCAAATTTAGAAGTGTAAATCTAGATTGAAGGCAACTACCCACTGCCAACTCTTAGACCACGCTTTTACCAATGAATAGTGGTGTTATATGACATCATAACACTCCCACAGCTTATAAGGGGAGCATGTTTGGTGTAACGGAGATTTAAACCTGCGACCCTCAAATTACGAATCGAGTATCTTAATCACTTTGCCATACCGAGGAACTTAACTTCCTTCGAAAAATAATATCAACATTTTGTAAAGTGCTTTAGAGAATCAAAGAAGAAACATTGCTAAAATTATTGCCATAGCTTCCATATTATCTCATTAGATAAATTTGTTAGTTTATCATGCACAGTGATGTGTTTATTCTCTTTCTTGTTAATATCGCAAAATGTTGCAACTTATAACTGTTTGAAACGTGTACTCTGATTCCTTCAAAACTTAAGCGAGATTGATATCAAACAGAAGTAGCTAGCAGGTAGAGGATTTTTATTATTTTCTAAAAGTTTCACGTTATGACTGCGCCCAGGAGATGTTATTGAAACTGGAAAACCTGGCAAATATGTTGAACAAAGTTGAGTACAATAGACTCTTTTTAGTTTATCAAGGTGTGTTTTCTTTTATCCTGAAAAGTTAGTTTTGTATTCCATTGTATTTTTAAGGATGGAAACAGATTCGTATTTAGAACTGTGTGTAAAACCTGTTTTTTTACTTAGCATTAATAATTAATATCTTCGATCCTTCGTCATAATTAATCTAATTATGCGTTCAATTTCTGAGAAAACGTTTTCCCACACAACAGTATGAATGGATAAGAAAGCATCACAAATCCAATATTTCAGTTCTTCAAAGTCTTTTGGTTTGTTATGAAAAAAAAAACACAAACAGAAATGAAAATCTGAAGGAGTTAAACTGCGCGAACGAGAAAACCGTTTGATAGCTCCTCCTCTTTCAATCCAACGCTCAAGAAAGCTTTGTTTGGTTTAAAGACACTAACAATTTAACCAAAGTAGAGTAGTGCTCTATCCTGTTGGAAGATAGCTCTTAGCTGTAGGGTAAAAAAATATCGTAACATGTGTAGATGTGAATTTCCAGTCAAAGAAACAAGAACAAAACTAAAATTAATACAACAAAACAAACCATGCAAACCTATTATTGGTTTTCATATTTCATTTTTGTTGTTTTTTTGTATATTCATTTACAGACACCATGCATATATTGGTGGAGCTGTTTAATCTTTTCCTTCCCATTAAACTAAATTAATAAGAAAATTGTTCAAAATATTGTTTTGTTCATTGTACGTGAAAACTACTTAATCTAAACAATATGTCGTAATATCTATATTGTGTCGGTAAAAGATACTAACATAATAATCGAACTCGAAACATTTGCAAATTTCAGTGAGTTTTAATACATGTTGTGAGAAGAGCGTAAATAGCTAAAAGTGTAGCTTTGTGTTTTACAACATATAAACAAAGTCTTGATATAAAGAAAACGAAAAGACGAACCAACCAGAAACCATTGTTAAGAAAATAATGAATTCAAAGCGAAATATAAGGAAAACATTCAACTCATATTCTACTGAAACAAAGCCAATATTTAGTAGTATATTGACGTAATACCTTATAATGTTAGTGGCTTTCAACCTGTATTTTTTATTATATGCTATCTTAAAAACTCTTATGTGTACACATTTTGTCAAATAAAAGTCAGGAGACTTTAATAAAACATAGGATCAGTTTTTGTCTTAAAGTACAACTTGCCAAATTAACAACTTTTACTTTAAGCAAAATAGCCATGTATTCGAAAAATCTGTGAAGTTGCAACGGTTCAATCTGAACCACAGCATGTTAATAATACAGTATAGATCGAAAATACAGATTAATTTATATTACGCTACCTATTAATTCTTTAGGAAAAAAACAGAATACCTCGGAACATCAACATTTTAAAACGTAACACAATTGAAAAATGAAACGTTAGAATCAATTTAAAATTGAGGTGAACAGTAGGTCAGAGATTAAAACTTGCACTGCAAACTTTAAATAACCAGCCTCTTCTCTTATTCGTTAATTGTATTGGTAATTACTGCCAAACAGTTTATACGAGTGTATAAATATGCTTTTTAATCTAATGTAATCTTAATAAAATCGCAGTATATTGGGATATTTATAATTATTAATAGCGAACAACGAAATGTTGAACAATTTATTTTTTTTATAAAGCATGAACAAGAATCTCGTAAATTGATTTTTTAACAAAAATAAAGTTTGTTTATTTCCTCTGGGTGAGCACCATGATGCTCAGTACTTTAATATATTTCTTTTGCTGCTTTTTCCCTCTAAATTTTAATTCGAATCCCCGTTAGGCCAAACATGCTCTTCCTTTTAGCCGCGGGGCATTATAATGTTACGGTTGATTCCACTATTCGTTGAGAAAACAGTATCCCAAGAGTTGACTAGCTGCCTTCCCTCTATTCTTACGCTGCAGAATTAAGGATGGCTGGCGCAGATAGCTATCGTGTAACTTTGCACTAAACGCAAAACAGACAAACAATCTCTCTCAATTAACTTTTAGAAAAGGCTTCCCTCACAATGTAAACTTTAAATTTAAACTCGTTTTATACAGCGAGTACCATAATTGTTTTCAAAGAATAATCTGTTATTTAACATTTTTAGCTCATTTCTCTAATACCTAAAATTTCGTTTCAGTTTTCGCTTTAGTTGTCTACAAACGTTCATTCTTGATCGTTAACAATCGTATCTTATGAATGTCAAATCATCTTAGATTGCCGCTACTTTTATCGATTTGTAAAGCTGTAGTGACCTGAAGATTGATTTTATGTGAACTGGTTTGATTTACACATGGGTATAGAGAGTGACTATCAACTTTTAATTAGTTAAGATCTGTGTCCTTAATTGAGTGATTTATTTTTGTATTACTACCGTAAGGTTTTCTAGATTGTAGATCATATCTATAAATTGTGATATTTGGTTAGATCTCAATTTATATCGAGCAAAATATGTTTTACGTCAATAACTTTTCCGCAAATGAAACATCTAAGTGCTCATTCGAATAATGTTTCATTCACTTGGTCTCGCACTTTCATCATCAGCTGCAACCATTAACCATTTGTTGACCTGCTAACTGTCCTCATTTCTCTTAATTTATTTAGAGGTAGTTTACCTTTCTGATCTGATGCTTTTAAGCATTAATACCATGCTAGTAAATAGCATGTTTAGTACTTATAAGAGCAAAAATAGTATGTCCCCCATTTCAGACGCACCGCAAGAGGGCGCAAGATGCGTGTAGAGAAAGGAAGAGGACAACGAAGCCACAGTTTCACTTTTTGACACCAGAGAACGAGACGTTAGAGATGCTTTGCTAGCCCGCCATGGCAGTCGACCATGATGCCATAGTTCCAACAATTTGCCACCAGAAAGCACAGTTAACTTATGGAGGGATAATATTAGTTTAATAGCATATATGCGGCCGTGATGGATGATTACGTCACACAGTGGAAAACATGATCTTAGGCCGACATGCCTCAACAAGATTATAATCAATCAATTAAATCATCTTAAAAAAAACACTCATTAAGTAGCCACTCCTAAAAAGGGCAGTGAATGTTAGTTCATTAGTATAATTATTAACTAAATCATAAAACCCATAGTAGGGGAAATGTTTCTAAGTTCTTATGACTCATACATTTGACAGTTAATTAAATTATTAATAACTAACCAAACATGCTCGCCTTATCAGCCGATGGCGCGTTGTAATGTGACGATTAATCTCACTATTTCTTGATGAAAGAGTAACCCAAGAGTTGGCGGTGGGCGGTGTTGACTAGCTGCATTCCCTCTAGACTTACACTGCTAAATTAAGGACAGCTATTGCAGATAGCTCAAGTGTAGCTTTGGACAAAATTCAAAAACAAACAATTTATAAGTAAATTGTTTTTAAACAAACGCTTAAAATTAATTCAATTATAATTAATTTGTCGTAAAAAGGACACTTAACACCATTTATCAGGTAATTAAATTTCTCGTCCCAAAAAGACTATCTTAATTAAGAAATAATGTTATAATTATCGATCAAGTATTTAAAAAAATAATGATATATTATTTAACTTAACATTATCACAGTTATATACGTTTAAATTACACTAAAAGGGACAATTTCGTTCAATAAATAACACATGCACTTTTACAAACTTGACGTTAAACAACTATTTACTTCATGAAAAAAATAATTACGTAGTAAAGCTTCTACCACTAGTTAATAAAATAATTTGCAAATGTTACTTTATCTCATGTTTTCAAAGGTAGAACTCTAAAAAGAACCTAGCATATCCCTATTATACTTATCATTAATTAGTCTTAAAAGATATCTTAAATAAATTTACATTTTTAATTATCAAAGAAGTATTTAAAGATTTTTCGGTGATATAACGAAATATCAAAAACAATGTTTAATGCAACAGAATATAACATTTTTATCACGCACACAACACATGTCTGTACGTTTATATTGCCGTAAAAGTGTGATATCATAAAACAACATACGTCGTAAATACAACTTTTATTATGCAGTAATAATTTTACTAATTTGTGAAGAATAATTTCTACGTGTTACTTTATCTCATGTTTTGAAAAACAGAGAGTTTTAATAAAAGGCATTTCGTTTTTATGTCATTAATTAGTCATACAAGGATAGTATGATAATTAAAACCTACTCAATCAAGTAATTAAAGATTTACGATGATAAATTATTTTATTTACTTTCCAGACATACCTTCAACTGTATCAGTCAGCTTAGAAAAAAAGATGAATTCTATTTCAATATTAAAAAATCGTTATTTTTCTAATTGTCATATTTAGAAAAAAATGTTGATATATATTAGGCAATATATATATATTTCAAAACATTGAAATTATCCAATTTTGATTTACTTACCAACAGCAAAAGTTTACATGTAAATCAGAGACAAGGCAAAGATTTAGTGTGCGCAAACATTTCCATCTTGCTTCATTACAATCACACACAGAACAAACTAACTGTCTAAAATGTATTTAGGAACACAAATCACCATGTTAATTATAAAATAAAACATACTATTTCAACTTTACGTTACTTGTCTACTAATTCATTTTTTGCTACAGCTAAAATTAATAAAGAAATGACTTACTGTTTCATTAAAAGTTTACGCAACATTAAATTAATGTGCAGAATCATACCATCTTGAGTTTGTATCATAGATGATCAGATAAACACTTATACTATGAGCCATCGGTGATGACATTATTGTTTTAATAACGCCCTCAATGATTTGAAAGAAGAGGTTGTCACTATTTAGGAGATTGGCATATATTGTTTTTCAAAGAATTTGTTACTAATACTTAATTAATATTGCAAAACTTACGACGTTGGTAGATTATTTACATTAAATCATACTGTACAAATAAAACTTGCAAATCTTTGCAACCATAATAATCTGCCATTGAAAGCCACTAACTAGGCATAAAATTCAAAATTATCTTTAAGTTCAATAACATTTCAGTCGAACTGCGACACTTGTGCTATATTCCTAGGTAATCATCAAAGCAAATATAATGTTTTTGAACCAACACAAGACTCAAAGATGCATGAAAGGAGTGATAATTTCACAATACACAGCCTAACTGAGCAGCTTGATCATATTTAAATGGATTATTTTTCATTTTAACTTTATAAAACCAATACAATCATCGAGTTATGTGATTTTTCTAACATAAAATTCACTTTTTATCCTAGACTAATTAAATGTTTTAGTATTTGAAAGTAAAATCCCGGAAAAACATACTAAAAATTAATTTATAAATAAGTGTTAATCTTAGCATTTTATGAATAAATTAAACAGTTTTCTTTCTGAAGGCCTCAGACAGCTCTTTTGCTCTCACTATGGTGCTCACTCGCACTTCAACAGTCAGGAGCACACCAAACTAAATGTCTGAGGTTTAAATAGGGCAAGCCTTGTTCAAAATGCTAAGTAACGATCTTCTAATCATGTGCACCTGGTTTAACACATCTGTGGGTGAGTTGAACCATTTTAAGTGGGAATAAATGTGGGGTGTCCTCGGTTAGAATACGCATTTTTGTAGAATTACATTTCCAGAAGTATTTGAAAAGTTTTGTTAAAATTAAGATTAAATATCTGTATATCCAAAAATACACAGGCTTTCATATGGTTCCCAACTTTTTCACATAAATGTATATGCTAAGAGATAATCAATAAACGTTATATAAATAACTTTGAACTTTTAGCAGCTAAAGTAAAATGTACAAACGTAGAGACCATTATTAAATATGTTTTTCTATATAACTACAATGTAATTGATTTAATTTAGTAATATTATAATATCATAAAAGCATTATAGTAACTGATGTTGTGCATATGACAAACACTATAGTGTCATAAAACAAATTAATCACTTTATTCTAGGATTAGCTAGCCAATTATTGCACGACCCTTAGTGGCTCAGCGGTATGTCTGCGGACTTATAACGCTAAATACCGCGCTTCAATACCCGTGGTGGGCAGAGCACAGATAGCCCATTGAGTAGCTTTGTGCTTAAAACAACAACAATTATTACAAAATAAAATTGATAATTCTCATCCTACGGTTTTAATAATTTTTGTATATTTTCTGAACCAAGATGGTCTATGACACTTCACACTATCTTTCTTCGTTTCTTCTAACTCTGCTCCGTTTCTACATTCCACCACAGTATTACATAGTATTAGTCTAGCTAAACATAAATGAAAGCTGTAGAAAAAAACATGTAATATTCTTTTTAAAGTGATGACTAATGAGCAAAAGTCATTGATTGGTTAAGTCACAATCCTGCATTTTAGGTGCAATCATCCTCCAAACAATCTTGTCTAGTCGTCAGTGACCGGACTGAAATTGTCTGAATTGTGTGATTCTTAATTGTTCGTTTCCAGATTTATAGGCGCGATTTGCTCTTAGTGTCTTGACTTTAAGCAGCTTGAAAGTTTTAAGTAAGAGCATTGATAATATGTATGTATGTTTTGGCGACATCAGTATATTGAACCTTTACATTTCATCATGTCTGTCCCAAATAACGGGAGTATATTTCTTCGACATATAAGGAAGTCGTTAGTTTTATAAACTTAGAAAGGACACATAGAAATTTCTATGTGTGTTTTATGACACAGTGTGAAAATTTTATTATATTAATTAATAGTAATCAGTAAGTTGTTCATTTACCTGTGGGGAGATTACTGATTAGGTACAATTTATGACACAGTTTCTTACAGAACATTCCCTGAAAGAAGTTATGAATAGTTTTAGAAATGTATCCTGTACGTTCACAAGTTTTGTGTGTGTTTAAAAATGATGTTGTTGTTGTTTTGAATTAAGCACAAAGCTACACAATGGGCTATCTGTGCTCTGCCCACCACGGGTATCGAAACCCGGATTTTATCGTGTAAGTCCGCAGACATACCGCTGAGCCACTGGGGGCGTTTGGAAATGATAAATGGGTATATATGAAATGGAAGAAGTAAGTCGATCATTTATTATTTTTAATAAAATGAATGATTTTTAACATAACTGAATCTGAACATTGATTAATTCTACTACCGCAATATATTTGTTAAAATCCTACAATATTATTGATTAACTATATACGAAATTCCCCCTTTGTAAAACATGTAGAAATTATTTTATCACATACTTGTAAATATTATTGCATAATAAACTTTTATGTTAAATTGGTAAAAGTACAAGTTGTAATTATTCTATAATATCGCCATTTTTAGGGCTATTCGAGTCTAAATAAAATGCGTGATAAAGCATGTGTAGTTGTGATGATGTTACATTAAATAACAAATCATGTCATTTGAAAACACTTGAGATATCGTTTTTAGAACAGAAAATTTAACTGACTGATGAAATGGTGTTAAGCGTCCTTCATTGGATGAATTGATTATTATTGAGTTAGAGTTTACCATCTTTTTTAATGCGAATTAATTATAAATGAAATAAGTTTAAGCGTCCTTGTGAGGACAGGTTAATTAAAATGATTTGATTAACTATTGAGTGAGTGAATAATTATATCTTTGTTGAGACATGTATTTTATGAGCCGTGGCCAACCATCATGGTAGTTTAACAACACGTCATCTACTTGTGACGCAATCATCCATATTGGCCGCATGTCTCATTTCAAACTGATTTCTGTCTTTCATAAATTAGTTGGGAGCCTCTGATGGTACTTTGTTGAACTACGGTATTGTGGCCGCCTATCATGGCGGACTAGCAACGGCTCCCTAGAAAAACACATCGCCATCTTCCCCGTCCCTCTACACGACACGTATGTGGTGTCCACGTGCGGTGCATCCAGAGTATGGACGTACAAAACAAAAGTTCAACAAAATTCCTGTAGAAGATTTGTGAAAGCAGGATTTTATCTGCTCCTCAGCAATGTCAAATAATAATAATAAAAGTGATAAAGACTATTTTCGTAGTGCTTATAATTTTCTGATGATAATATAAGTTCAATAAAATGATCTTATGATGAAATTGTAAATAAGGTAGTAACATATATTAACTGCTGAAATATTTCGTACTCATCACTTGAATGTATGTATATCAACAAGTGATCAAGCTTTATAACCTCAACTATTACAAGAAATTATTTAAGAGCAGAACTACTATTGCTGTGGACATTTTAAAATTGCAATAATGAGAGCATCAAGATATTTCCAATTTAAATAAAAAAGTGCAAAATAAATATTAAACTAGACGAGTTAATAGATGTGCATTTGTAACTAATTTATATCAAATTTATGTTTAATGTATATTTTAATAAATTATGATTCGTGATTAAAATTCCAGCTATTGTTAGGTTTGATTAAGTCATATATATCGTTAAGACAAAAAATTTAAAAGTTCAAGTTATGAACTAAGTCTCAAAAATTATCAACCTTCACACTATTACAACGTAAAAAGTTAAGTTTGAAACACAAAACTTTGTTTCAATTAATAGCAAAGAAGATGCAAAAGGATAACTAATTTTACCTACTTTGAGGTTTTGATTAATAATTTGTATCTAACAAAGATGCATGAAAAAGGTAAAAAAACAAAACATTATTCCTTTCGACGTCGTGTTAATAAACATCTGTTGACGTTGTTACGTGTTATAATTTATTTCGGATGAATCTCCGATTTATTATGTTACGTAAGATTTCAAATAACTGGATATTTTAATTTTAGTTGAGAAGTTAACTAAATATCAATATGTTTAACTTTATGATATTTGTCTACAAGAGAAATGCACGCAATTTTTTCTTAACACATATATTTCAATATGCATACAACATCCAAAGTTTTTTTATTAATCCATATATATCAAATTTACAATCAACAACACAATTTATAATAACGAATATTACAAATAGTTAATATAAATAATGTTTTATATACAATAATTTTACAAACATACAAATAATACTGAGTTTTTATCTGGTTCAGAACTTTTATCGGCGTTCATGGAGAGTGTTACGTTTTTTATATGTGGACTGAACGCAACAGAAAGACACAGATAACAGCTTATATAATTTATTACAATAAACTATTATATATGTGACAGATATAAAATAAATTATATAATAACAATGACAGATCTTCAATTTCAATCTTCAAAATTAATTACAATACAAAATGGTACTGGCCTGTGTCCAATATAATGATCCAGAATGAAAGTTCAAAAGTCTATATCAGAAATCCAAAATTCCAGTCTAGGGGGTGAATTTGGTCCCACGAAGAAATTCCGAAGTTTGAATGGAGAAGTCCAGAAACAATTCACAGTTCAATAAATTTGACGAAGTTCTTTTTACGATGTTTTTAATGAATGTCTCAAATTTGTCGTTTTCCAACTTTCCCCGGTCTCCCCTAAACAGTTCTATACGTGTTGACCTTCAGTATAACCAGTAATTCGAATGAATCGTAAAGATTGACGAAATAAAATCACAGCTTTTGTAGATCTAGCTCCAGTCACAAATCTTAGTTGAATAAACACACAGCAAACGTTGAAAATTTTTCAAACGAAGATAACATCTCAAGAATCGAATAAAACGAATGACTGACTCTCCTCGCATCGCCGTCTGTTTATATACTAGTAGGCCTACTGTGTTCTCGAACAATCGCGTAACTTCCACAGAATTCCAGAGTAATCTGCGCATGCCTGTTTTTGCACGAGGCTCGTATAGACACCAGGCCAAAATACATTATATTTATAGACAAATGATCGATCTACCTAATTCTAGAAATTTCTACATGAATAACAACATATTTTATTGGTTTGAACTTCGAAACAATAATATAAACAACAACATGGCATTCCAAACGCTTTATACATAACAGAGAGCGAGTTAATTTATGTTGATAAACAGGTACGCATCTTTTGACAGCTACCTTGAAGCACGCGGAATTTTTTTCACCGACGACAATATCTAATGTGATAATATGAAGACTAGCATCTGAAGATAATTCACAGAAGTTGAATGGTTTTTAATGTTCGAAATCTGTAAACGTTCCTTTTCAAATCTTTGTAGTTTTCCGATTAATAAACATTAATCACAACTATAGTTTCCAAGGCTTATAGTATTCTGACTGTAGTTGACCAACGATATTTTATTACTGGCACTCGGCGTCTCGCGAGAGCTAGCTTTTATTTACTCATTAGGCGAGATTCTCGAAAGTTCAACAATATTTGAAGATACGTTAGTGCTTTGGTAAAACATATATTGTTGGTTTTTACTCTCGAAAATCTTCTACAAATTTAGAAAACAGGTGAGACTTGCGCAATACACATCAGACAATATACGTCACATGTATCAATCTCAAACAAATGAAGATAGTAAAATTAATGTATAACAGTAAATATGTCACAACTTATATTAAGTTGCATTAATAAACAGTAAATTTACTATTAAACAAAAGGCTGTAATGTAGTTTAAATTAAATGTGCAATTTGCAATTTATGATTTGAAGTCTAAAATAAAGTATTGACGTTATATTACTCCACAGCTAAGACTTCGTTAGCCAACTAACAGTAATGTTATATAAGAGGTCCTAATTAGTAAATAATGTATTAGCTTAATTTCACATTATAAAAGTAGTCTGTTGTATAGCACTACTAATAGCCAATAATAACATATAATTATGATTTCTTTGTTGTTAAGAACTCAATGGGGTATCATTGCTCTGAACTACTCGTGTATGGAAATACGAATTTTACAATTATAAGCTTTCAGAACTTTCGCTGAATCACATGAAAAAATTAATCAGAAGAAGTGGCATTAGCTTTGAACAATCTTGTTAATTAGCTATACATAGCTCCCATGGGAGATTTGTATATGTATATATTTGTATATACTGCTAGAAACATAGTTTCGATACCCGTGGTGAGCAGAGCATAGTTAGTCCTTTATGTAGCTGTGTGCTTAATAACTAAAACAAAAAAAAAGATTTAAACATTAAAAAGTTATTAAAAAGTATCATCGTTCAATAAGTCATCATTAGACATAAAAAAGTTTAAAGTGAAAAATTTAGCTTCGCAGTTTGAGTCACAAGCTTACAAACATATTTATACGTTTAGTTTAGAAAACGTTAATGTATTACTTCAATCGATCTGGTAGCTTAGAACTAAACACATCAATCTCGCTCTAGTTGTGTGGGAAATGACAAAAATTATATTACTTTGAGGCATTACAACATACACATTATATATTTGCGTAAAATTATATCATTCCCTAAAATAATCATAAATATTCCATGGTGCAAAATACTTCCTAGCCAGTTTACTGGTTGCGATATTTTCCTATCCATAAACATTTAAAAAAAATTCTGCAGTATAATATAAAAATATTAGCACACTATATCTGGCACACAAATTAAATGTTAGTGCAAATAACTGGATGTAAACGGTGATTTTCTTTTTCTGTCTGAGTTACAATTCTACCATATTCTGTATTTACTTTAATATTTATGCACTTGTATTAATCACGTATTTTCTCTCTTATACGTATGTTACAATCTAAAGAAAATCAGCAAAACAATCAATATAATTTTTTCTATATGATATTTATAGTCAGCTCCTATCTAATATTTATTTTTTGTTATTTAACATCGAAGTGGCAACATATTATACTTTTATGAGTTAGGGGTATTTCAGTCTGTTACTCAATTGACCGTGGAACATTCTATTTTCTTTGAACCAAATTAAACTTTGAAAAGTTGTTAACAAAGAATCAGACACGTTGGTAGTGGGAATGTGTCCGATCCGTGTGTAGTGTTTTCTAGTATGAAACAAGTCCTTGTTCTGATAGTTGCTACTCTAACGAGACACATAATGGCTTTTATTAGCTATTTATGATGGATACGTACGACGTTTCGCAAAGTGATATAAAACCTGAGATGTATAAATGCTGTAATTTGTGTCAAGTGTTTATAAAACAAAGCTAAAAGACGTGAGAAACACATATAATACACAACATTTATTAAGCCCAATGATATTTGAGCTTTATAACCTAATAACTGGTCAAAAGGTGAGATATAAAATACTCTGATATTCCTTATGTGATTACAGCGCAGAACTCAGAATTGACTTTCTGAGCAAAGTTAGTGGCGATTTATTAGAGTCATAATCACAATGACTCTATCTTATACACCGAAAATATTGGTTTTTCTGGGAATCTTCTAATTCTTTAGAAAATAATTTTATTTTTTCATTTTATATGTTCTATATAAAATATTAAATTTCATAATGTAACTATATTTACATAATTCAGTCTGTTAGTCCGATTAAACAATGGACTCGGTGCTACGGCTAAACGTTTTCTAATTATACTGTTGCTTCTGTCTCTTCCCTTCACACCCTATGTAAATCGGTGTTGTTAACAATACTCTAGAAACTGGTGCTTTTGATCTTCGACTAATTTTAGTCAATCAAAATTAAATAATTTCGGCTTCTAAGTCAAACCCCGTCATATAAATTAGGTATCACGGCCTAATACCAGTAGTCTGGTACAAAATTAAGTAACAATTTGGTAATTTAAACCAAAATCGATTTCTTCATTTTATTTTCTTGCAACAGTAAAGAATTATCTAATTTCACATGTTTTAATCGATATAATTTCTACAGACAGAGATTTAACATTTTATTACACTTCTATATTATTAGCGCTCTAAATATTATTTATAATTTAGATATTTTTGGCTTAGAAGATTTGTAGATTTTTTTCCAAACTAACCGCCTTTTCAAATATTAGGTTTTATTTGTTTTGTTTATATTCGAGTTTACAAGTTTGTTTGTTTTCTCAATAGCTTTCATCCAAATTTGAAAGTTAATAACCAAAGCAGCACTTTTAAACGCATTCTAAGCTCATTTCCAGTTAAAATTATTTTCAGGAAAAATTCAACCAAAACATGCTTTATTTTTAAATGTTTCTATCAAATTTAAATGTGTTTAGTCCAAAAGTTTTATAAACTGTAAGATAGGGCACTCGACTCACAATTTTCAGTTTCGAATCCATTCACTAAACATGCTTGTCCTTACAGCCGTACAGTCAGTACTATTATTCATTAGCAAAAGAGTAGCTTAATGATGATAACGGGTAGTTTTCACAAGTTACTCAAAAAACTGAAAACAAATAAATGTAGTCCATTGAGTAGCTTTGTTAAGCAACTTGAAGGAAATAAAGAATTATTCTCATCATGGATGAATGATAGTTAATATATGTCTTTTCCCAGTAAATTCACAGTAAGGAATCAATAATCATTACTGCAAGAAATCTATGATGCCACTTGTCACAACTTTTTTCATTCAAATGAGTACAAATTTGTAAACGACCTTTAAAATTTTGTAAAACAACAAAGTTTCATATTTAACTTCTTTTTTAGCCAAAGATTGAAAATTGTTTTAAAATGAAAGTTAATAGATTCAACATAATTTTAAATTAGTTTATGTACGAAAATACTCAATATGTATAATGTCTTTTAGAATTTTAATAAATTTACTGCAGTCTTAAATGATATGTTTGTTGTAACAGTTGAGAAATTATTAAATATTATTTCATGAAAATTGTTGTTTCTTCCTTTTATTAAGCACAAAGTTTCATTAAGAGCTGTCTCTCAGCTCTGACCACTCCGGCAATCAAAACCGGTATCTAGGTGTATAAGTAAACGAACATACCTCTGAATGCAAGGTGAAAGAAAACTGTATATATCGTATTATAACACCCCTACAGCTGAAAGGACGAGCATATTTCGTGCGACGTGAATTTAAACCCATGACCCTTGGAGTACGAGTCGAATTTCTTAACAGAACTTTTTAAACACGGCCTGTGACATTGTAGTTTATGCATAAAATATACAAGTTCTGATGCATTACAAAGCTGTAATAAAAACACTTTTATCCTAAACACATAAGAATCTTCACGATCAAAAATTCACTTCATTAAAAAAAATATTATAAGAGCACTCTGTTAAAAACTACGTTTGTTGGAATTGTGTTTCATAACAACTTATCTTAATATTTATGATAGATAAAATGCCTACATTTTGTTTCTATAGAGTTAAATACATTAAGTAACATTTAAAATATAGTTTAGTTATAACTATTTCAAATTATACTAGATACGTTATTGGAGAAAAATCTGTTTTTCTTTTTGTATAAGCATTCATATTGTTTAACTTATTCATAAACAAATTAGAAGGCCATCGTATTTTTATTCTAATGTAGTAATACTAACATTCAAGCAGTTTTGGAAAGTGTTTGAGAAATGTTTAAAAATTGCGAAATTTTCTCTTATTTCCAAATTTGTATTCCATCATCAATGTTTAAGGTGTAGAAATTAAAAACAATAATTTTTGAAGTACTGATGGTGGAGTAATTTATATTGAAGAATGAGAATCGAGTTTGAATAATGTGATTTATACTCATGTATATATAGTATTATTAGTATAATTATTACCCTACCAATTATAAGTTGTGGATAAATTATTAATTTATATTTATTCATCCAACTACAGAAGCGATATTTTAATATTCTGTTCATATGTTTACCTAAATTATTCTATACAGTTAAATTGTAATTATAAAATAGACCCTTTAAGTCAGTTATGTGCATTGATATGACTTTTATTAATTATTTTACTATATTCTAAGACGAAACTCACTTGTGGCGCTTTCTGTTTACCATCGTACACTAACGTTTTGGTAATACTTCACCGACTCGTTTAATCACAAAACACAATGCCCCCTTGTAGTACAGCGGTATGTCTCCAGATTTACAACGCTAAAATCAGGGGTTTGATTCCCTTCGGTGGGCTAAGCAGATAGCCTGATGTGGCTTTGCTATAAGAAAAATCAACACAAAACACAAGATCACCTGTCGCAAATCTCTCATGTCTACTGATTAGAATACACGAAAATTGTTGTTTCTTTCTTTTATTAAGCACAAAGTTTCATTAAGAGCTGTCTCTCTGCTCTGACCACTCCGGCAATCAAAACCGGTATCTAAACAAACATACCATGTCGTTAACTGTTTAACGTTTATGATTCTACGTTCATTTAGTTTTTATTAAGTCTCGAAAAATTAATTTTAGTTATACCTTCAAAATTTTAATATATCAATGATTACGTTAATTCGATAATTAAAAAGGATGTAGTCGCATGTAACGTTTTACGATGCATTTACGTAGCATTTCATTGAAACTTTAACAAAGAGAAAACCTATATATTTGCAGCTCCAAGACATTTCAAAGACTCCTACACTTCCCTCATTCTGATGTAATCTTCAGATTACCCTTTTCCATTGTTTTAAGTAGATTGTGTCTCCGCTGTGTCAGTTTGTAGTCACGTTACTTCTATTCTTCCATCGTAAGTAACGATATACATGCTTTTTTCATTTGTGTTCTCTCACTCTGAGATAGTACAAACATAGAGTTCCTGTCTCTTTGTCGTTCATGAGAAACGCTGAAGTGAAAAGATAAAATAAAACGAAAGTAGTTCTGGGGAGAAATATGGATATTAATGTTTTCTATTAACGGACAAAGTTATTTGTATAATTCTTTTTTATTAAAATTTGAGTGCTAAGTTTTTGAATAAAATAAAAGTATCTTAGCTGTTGCCAAGGGACCTTAAACTTTTTATATAACTCACAACAGTTATCAGAAAATAACAATTTAAAAACAGTTGTATGAGCAGGGTTATTAGAAAATTAACTTGGTAGAAAACTTCTAATTTTCTCTTATATATATTATTAACGTTGTGCACAACGTAAATGATATATTGTGGTAATCTTTATATATATATATATATATACATATACATATATATATATATATTAATGTGTTTTTACCTTTTCCACAATATAAAAATATATTAATGCACGATATTTTAATCACTATTTATCACACCATATTAAATCTATATTTACCTAGGATTTGAAAAATATGGAGCACTTGTGCTACTAATCCTCCCTTTCTGAATAATTTAGCACACAAGGTACTAAAAATATAAATGAAACCCAATTCATCATTCTACTGATTACTTTTCCTAAGTTTTGTTAGTTTGGCACTCATCAGTAACCATGAACAAGGACAAATGAAATACTAGGTGTCTTGTTGTTCTGAAGTATGGAGACAACTAAGATCATACATATAAAATAAAATATCTCGGTCTCGGCACTAGTGTTTGGTGTTAGTAATGTGGTTTTCCTATCTTATATTTAATCGATAATTAATAGAACAGCATACTACTATTAATTTTAATTTAGAAAGCATGTTGGTTAACAAAATTAAGATATAATTGGAGGCTTAAAATCAAATATACACAGGTAAGACTGTTACTTAACTTTTCTGTTTAATAGGATTTACTTTATTACTGACTAAAGTTTATTAAAACTAAATAGAAACGTTTGCTAAACAAAGCAAAACAAAATTGCTCTATGATTAAATTTGTTTTGTTTGATCTTTGTAATCAAGACATAATTTTATTCCAGTATTTTGGCAAATGGTTAAGCTAAAATATGTCCAGTAATTGGTGATGAAGAGAAAAATGTATCTCGAGATGGCTGATATGGGCATTAAAATTTTTATTAAAATCAGATAGAGAACAACGTTTTCAATTGCAAGGTTTCTCTTTGTTAGTTGAAGATGTCCTAAGAAAGTTTAAATATTGTAATACCCATACCAACCCTCTTGAGATACATTTAAAAAGGAAAAGCATTTCAACCAAAACATTATTTACCTGCCAAACATAGCTAAACAAAGTATACAATACATAAATTTTAAATATAGATAACTTCATATTATGAAACTTTAAAACAGATAATTAATAGTTTTATAACCATCAAATATATATTTACTCATCATATTTCTATAATAATATCAGTTTCACTGGGTAAAACATAAAAACTGTTAAATTTGAAGTTTTATTAATCTCATGGATTTGATAACAACAAATATATTCATACCTAAAAACTAAATTATAATATTAATTAGACATATAGCTCATTATCAAATTCCCACTACTGACATAGCAGTTGTTTTTGTTCTATTAACTCGAATAAAGCCGCAAGGGTAAGGTGTTTGCTGAAATAAAAGTTATTATTATCTGGATTGTAAGAATCATTTTTGGTCTTTAAACATTAGTCTCTTATCATATTAGCGCCTTTGTCTTTCGGTCACAGTATTAATGGTTAGATTTAGCATATTTGCATGTGACATGACCAGATTTCAGATGCAAATATATTTCTTCAAATTTAACATACTTATCCGTCAAACTGTGTTTTCGTATTTCATAAATTATAAACGTGATTCATATCTTTAAGTTGCATAAAAATACTGATAAATTTGTGTCATAAATATATATATATATTACAAAAGTAGCACTGATGTTTTGCTTCTGTATCTAACACTGATTTTCATGTGTAGTATTTTGACATTAGTAATTGCAAAACTATTTTTTTTTAATAGTTCAAAAACTCTCTTGTCATAGTATACGTTTTCATATTAACAGAAATATTCCAATATCAGGTAAAATATACCCGATTATTCTGAGGATTTTACAACGCCATAAACTGGGTTTTGATACATGTGATGAGCATAGCATAGATAGCTCATTATATACTTTTTCGCTTAACTACAAACAACCAAACCAGAGCTTTATTTTCGCTATTAACGTCTACTTAAAGAAATGTATACCTTTGGTTCTAAAATTTAGCTAAACAAATATAATATACAAGAAAGATGAAATGAATAATGCACTGAAAATATCTGAATCGACGTACATTAAAAACAGTCTAATACTTTTGCAAAAATATTATTGTTAACAAAATATAAAAATAGAATAAAAAAGAATTAAAATCTCTAACACTTACACGAAATATAATTCTAAAAAAAATAGAAGAAAAATGGGAGTGCGCTCAAAATCGTATTATATTGGTAAAAGCCCTATAAAACTCATATATTATATTAATTTTATGATACGGTACATATGTAAGCTTATTAACTGATTATTGTTAAATGAAGTTATAGTAAAGAACTAGAGATAATATTCAAAATGAAATATTTTTTTCATGTTTTACGTGAATATCTGTGTATTTTGCAATTAACACACAATTGAAAAGATCACAAGACGTGGAAAATAATGAAATAATGAAAATATGTTCAAAGTAAGTAAAAACCATGTTTTAAAACTTGCTAACGAAGGACTTTTGTCCTAAACGTTGTAATTTAATATAAAGTTTTTGTTATATACATGTGTTTTTACTCATTTTAAATATTTTGTTTTTGTTATCTCATTACATTGCAACAAACATGAGAACAAACAAAATCTATGTTGATAAATACGCGTTTTTACTTACTCTCATTGAATCTGATTTCGATTACTATTTGTGAAAAAAAAATCAGAATACATAAAAAAGATATTTGTAAATCCATGAGAGAAAAGAAAAAATCTCAGCGACAACACAAGCATTCATCACTAGGGCAAAAAACATAACGTCGATTCTCGAGTAATTTGCCTAGGTTTTTTAGAGGCATTTGCAAAATAAGTTTGTTTGTTTGTTTGTTTTGAAGTTAACCACAAAACAACACAATGGGCTATCTATGCTCTGACTACTACAGGCATCGAAACCCGATTTTTAACGTTATACTTTCGCAGAAAGTGAGTCTAGCTCACAGTCGCCATTTGAATTCATCTAAAAGGTGTTCGATAAGATTGAGGTCAGGGATCTGTGCAGGTCAGTCAAGTTATTCCTTACTAACCTTAGCAAACCATATCTTTATGGACCTCGCTTTATGTACAGAGGCATTGTTACGATAAAACAAAAAGAGCTTTCCCCAAACTGCTGTCACAAAGCTGGAAGCATACAATTCTCTAGAATGACATTAAAATTTCTCTTCACTGGAACTAAAGTGGCTAGCCCAAACCATTAAAAACAGCCCAAGACCATTATTCCTTCTTCACAAAACTTTACAGTTTGCACTATGCATTCAGGCAGGTAGCATTTGCTTGATATCTGTGAAACCCCGATTCGTCCATCAGACTGCCAAGAAATGAAGCATGATTCATCACTCCAGAGAAAGGGTCTTCATTGCTCCAGAGTCCAATGGCGGTGTGCTTTACACACTCCAGCTGACGCTTGGAATTTTGCATGGTGATCTTAAAATTGGTTGCTTGACCATGGAAACCCTTTTTTTGAAGCTCCCGACGAACAGTTCTTGAGCTGACGTTGCTTTCAGAGGCAATTTGGAACTTGGTAGTGAGTGTTGCAACTGTGGACAGACGATTTTTACGCGCTTCGCACTTCAGCACTCTGCCGTCTCGTTCTGTGAGCTTGTATAGCCTACCGTTTCGTGGTTGAGTTGTTGTCGCTCCTAGACGTTTCCACTTTACAGAAGCAGCACTTACAGTTGACCGGGCCAGCTCTAGCAAGGCAGAAATTCGACGAATTTTGAGCTAACTAACACCACACACACAGTCAGTGTTTTGGTTTCTTTTATCAGACCCAATAGTAAGACTTGACCATCGCTCTTATTACGCAACCATGACCACAAATGGAAAACGCGAGTTTTTCCCATGTCAAGATGTGAGTTACTTTATCTAATCTCTACTGTTTGCCACACTAACCTCACTTGGCCCTAAATAAATTTACTTTTAAATAATGCTCAAAATACCTTTTACGTACAATAAAGAATATCGATGCTAAAAATAAATGACCTTATAACACCTGAATACTGTTTTTATTTACACACTCGGAGTTTCGCTTTAGATATTTCTGAGGGAAATTACACAAAAACACAACCTGAAACTGACAGTACAATGCTTTAAATGATTTAAATAATAAAGTACATTCCCATATATTTTAGAACGTATTTTATTATTTAAACTATTGAAAGCTTTGTATTATCAGTTTCGTTTTATGTTTTAGTATACTTCTGAAAAAGCTGTAAAGTGAAACGCTTAGTGTCTAATTAAATAAAAACTATTTTGGTGTTATTGTAAGATCGTATGTTCCTATTAATCGTATGTTTAGTATTTTTATGCTTATTTCTGAAAATGCTGCTTCTATGAAATGATATCTTTAACTAATTATTTAGCCAAAACAGTTTTATATTAACAAATTCAAATTTTCTGTGGCTCTAAGTTTCGTTGATATGATGATGTGAGCAAAACATCCACCGACCTTCTACACTCGGATAATTACGACACCCCGTGTATACTGACTAAAATGTTTTTTTTTATTAATGAAAGAAGATTGAAACATATTTTAAAAATCAAACTGTGAAAAAGACTCAATACATTATAGTAAATATAATCATAGGGTTATCAAAGATAGCAATAATGGTTTGTTGTTAAGCGCAAAACTACAAAACGGGCTTCTCTAAGAAGTGCTTATCAAGAGGATCGAAAGTGTCAGACGTACCGATGAGCCAAAAACGGAAGAATTAAATAGACCTAGGTTTACAAATACTAATAGTCGATCCCTCAAGCCACTAGAAACCGGGTTTCGATACCTATGGTGGGGAGAGCACAGATAGCCCGTTGTGTAGCTTTGTGCTACAAACAAACAAAAAAAGCTAATTAACAGTCAAATTTTAGCTGCTCTAAATTTTGGAATTATGTTTAAGGATTTCTTTCAAGCGCCTCTATTACAAACAAGGCTTGTTGGATAATTGTTACACGTTTTCAATTAATACTACATAAGTGTTATATGGCTGGCTTTGCAATATAAAATAGCTTTCTAATTAAGAAGTTAGCAAAAGGATCACACGCAATAGTTTTAATGGGTTTCAAACCAGACCCGAAACTCGAGCTCTATTCTTCTTCTTCAAAAGATTAAAACGAATAGGAAAACTTAATTACTTGAAAACGGTAAATTTTTCTTCTAGTTTGAAAAACCATTAATAGTTTTTATGTTCATACATAACACTTTACTATCTATGTTAGCACCAGATAGACTAATGTAGCTTTGCTGAGAGAAAAACACACATCTATAGAGTGTCGCAATAACGCAGCCTAATATATCCTCGAAATACACTTTTTATTCATTTTAATCTTATAATCTGGAGTCAATAGTACAGAAATAAGTAAGGTTTTGATCACCACAATGTGAGGCAAACAGTAAAAATCCACTAAACCTGCCTTTCCACGTTGACAGTGTTAGACCATTCGAAGAACAAGAACTTTGTATTCAAAGAAATCTTAATTTGAAAATGAGTTCTTCATCCAATTTATGTCAATATTTTAGTAAAAGTAAATTGTTATTTTTTCAGTGCTTAGCTAGTAAATGTAACTGTGGTATCTTTAAAAGTCTACCTATCATTCTCTTATTCGGAAATATAAAATCGATTGTGTGATGCTTAGAATGAAGTTTAATTGCTGTCATTATGAGTGACGATGGTCTTTCAAACACTTGGGAATTCATTTAAAAGAAGACAATAAAACTGTGCAGCTTATGAAATTGTGAAAACCAAATGCTTTATTGTTTTCTTCTGAGAACATTTTGTCTACATTGTTCAGTGATTGACCGATTTAATTGTGACTAATCGAACATATGAGAAGTTTTTAAAATCAATTCGCTGATTTAATAGAAAATATAGATTTGTAATAGTTAGTGTAAAGTTGACTTAATTTTCTTGACAAGTGACCATCATTTTAAATAGTGGACATGCATTGAAAATAATTATCAAAACTATTAAGGAAAATTAATATAAAAGGCATGGGTATACGGATATGATACTACTTTTGAGTACACCAGAGAACCATTATAAATTACCAAACCAATATGAAGAATGCAAAATACAGCAGTAGCATTGTGATTAATTCTTATATTCCTTTTTCACTCTCCTCGAGATAGATTTATGCTCGTGAAAAGGGAACATCACAGGGAATGTTCTGTATTTCAGTTTACATCCTCTGAGATCTAAACAATCAACACGTTCTTAGCGCGCGTGGCGACTCATAACGGAGAGAATCCCAGTGATTTAAAGGTCCAACCCCAACACACCACTTTGATTTTGAATTTTGATTTTGAGGTCCAAGATTAATCGGCAAATTCTTCGGGTCTGGGGTCAACCAACTGCTAGTATTTGACGTTCTCAATGGGTATTCTGGACTGTATGTCTGATGTTGTTATTTAGGTAAATTGTACACGAAACCCTGGCGCTACTGCAGAACATTTTGCTTTCGGATCTCTTTGTATCATGTCTTCTCTTAGGGTTTCGCGGTGGGTGAGAGTCAGTCGGCACCTAATTTTTGTTTTTGTTTTCATATGGATGATACTACCCCTGAACGTGCCATTTAGAGCTAAATAATCCTCACTTGGATGGCTTACATACTAAGTTCCAATGTACAGTTGAAACTGTATTTTGCTTACTGATTTTCCACTCATTATCTGACTCTCCAAAATCTATCAGTAATCTAGTATCTGGTGGCATTCATGTCAAAATATCGAAATAAAAAAATATCAAACTCCTGTTGCAGGCCAGAACCATTGGGAATATACTTAGTCAGGTTACTCCGAGTTTTATTCTGAATATTGTAGCCCCCCAGTGGCTCAGCGGTATGTCTGCGGACTTACACGCTAAAATCCGAGTTTCGATACCCGTGGGGGCAGAGCACAGATAGCCTGTTATGTAGATTTGTGCTTAATTCAAAACAACAAAACAACAACTGAATACTGTAATTGTTGAGAGTGAATTTCTCAATCTCCATGAGTAGGAGGTTCTAGCGAGTTTTTCCTCTTTAGGAGTTTTAGCCGTGCAACATATATAAATTCGCAAAGATGGAGTATCTTTTCTGCATTCTGGTTTTTACAGCTACCTGATCCCATCTTCCTGCGTCCATAAAGGCATGTTATTAACATTGTAAGTTACTGCCTTACATAAAAAATCCTCTCCAGTATTTTAAATTCCAGCTGTTTGGTTACTCATTGGCCTCCCGTTATGGTTTTTTGTCCTGTGCTCGTTTCGTGTGATCTGAAGCCTTACTTTGTAAACTATTCCTGTTTCAAACTTTGAATAACTTATCGTTTCCTGAGAGGTGGAAACTATTGTCTTTCACGCTACCCAAAACATATGCTACTGTCCTCCATTCTGCATCTTTGGTTGATGAGCAGTATGATCCTTCTGTACTTCTGCCAGAGTCTTTGTCTTTTAATATCAGAGGTTTTTTGTCCTCTGTGAAAAAGGTCGTGGACTAATAAGTATCGGGTCCTTTCTTTGTTCCTACCATTGCTTCTAGTCGCTGCTTGGTTCCCTCTTCACCGTATGACAGAAATATCTCCATTCAACCCTGGAGCAGAATCCATGGAAATCGACACACCTTTCCTATAAGGAGAAGTGGCCTGGTGACAAACAAAAGGGTTTTCTGATGCTCTGGTATGGAGCTGAAATTGATAGAAGGAGTCGATCTATAACCTCTCTCTATTCAGTGATGGCTCATTTACTCACTTTTATACATCCGGTCAATATTTTACCATTATTGATCTTTAAATATGTTCACCTTTCTCCCATTTCTCTTGGGAGTTAACAGTCATCCACTTGACAGAGATAATTTTTGTATTTTTGTGTGTAAGACTGGTCGTGGTCGATTCCACCCAACCTATGTGCCATTGTAGAAGTTGGATAAGGCTAAATGGCCCTTTTCTACTGCCCTCTCAGAACTTGATCCTGCCATCATTTATCTGCCGTTTAAAATCGACTGTAGAAATCGTGATCAGGAGAGGTAGCTTCTCATTCTATTCCTATAATTTCGATACAATTTCCTCGTCCGTAGTGGAGTCCTGCTTGCCATGATATACAGAAGGCTAAAAAGGGGACTTTTTCGTTCCAGTGTTATTCTTCTCCTTCTAATTGCATAGCTTATCACCAGGTAAGGTGTCAAAACCAGAAGGGCTTTTGGATTAAATCCATTTCTAGCATTTCTAGTTCTAGCAGCTCCAATATTTGTAAAGTTGAATGTGAGTACCAATCAACCTTTTTCGATTTTGCTCTCTTACAGCTAAGAAGTTTATAATGACCTAAACATTGCTCAATCCTTGAGGAGAATTTCTCATATCTTTTCAGATGTTCTGTCTCCTTTTCATCCTTTTTGGACACCAAGATTCAGATCTGAGGATGTCCACTTTCCATTCTGAAAGTGGATCTCACTGACAACAATTTCTCTTACACCATGATGAAACTGAAGAGTTGCTGTGCCATTTATCTCCTGCCTCAAGATTTCAATGAATTATCGATCTATTACTTTAATGAGCTGTTTGTTTAAAGTGTTAGAGAGGATGCTGGTATCTTTTGGTTCTTAGAATCAAACAATTTTCTTTCATCCACTTGGTGTGATTTTTTACAACAGCACTCTACTGTGAACCAGCTGAGTTGACTTGAAACATTGAATAGGGACTTATTTTCAAGAAAGAGCATTATTTTCCATCTTCTTTGATCTTTAAAAGGCTTATGACACTACATAGAGGTATGGACTTTTATGTGACTTTTACTTCCACAGGTAGCAATGCCATTTTCCAATTTTTGTTCACAACCTTTTATTCGACAAGCGATTCTAGCTCCTTGTGTGTTGTTCACTTTCTCTTTCATTTCCACAGGAATTGGAATTCTTAGAACTGTGTTTTGAGTGTTACACTTTTCACTATAACAGTCAACGCCATCGTTCTTCACCTTTTTCTAACTTTTGCAAATGGTCTGTGCGTTGAAAACTTCCACGTTTTGTTTCGGTAATTGAATATGAGTTTATAGAACAGCATCTACAGTTTACTCTCTTATCATTATCGAACATCTTTTGAATCACGAAGCTTTCCTACACGTCTATTTGTACGGATGGTTTGAAATTAGAGAACTCTGTGGGTTTTACCTTGGTTAGTCCTGGCTCAATATTTACTTACATACTCTACTTTACATTTGCTGTGTTCACAGCCAAGTTGTATTCCACCTCTCCTGCCCTCGATCGTGTGCTAGCTAAAACCTACCCTAACAGCACGATTTATACACACTTTCTTAGCTTTTTAAAGGCCTAGAAATCGCTTAACATGACTTTTTACCTTGTTCTCTTTGATGTTTTGAACTGACTGGCTCAATTTCATCCATCGTCTCCTAATATCCAGTTTTTGCATAATGTCACTATTTAGTTAAATCAGCTTGCTGACAGTGTAGTTAACTCCATTTCCTCTGGTGCTGTTATGGCCAGGCCTGTTTTATAAATGGACTATGGTCCTATGTTCACAGCTTGGCTTCTCCTGAGTTGGTAGTTGTCTTAGGTTATAAAACATTTCAAACATTTTTCTATCAAACCTTCTTTTGCTTTTTGACTATATAGTTTCCACAATTATTGTAGAGAAAAAATTGTCTTGACAAGGTCACATTGCTCACAGAATTGTAATCCATAGTTTTCTTTTATTCGACGCCGATAAACCAATGTATGGTCTTTGTGACAGTCACGTCATGATAATTGATATTTTATTGTCTTGTCTTCGTTACGACCAAGAGTAACATTTTTATTATTTTTATCATAAGAATTGATCATTGACTTTAGATAGTATCATTGGTAATCCTGTTTGTAGCTTTTTATAGGCCATCAGTCTTCTTAATTCTATTTGGATTTTTACTACTTTGTGGAATTTCAAAAATAAAATTCCCATGTTATAACACTTTTTGTTTTTAACCTTTATCCAGTCTTCCGTTGTGTAGTTGCTGTGTTGTTTTTATCTTTTACATTTTACAATGTTTACCCTTTTTTTTTCGTTTTTACGGAAACTACTTTGCTGCAGAAAAGACACAATCACCCTTTTATACTCGTCTTGGTTTGCCTTTTTACCAGCGGTTTGGCACCGATAGCCAAGTTGCCTTGTACTAATGAACACCAAACAACCAAATCAAAATTTTACACTATCTATTTTTTCTCAAATGATCAAAAACATTCAACAACGGCAAATTAAAGCAATTTTCTTCATTTCACATGCTTCGTGTCGTCAACCAGACAATTATCTTTACCTTACAGCCATTGACCACTTCAAGCTCATATATTATGCATTACATCAGAACAGTCACATCACGTAGATATTGGTAAAATAACCTGTGTAATAATATAATTTTCCTTGTTCTCTGGTTGCATGAATTAATGGTGCTCATCCAGTGAAATGAATAACTAAATTGAGTGATTTATTGAATACACTCATAGTTTATGGTGCTAAAACATCGTATGACAGTGGCAAGTATTAGCCAAAGTTTGGGTTAATAAATAATAATTTATAGGAGAAACTGTGCGGAGATTATGTTTTTGTGTAAGGTGTAAGCTAAACTATGAAAAAGTACGTGATAATTACATTGTTAGCAACAATAGTGATCTCCGAATAAACCCAAAACTTTCAACTGTAATGTAAATTCCTCAGTATATAACCACCATAAAATGGAAAGTGATAATTACGGATTTTGTACACAACTTGTCTTTAAATACAGAGCCAAGTATTGCATAAAAAAGAAAAAGGTGCACATTATCTCAAATTAATCGCATTGCTGAGAGGAAATAAAGGACTAAAATTTTAAAGTAGTATCGGATCATAAACAGTAGCATCAGAGAAGATGAAGATGTACGGTATACTGTTTAGAGACAAATTCAAACATCAATAGGTTGGAAATAATCGATCACAGTTTATTTAGTGTGGAAGAAAAAACAGATACTATAGTCCATGTACAAAATCTACAGTAATATGTAATGAAAACCAGCATAAGTTTGAAGCTATATCTCAAACATTAATGTGAATGGCTTGTAGACAATGTTGGACACCAAAATCCTGAATAAAAAACAAAAGAAATATCTCAATTCATCATTCAATACTTTCAGGAAGATGGCAAATTAGTCATGGGTTCATCCTGTAGCAAAACTATAATCGTAACAACAAGAAATATGGTAAAATGATTCCTAAATAGAAAAAGAGATTGGTAGAACACTTCCATCCTTGAGATGATCTGCTCAGAATTCAGATTTAAGCAACATTGAAACTGTATGAGATGATATAAAAACTGGAAATTTCAAAAAGCGAAAAATAACTTCGTTAAATTGTAGGAAGTAATACAATGCAATTGGAATAATAATTGAGAATCGCAAATTACTGAGTACGTAACAGTATGAAAACTAGATAAAAGATATGTGTAAAGCAAATAGCACATATTCGGAATACTAATGCATTGTGCGTTTGCTCTCCTTCACATTTTCTCTGATAATGCTTTATATAATTAGTTAATTCAGTACCTAATTCTCACAACTCGTTGTTTGCGATTTCTGTATTTGTACCGCTTGCATGTTCCATACTTATTTACGTTACTGTAGGTACTCATCACGGTTGGCTAAAGGAACTACTTTTATGTAATCCTTGTACTACTGCTAAATTTGTGGTTTATATAATGCACCAAAAGTTGATGAAGCATTAGATAAAGTAATGTTTATTTTACTTTAACTGTCGCCTAAATTGATTTTATAGTATTTATTTAATAAAACACTTGCATGAATATAAATCGTCTATATATAAATGGTGATAGATTGGATAACACAAATATTTATTACTGAATATCTAAGCCCCCAGTGGCTCAGCGGTATGTCTGCGTACTTACACATTAAAATCCGGGTTTCGATACCCGTGGTGGGCAGAGCACAGATAGCCCATTGTGTAGCTTTGTGCTTAATTCAAAAACAACAACAACTGAATATCTACAAAAATACTTCTAAATAATGAAAATATTCTGATTTTTTTCAGCTTCCATTCTTTACACTGCTGTGGTTGGTGGAAAGGTGGCTCTGCCTTGCGATATTTATTCACTCTCTGCTGATGATGTCGCTGTTTTAATTCTCTGGTACAGAGGAGAGTCTGCTCAACCCATCTACACGCTTGATGCCCGCAGAGGAAAGGTCAACCAAGCTCGACAGTTGGTTAGCTCTTACTTGGAAAACCGAGCCTACTTTAACATGATTAACAGACCAGCTTTTTTGCAGTTAGATCCTGTCAGATTAGACGACGCAGGGGAATACAGATGTCGTGTTGATTTCCGCAAAGCTAGAACTATCAACACTGTTATAACTTTAAAAGTCATTGGTAATTTAAATCTTTAAGAAGCAATAATCAAATTATTGATAAAATGTTCATTAATCTTGAAGCAAATTTACATATTAAAGTTTGGCCAATTAAAAACTTTATCCAAGTTATTAGTTATAAAGAATAATAAGAAACAGTAATTTGGACTGCTATGTATTGGAAAGTTGAATTTAAGGACATACTTAAGTACTTACGCGTTTGAATATTCATTTATCTTAGACATCTTTAAATGTTATTTTTTTCTTATTCATTAGACTGCTGGATTTGTAAATTAATGGACACAAAAACCTATCAAATGTTTTTATTTCCATATACAACAAACAGATTGTTTGTTTGTTTGGAATTTCGCACAAAGCAACTCGAGGGCTATCTGTGCTAGCTGTCCATAATTTACTAGTGTAAGACTAGAGGGAAAGCAGCTTGTCATCACCACCCACCGCCAACTCTTGGGTTTCTTTTACCAACGAATAGTGTGATTGACCGTACCATTATAACTCCACCATGGCTGGGAAGGCGAGCATGTTTGGCGCGAATCCGCGACCCTCGAATTACGAAACACACGCCTTAACGCGTTTGGCCACGCCGGGCCTCTTTAACAAACAGAAAAACGTTAATATTAAGATACGGTATGTGTTTTCATCATATCTTTTTCTTTCATTTTAATATCAGGTTCTGTATAATAGGATATTTTGAAAGTAATATTAAACCCTTAGTTTCACGTAATAACAACATAGATTCTGTTATGCTACAAATGTTTGTTCGTATTCCTAACTCGTTTGGATTTCCTTACGGGGAGTATCTATTTATTTAACAACATGTGTATAACATACATGTTATAACAAATTTTTCTGTAGAATAATTTATATTTTTATCTTTTTGGTAAAATATGTGCTTTAAAAATTCTTGCATGTTTTATTGTAAAAATAATTAACAATTTTTACCTTTCTATTCACTCAGAATTATTATTCGAACAACATGCAACAAACAATTTTTTAAACAGAACACATAATAGCATTTATATCATCAACTATATTTGACTTAAAAGAATGTTATTAAGTTTACTGTAGCTTTTAAATATCAAAATATTTATTTATGACCTTATGGTTTTCAATAAAAAGAGCTTCATCGGTAATGAGTATCGCGGATATTGTGTATTCGAAATACTATTAAATGCTTTCAAACGAATATGTTTTGTACTAATTTCCGCATTTGTCAACGTATAAAAGTCAACATGAAATGCTTAATAATATTTTTCCGTTGAGGCTGTCTTTAAAAAGAAAACTTGTATTTGTCATAAGGTTTGTTTGTTTTGAAGTTCGCGCACAGCTACTCGAGGGCTATTGCAGTATAAGACTAGAAGGAAGGCAGCTAGTCATTACCACCCACCGCCAACTCTTAGGCTACTCTTTTACCAACTAATAGTGGGATTGACCGTTACATTATAACGCCCACACGGCTGATAGGGCAAGCATGTTTGGTGCGACCGGGATTTGAAACCCTGACCATCGGTTTGTGAGTCGAACGCCTTAACACATTTGGGCCATTATCATAAGACATCAGTATTACTAGTACATTAATTTAACCTCTTGGTAGTTTCAAGAAACAGAAGAATGTATAATAACAGTATTTCAATCATACATTATTTGTCACATTTACTTCCAACGTCATGTTTCGCTCAATGTTGCTATCCTCAGACCAGCTGGTATACAACCACGGCAGTGGTCGGAACACTATTTAAAAAAAAACTATTTGATACAATAACAGTTGTATTGGTACGTACGTTTTTTACAAGCCGGCGATGATTGATTATAGTCATATTCGTGAAAAATATATCTCTGTTAGGGTTATTACAAATATAACTGTAACCACTGTTTAGTGACATGTTAAAGGTGTACACACCAGAACAAGAACTAAAATATTCTCTCCTGGTATAATTAATTAATAAATAACTATTTTTGGACCTTTCTGATTTATAGGGTATTAATAAGATTGTTTTAGTGGATATTTTTGTAAATGAAAAATTACGTACGCTAGTAACAAAAGATTCTTCCAAGTATAATGATGTACATTGACAGCAATCAATACAAAATGTCCATATGGGATTTATGGAGAAATTTTAATATTGTTTCGTGTGGCTGCGTAACAATTAAAGTATACTAATATTTTTTATCACGTGAATATTTCATCTGTTGAATATTGTGAAGAAAACATATATGTTTTAGATTTCATTATATAATAAAATACCCATAAGAATTAAGATTATAGTAGAATACATTCCAGAGCAAACAACATCAAACAAAGTTATACAATACGAACCAAATAGCTCTCTTGTTTAAATCCGGTGCGCATCTCTTGAAATAAGTAGAAATCACGAATATCTTTCTTTTGTAAAAAACGTTAAAACTGAAAGTATTTTGTCATTCAACATCTATAGTTAAAACCAAACTTTCAAAATCAATAGTTTAAGTATTTTATGTGGTTCTCTAAAAGCCTAGTGCAGATAGCCCTCGTGTAGTTTTGCGCGATATTCAAGACGAAGCAAACCAAACCTAAAAACCTACATATATCTGTTTATTGTGAAATACCAATTAATTTCAAATTATATGAGCACTTTCTTTAGCTTTGTACTTAACTTCAAAACAATCTGAGTCACATTAACAAACTTCTGTGTATTGTTTGTTTGTTTTGAATTTCACGCAAAACTTCGTGAGGGTTATCTTCGCTAACCGTCCTTAATTTAGCTATGTTAACCTAGACGGAAAGCAGTTAGTTAACACCACCAAATATATTGAAATATATTTGTCTTAAGAAAGAAAACTCTGTGTATCAATCTTGTTGACAAATATCATAAATTTGATATATATCGACACCAAGTTAACTTCCAGCTTTAAATTACAAATAAACTCAGTTTTAGACTATTTTGAATTCTAACATATAACATAATAAATTTGAAGTTTTTAGGGGATAAAATGTGATACGTAACATGATTAATAACAAATGACAACTTTAATTTTTGATGTTATTGATGTCTGTCACGTGACACTACTTTTTTCATCTATGAATCCAAAGTTAATTATTATCATGATTTCATGATATTTACTTTAAGGAAATTATTTTGAAACATCGATACATAAGTTTTGGCTTTGTCATTAATAATTATCTAGTACTTATTGAACAAAAACAACAAGAAATAACAGCAGTATTTCACCTGAAATATTAAACGGGACACAGGCTACTGTTCTAAGCTGATAAATAAACATTCATTATGCAATTAGCTAACTTTATTTTAAATGTATATTAATTAGAATCTTTTAAAACATTCTCTTGGAACAAATCCACTAACCTTATATCATCGTATATTTCTTTCAACCTTTCACCATATTTGTAAGAAACAAAATAGGTATTATTACATTTTTTACAAAATAGGTAGACTGATTATCAAAATTAGTCTACGACACAAAAGTTTAATACATATTTATTTTTAGAATATTATGTCAATTCATAGATGTAGTTTACAAAAAAAATTGAATGAAATTATTTGAAAAGTTATAATGAAATATCTTTATTACTAATAACACATATAATGTGACAGATACACTGATAGTTAATACTGTTGTCATTTTTAGTTCCACCAGGTAATCCTTTAGTGTTTAACAAAGATGGAAAACAACTCAATGGAATTGTTGGACCATATAATGAAGGAGAAACGATTTCTTTTTTATGTAAATCTGTTGGAGGTAAGTCAGGGCTTTTTATCTTAGTAACAATGCATTTAAAATTGAAAAAAAAATAAAAAATGAAGTGAGATGGTAGCTGTCAATGAAGGTTTATGCTTCAAAGATGGAATGCTTTATTATGAATCAGAACTGAAAAACATGATTATTAACGATTTGTGACACGAAACATTAGTTACCAAATTATTCCTAACAACGAGGGATTGAACTTATGAAATTAAACATTTTAATCTTTATTAGTAAAAGCATAAGAATGGCATACAACAAAAGTTTTAAAACAGTTTGATTGAATAATGACAAAATACCTTATTTTAAACGTACGAAGTTTCGATAAGAATTTGTAATCCTCAGGTAAAAGTAATTTACAAAGACACATTACAGGACAAAGAGGTCACATGGCCGGGTATTACACCAGATTTGTTCTTGGGGTGTTTATTTAAGGTGGGACTGTTTTCTTCATATAAGGTAGCTTCTTTTATTTTGCATTTATTGATGTTAGGTTCTTTGTTCAAAATTACAGTGTTTTGTACAGATACAGTGTGTTTTTTTGTTATTGTAACGGTGGTAAACTTGAGAAGGTTTTATGTTGCGTTAAGTGAATTTACTTTGCAGTTTTCAACTTTTTTTTTCCAATGTAAAAATTCCGGACAATTATTGCATGTTATTTCTTAAATGACGTTGGAATTGTGTGATTCTATGTAAAGTACATAAAAAAATAAGGTAAATAATAATTAATAAAAATAATTAAGCCTAAATTAAATAAATTATAAGACTGGTAAAAAGTGTAATTTAAAATTTTACAATAATTTAGTACAAGAAGCATCTTCATTTTGATAAACAATTATGTAATTATCAATTCACTTTAAACAGTTCTTATTATTAAGAATTCATTTTAGAGACAAATCTGACTATAATAAGTTTATCATATTGTTTTGTTTGTTTAATATATGAAATACTTACGTTTGTGTGTACTGGTACTGAGACTTCCAACAGCACAGAATACTAAGCCCTAAAATGGGAGACAATATTGGCTATGTATTTTACACTGCTGTTTAATACAAACGTATTTGTACTAATATGAAAATACCGTGGTGTAATGTGAACTAGTCTCAGAACATGTCAAACAAAACTGACTTTCTTTCAACAGATTAAGATACAAATGTCACCTTTACTGAGAGAGAATGTTCATTATCCTTGCTTAGAACATAACTATACGTTTTTTCGTTTTTGATTAAGTTAGTTAAAGATAGATTACATAAATCACTCGTATACCAACAAAATTATTATTATGTAAATGTTTGTTTGAGATTCTTACAAACCATCACCATCTGGTATGAAGAAAGTGAAAGATTCAGCTGCAGAATATACACTAACTCAGTAAATTTAGTATTATAATTGTAAAAAGGTGAATATCCTCACAAAAACATCGTTTTTTCTTGTTTTCTGAAACAGTAAAATAGGACTGAAGTAATGTGCCTCTAGAATGTAAAGGACATAAAAGTTTAAAAAAAGAAATTTACTTATTGCCTCATGGGTAAGATATAGGTATGATAAGTGTGGTCTAGTAATAGGGTGAATAGATTTGCCACGGTGAAAACAGTGTTTCACTTTAGCAACTAGTCAGGAGTTTAAAAAAAATCGTTTTAATGGAGTAAGGATAAGTCATGATGTCACAACCGTAAACAATTACATACCCATACAAATAAAGTTATAAAATATATAAGTTTGACAATTTAGCGTTACCTACTTTTAGAGTATCATGATCAGAAGAGATTGTAAAAAGTAATGGTAAACGACTAAACATATTTCTTATTGAAGTTAAAGTTAATTCTTTTTGATACAGTGATATCTCATTGATATCCCTTGATTTTGTCATTCTTAGGTTAGTTCCATAAAACATTTTCAAGCAAAACTTACTAAATGGTCTCGAGTTACAGGTTTGAAAACATGATTAATATAACTCTTAAGGCGTGAAGTTTCCAATTTCTGTTGTGATAATATGCTTAAAAACTTTACAAATATTTTTTTTAAGTATTGAAAAATTTTCATTTTTTAATGTTTGTCATAGTTCATAAATTTCCATTCACACATGTACATATATAGGGTCAGTTTATGCTCGGTTGGTATATGATTTGAAATATTTATTATGATGCTTTATATTTTGCCAATCGAGTCGGCGACATTTGAAGAAATAGCATAGAAACTGACAAAGACGTTTCAGTGACCACGGACCCAATAATCCAAAATGGCGTTACGTCAAGCTAAATAATAATAATAATTTGATTTAGTGCTGATTGGGTTTGTGGAAGAATCTGATGTCAAAAGAAATTTTGTACTTTGGCAAGATTTCTGTCTTTTTTCAAACCATGTATTTAAAAAAAAAGTTTTTATTCTTATAAAAAATTTAAAACAAATATACTATTTTATTCCCTTATTTTCAATTGAAACTTTAAACAATTAAATAAAAACTACTAAATAACTTAATGTTCTAAAACATATTTGTAAATAAGAAAACATATCTTCTTTGACACTGATTTTACTCCAAAGTAATTGGTTAGGACTGCAGAATAACTGAAAGCTTGCCACAAAATGAACTGTCTACCAGTTACATGAATTTCCTTGACTGTGGTTGATTCAGATGTGACAAAAGAAAGATACGTCACACAAGTGATTAAAGTTCACTCTAATTTTGGAACAAGGGAATTATAACGTGTACCAATGCACGGTCTGCCAACCAAAAAGGACTGCTGTTTATTTTGATACAATATGTACTTTGTTACAACCATCTTCCATATTAAATATATAATGTGACATCCTAATTGGATAACGAATTCTGTGTGTAACTAAGTTGAGAAGAATTTAGTAGCTCTCTTGATCTATTTTCTATATTAAGAGTTAAACAAATTCGAGATGCACAAAATGTAAGAAAATTTACGTATTGGTTAATGAAGAAAAAAATGAATGCTCACCTTGCATACAGTAGTTCGAAAACCAGTTAGCTTAAATACAACAACAGAAGTGTTTAAAACAACATTTTTCTTTTACATGTATATATATATATGAGAGCAGTAAGTCTTCGTATATACAATACTAAAGTTACAGGTTTGATTCTCTTCAGTGCATTTGATTTAGGTTTATCTTACTTAAGCGCAATGTTATACATTGGCTTACATCTGCTCTGTCTACCACAGGTATTTTAAACCCAGTTTTTGTCACTGTAAGTCCACAAACATATTGCTGTGCCACATGTTATGAAAAAAAGTGTCCACTGTACAGTGAAACTGAAAGATTATTGATATGTATCATATGTTAATTATGACATGAAAAAACGTGTTATAAAATATTTACAATTTCGCTTAGGTAAATTTTATGAAATTACCAAAGATAGATATATTAAAGCAGTTTTGAAACCTCATCATAATATATATGTTTCTAATTTTGATTATAATTAGTGCTGACAAGAAAACCCACTTGTAGAGAAAAATATATACGTAAAAATGGCTCGTTTGGGTTGAGAAAATTTTTTTCATTTGGAGGTGCAAACAACGTTTCGACTTTCTTCCGTCACCGTCAGGTTCACAAAGAAAGAAAGAGGTAACTGACCAGAAGCTGACCACATGTTTGAAAAGGGTTGTGCAATTGAGTGTAGGAATGTAGAGGGCGTGCTTAGATGATTGATTACATTTATTAATATTGGTATAAAGGTGTTCTTTTATAGTGGTTTATATTGGTGTTGAGCTGTTGTATAAATAGGTCTTTTTTAATTTTGTTTATGTTTGTTTCTTTATTTAGTATTTGGGTGTTTTCTATGGTTATGTTGTGTTTATTTGACTTGCAGTGTTCGAAAACGCGTGAAGGTGACTTTTTGTGTTCTTTGAATCTGGTTTCCACTTTTTTACTTGTTTTCCTAATATAGAAGTTGTGGCACTTATCACATTGTATTTTATAAATAATGTTGGTGTGGTGTTTGTCAGTGTAGTTTTTATACAATATTGACCTCAGTTTGTGCCTGGATTTTGAATAAGTTTGGTATTAACTGGAATGTGTTTGACAAATATTGGTTATTTTTCTGCTGATGTCAGGAATATATGGCATGCAGCAGTATAAGATTTCGTGATTTTTTGATTCGTGGGATATATTTATTTTTGTTTGTTGATTTTACTTTTTGTTTAGGTGTGTGTGTATAATGTTTTCTTCGTTTTGTAGAGGAAACTTATTGATGTTGATGAAGTATTGTTTTATTTTGTCTAATTCGTCGTTAATTTTATCGAGAGAACATAATTTTATGGCTGTGTTTATTTGGTTTCTTAGTATGTTTAGTTTTTGTTTTGTTTTATGTGTTGGGTCCCAAGGAATGTATAATCTAGTATTGGTGATTTTTCGGTGGATTTCTGTTTTAAATTGTGTTTCAGTTCTTGTAATTTTGAGGTTAAGAAATGATATTTGATTGCATTTTTTTCCTATTCACCAGTGAAGTTAATGTTGGAATGTATGGAGCTAATGTGATTGAAAAAATTAAGTGTATGTTCTGTAGATGTGAATCCCGCAATTGTGTTGTCTGCATATCTGCACCAGTATAGTGGTGGATGTAATGCTGTATTAATTGCTTGTGTTTCAACTTGTGTCATAAAATATCAGCTAGAACTGATGATACTCGGTTGCCCATGCTAAGGCCCCTTGTTTGTATATAGTTGTGGTTGTTGAATATGAAGTTTGTCTTCATCGTGGTTGGTTCTATGAGGGTTGATAATTAGTTGCCGGGAATTTCTATTCATAGATTAGGGTCGCGGATATTGAGTTCCAAAAATATCTTGCAGGCTTCAGCGTTTGGAACTTCTGTAAAGAGGGATATTACATCGAAACTGGCTATTAAGGCTTTGTGATTAAGTTGATTTAGATTATATTTGAATTTAAGAGAGTCTTATAATTGAGCTGACTGATGTTACATATTTGGAGAATGCCCATGTTATGTATTGGTCGTAATGGACAATCTGGTTTATGAGGTTTGGGGAAGACATTTATGGTGTGCGTGAGTCGGTCTTGCGTAAATAGGAATAAAGCGTTTTTGAAATAGTTTTGTATTTTTTCATATTTAGTAGTATTTTGTTTGGTTGCGTTTTGTTTGTCTCTGTTGGATTTGGGGATTTATGTTATATGTGGCAGTCATGCAGTTTGATAAGAACCTTGCAACATAGTTTCTATTGAAAAAGGTTCTGTTATGAGACTGTCATGTAAAAGTCGTACAGGTTTTCGTGCAGATCCCATAATCTATCTATTATCGATAGTTTGATATAACAGTCATACATTTTGATCATTCACAAGTCCTTAGGTACTATATCTACCAACATAGCTGGTACATCATTACGTAGAAGATCACGAATATCTAATTCATTTTTCAACTGCTTGAGGTGTACACTGGTGGAATGGATGTCCATATATGGTTTTGTGTCACCTTTCTTAAACGATAGTTGGAAAAGTTTTACACTGATCATTGAAATAAAGGATTCTAACTAATGAACTTAATCTATGTTTACTATGGCTGGAGTATGACTTGTTGCAGGTCTTTTTCTTGTTATTCATGAAACCCCAGATTCGTTTATATTTGTTTGTTTTACAATGTCATTAAGTAGAAAAGACATCCCCATCTTGAAACTTCCAAATCTCCGATTTTAACATAAAATTTGTGTTCTGAATAAATTAAAGTTGTTTGTTTTATTCTCTGTCGAAAAGAGAAGCAACGAACCACTTCCAAGAAAGAAGAATCGTGAGCGTATAAAACTATTTACTAAAAACGAATAATGCTAAACTTTACTTCTAGTCGTCCTGTACCACTGTACAACTTTCAAAAAAAAGTGTTATACATTAGTCACAGAACACGTTTCAACGGTTCTAAGTCAACCTAGTGTATTAATTGTTGGTTTGTTTGTTTAGAATTAAGCATGATGCTACGCAATGGGCTGTCTATATACTGCTGTGTCACTTATTGGAAGGCTAGTGATATTATTAGTAAGTTCATTTTCAAAGCTTATTTAATTTTATTATTTGTAAAAAATGCAACTAAATTCACCAAAAACAAACCAGTCATATGCTCGTTAAGTGCTTACAAGAATACATGTATTTAAACAGTATTTTTATTAAACTTCAATATAATCTTGTGGGTCGACATTCAGGAAGTTGATCATTCCATTCACATTTGGCCCGACATTTTTTTCTTTTACAGTGCAATTAAGTACAAAAGATATTTCCATTTTGTAAATTTTTAATCAACTATATGACACAATTTTACGTCTGAGTGTTGGATCCTTTGAATCGACAAGAGATGTGTTATATATCATTCTAATTGATATAACTTACCTGTGGCATCACCTAATATACGAATGCCAAATAATGTTAAAACTTACTTCTGACACATACAATACCACTATGACATTATATTGGCTGTGATTGTCACATGACTTAGTAGTTTGCACACTCAAATAGTTTTAGTGTAATATAAAAAGTCCTCTGTAAGACTATTGTTGCTTTCTAGCTTAATTTGGAATTATAATATTAATCATTAAGACTACAAAAAAAAAAAGATTTGGTTCATTCATTTCATATTTTTAGACTTAATGACATTTCACTGTGGGTTCATTCTCCATAAACAATAGAGGTAGACTGGCACCAACCTTTCATGCTCAAGAGCACATTATTTCAGTTGTTTTAGCTTACAATCAACTAGACTTTTGAAAAAAAAATAGTTCGTCTCTGAAGAATATATTAAGAAAGAAGAATGGTGAGCGTATAAGACGTTAAATTTGGTCAGTAATTGTTTTCGTTAAAGAAAATATCAGTCAATGTAGTAAAGTAAGAATAAATGTAATTATTGATTATTGTAAATATTGAAATTTCCTAATTAACAAAGACTCATATACTGCATAACATACTTCATTTGTATTACCAGTTAGAATATCATCTAAAATTCGAAAATATTTATAATTTGTATTTCTACAAAATAGGAATTTTTTTATTCATTAGCGATAGCTTAGAAAGGTATCAGTTTCATTTAAAATAAAAAGTAAAAAGCCGTAATTTATTATCGAATTGAATTATTTGAATATCGTTTATTAAGATTTATGATTATCCATCAAAAATGCAAAACAAGTAACAACGTTTCGATCTCCTTAGTCATTATCAGATTGAGCAAGATATTTGAAAAAGTGACCGTAAAATATCACATATCGTGCAGACAAATGATTAATACTGTAGGGGTGTTGTAAATATATAACCTATTATATGTTAATTAACATTTATTAATAATTAGTACAGAGATAAAAGTGTTCCTTGGTGTTACACAATGTTGGTTTCAGCTCTTGTATTAGAAGTGCTTATTTAATTTTTCATATGTGTGCTTTGGTTCATTTACTTAATATGTTAGTGGTTTTATCACTGCACCGTTGTTATTAAATGAACACTTTTCGAAAATATAAAATGGTGAGTTTTGCTTCCTTGAATCTGGCTTATATTTTCGACTTGTTTTTTCTATAGAGAAATTATGGCAGTTGTTGTATTGTATTTTATACATAACGTTACTATTATGCTTTGTTACGTATTTTTTAATGTTTCAAGTTCTTCGTAGATTAAACGCAACAAAAAAACACAGATAACAGCTTGTATAATTTATTACACTAAACTACTAACAAATATAACAGATATAACATAAATTATATGATAACAGTGACAAATATTAAGTTACAACATTCGAAATTAATTACAAAACAAAATAATATTAGTTTCAAACTTCAAAATAAATCACAACACAAAACGGTACTGGCCTGTATCTAATGTAATGATCTAAAATTAAAGTATCAAATTCCAGTCTAGGGTGTGAATTTGGTCCCACGAAGAGATTCCGAAACAGTTCACAGTTCAATAAATTCGCCGACTCGCAGCACAAGCAGTAATTCAGAAGTATCGTAGAGATTGACGAAATAAAATCACGGCTTCCGTAGATCTAATTTCAATCACAAATCCAAGTTGAATATTCACAGCAAACACTTAATCTTTCTCAAATAACTAACTCTCTTCTTTTGAAATGAAACTGGTGTCTGAATCTCACTCTTTGTCTTCGAATAAAACTGATGACTCTCTTTTCGAATAAAAACTGATGACTGATGATTGAATCTGTCTCTTGTCACCGTCTTTTATACCGATAGGCCTATTTCTCGAACAATCTTGCAATTTCCATACAACTCCAGAGCTATCCACGCATATCCGTTCTTGCACGAGACTACACTTCTAGACAGGAAGTCACCAGCACTCATTTACAAACATGTGATTGGTCTACTTAATTCGAGAAAGTTCTAAAATGTTACCCTAAATAAATAACATATTTTAGTTTAAACTTCGAAACAATAATATCAATATGGAAAAATGAATAATACAAATGAAAATTCAAACACAACACGACATGTTGTCGTTTACAAAATATTTACACATATATATAACATGCTTGTAAAGGTAGTTTTTACACAGTATAAATTTTAATTTTGTACGTGGGTTGTGGACGAATTTAGTATTTACTAGAATGTTATTTTTAGTTTGAATTTTTCAAATGCAAGTTACTTTGTCGCTTATACCTAGAACGTAGGGTATGAGTTACGTTTTTTATGTATGTAGACCGAACGCAACAGAAAGACACAGATAACAGCTTATATAAGTTATTACAATAAACTATTATATATGTAATAGATATAACATAAATTATACAACAACAATGACAGATATTCAGTTTAAAATTAATTACAATACAAAATGGTACTGGCCTGTGTCCAATATAATGATTCAGAATGAAAGTCCAAAAGTCTAGATCAGAAATCCAAAATTCCAGTCTAGGGTGGGAATTTGGTCCCACGAAGAAATTCCGAAGTTTGAATGGATAAGTCCAGAAACAATTCACAGTTCAATAAATTTGACGAAGTTCTTTTTACGATGTTTTTAATGAATGTCTCAGATTTGTCGTTTTCCAACTTTTTTGGTCTTCCCTAAACAGTCCTGTACGTGTTGACCTTCAGTATAATCAGTAATTCGAATGAATCGTAAAGATTGATGAAATAAAATCACAGCTTTTGTAGATCTAGCTCTAGTCACAAATCCAAGTTGAATAAACACACAGCAAACGTTGAAAATTTCTCAAACGAATGACTGATTCTGACTCTTCTTTCTTTTCGCGTCACCGTCTGTTTTTATACCAATAGGCCTACTGTTTTCTCGAACAATCGCGTAACTTTCACAGAATTCCAGAGCAATCCGCGCATGTCTGTTTTCGCACGAGACTTGTCGTCTAGACACCAAGGCGACATACATTCTATTTACAGTCAAATGATCGATCTACCTAATTCTAGAAATTTCTACATGAATAACAACATATTTTATTGGCTGTGCTTATTGGGTTTTCTAGTGTGTTGAGTTTTTGTTTTATTTCATGGCCAGGGAAAGCACAATCTAATATGAGTATTTTTTCTGGGAATGTTTATTCTAAACGGTATATTTTTTCTTGTGATTTTAAGGTTTGTAAATGCTATTTGTTGCTGTTTTTTTCTTATTTACTGGTGAACTTAATAATTGAGTGTAAGAAGTTAATATGTTTCAAAAATTTTGTTTGCATGTTCATTAGATGTGAATCCGGTAAAGTGGTGGATGTAATGCTGAACCGGTGGCTTGCGATTCAATATACATCATAAAAATGTTGGCTAAGATTGGTGACACCAGATAGCTCATATTTAAATCATTTATATGTGTATAGGTTTGTTTTTGTACATAGCTATTTTTCGAGGTAGTAAATTCTAAAGCAGTTGCTACTTTTTTCCTGGGATTGTGTATGAGGGAAACAGCATGTTCAATATAAATTCATATTGCATTGTTACAGGCTTCGGTGGTGATAACTACAGTAAATATAGAGACTACGTCAATGTTAACCATTAAGGCTTTATGGTTTAGTTGATCTAGTTGAAGTTGTCGGTGAAAAAGAAGCCTGCTGATGTTACACATATGGAAAATACCCGAAGTATTTATTTATCTAGGCTATTGTTAAATTATTTATATTTCAACATTATGAGCCTTAGAAGAAAATCGGGTTTGTGTGCTTTTCCAGTTCAATATAGTTCTGATATGAAGGATTATTTGTTACATAAGTAGGAGCAAAGACGCTCATAATTATTGTATTTGTTTAGTTAATGTTCATGTGTTTTCTGCTGCATTTATAGGGATTGGCTTAAATGTATTTGTATTTGATGTAATGGCATTCTTGTTTGATTCCACTATGGCTATTCAAGGTTAAGATGGCGTTGTCCTTATCTGCTTTTAATATTTTGATTTTGTTGTTTTGTTTCATTTTATGAATACATTTAATATCTCTGTTTAATATGTTACTTTTTAAGTTTCTCTTTTGAGAAATTATGTTAGTGATTTTTTTGAGAATTTTCTAAAAACCTCATTTAAAATAACTTTTTAGGGTATTTGGTGGAAATGTAATCCTTCTGTTTTTACCTGTAAAGACATGTTCTTTTCATTATTAAAGAATTGATGACTGTTTTCTGTAATTTTTGTGGTATTCTCTGTTTGTGTAGAATACATCGCTAGTTTTCTAACCAGATCTTCAAAACATGACTTAATTTGATGCATGAAATATTTTTGGGAGTATCTGTGTTTATTCGGTATTGTCAATCTCCTCTGTTATTAATGCAAAACATGTAATTTAGTTTGGTTTATTTCGAAGTTCACGTAGAACTACACGAGGACTATCTGCGTAGCAGTTCCTAATTTAGCAGCAATTGACCTTGTCATTTCTTAGACTACTATTTTATAAACAAAAAGTGAAACTGTAACTATTCTGCAACCTTTAACTCTTCTGCAGTTCATATTAGTACCATGTACACTGTATGAATACGATATATCGTAACAGACATGCTCGAAGTAAGTATCCATTCATTATATGTGTATGTGTTTGGCAGCGTATCTTTAAACAAACCACCTGTTAAACGTCTTAAACATGATCTCTTAAAATATATTAACACTAATATGCCAAAATGCTTTATACCGATGAAGTAATAATTATCATATCCATAATCGAATTCATTTTTACCACAATTTTATTTGTCCTTTGAAACTTTGCTGTTTTTTCCTTTATTATATACTACAGGTAAGCCTCGACCTTCTGTCACATGGTGGAATGAGAATATATTACTCGATGACAGTTACACGTTTAAGCCTCAAAATGTTGTCGATAATGAACTAACCATCGACAGTGTGAGAAGAGAAGATCTTCTCTCCGTCCTAACATGCATGGTTTCAAACAGTAATGTTACAGTTCCTGGCAGTGTGTCCATTACTTTAGATTTAAACCGTAAGTAGTGAAGCTTGACCATCAAACGCTCATACGATGATCTTTGATATTGATAATATAGCCATAACTACTGAAACTATTCAATCTGGTTGATTATTAATGTTAGGAAATGTTTGTTTTTGAATTTCGCGCAAAGCTACAAGAGGACTATCTGCGCTAGCTGTCCCTAATTTAGCGTGTAAAACTAAAGGGAAGCCAGCTAGTCATCATCACCTTACGTTAACTCTCGAGTTACTCTTTTATCAACGAATAATGGGATTAAGCGTAACTTTCTAACGCCCTCACAGCTGAAAGGACAAACATGTTTGGTGTGACGGGTATTCAAACCTGTGAACCACAGATTATGAGTCGAGCGCTTTAACACCTGGCCATGCTAAAAAATGTTCTGAAACGTTAGGATAAGATAATTAGTTAAATTCACCCTTGTACGTGAATTATATTATACAGTTAAATTGAATATACTTGTTTTTAAAACCTATACTTCAAACTTTTGTCATACTTTCGGTTAGCTCTTAAGCTCGAAAAGGAACATAAGTAGTTTAACTAAAGATATTTAAAAAATCATTTTTTAAAAAAAATAAATATTATTTTATACACAATTAAAAAATAAGACAGTTTTCAGTCCCAACAGTACAATAAAATATCAATACTTACTATACAACATTAAAATGAGTAAAAACCTGATGTGACTGGAAAACAGTTTTATACGATCTAGACATTTCAATGTACATCAATGCATAGTTCTCAGGAGTGTAATGTTTTGCAAAATATAATACTTATTCATACAATTACCAGAAGACCAATTAGCATATTGATGAATTTAATGGCCAACTGACAACATTTCTATGAGGTTTATCATCCTTATTTAATAATTAAAATTTACCTGTTTATTTATTTAATTTTAATATATTTAATTATCTCAATAGACAATTTACAGTTTTGATTAAGGATTATATTGTGCAAAACATTACACTCCTGAGGATGATGTATTAATATGCGTCAAAACATGTGCAGTGTATGAGAATTATTTCCAGTCCCATCAGATATTTACTGATTTTAATCCTGTATAGTAAGTTATTTGTGCTTTTATGTAATTACGATATTGGAAACTATCCTGCTTTCAAAATTGTGTATAAATAATCATTGTTATAAAATTTGTGAGATTTTAAACATTTACAGTATTCGAGTGCCAAGGAATTCTAAAAATATGTGTCCTTTTCATACAGCAATAACTGAAAATTCTATAAACGTTTGATGATCATTATTTTAACCAATCGTGTTGATCTGCTAAATATTATCATAATTTTGAGATTTATAGTATTCGTTGCATAAAGCGAACCTTAAATGTATGATCTCTAATTAGGCTACATTTAAAAAAAGTCGTGTAAACTATAAATATATAATTCAATATTCAACATTTATCAGCTCATTATGTATATGTAATTAACTTTGATTTAAAATGTTCTATTCAGTGAGTACATAAATAACAAATATTCTCAAATCTTATTGTATTGCATTATTAAGCTTTTGATTATAATTTTAAAGTGTTACACGAGATAACATACCATATTACAGATTGCACTTTCTGTTTTTTGCATTAGTATGTATTTAAATTATGGTATTCATGTGCAACATTATTTTTCTTAACTTTAATATGCCTCGACTTTTAAAAAAATAAGGACAGCCACGAGGTTAATTATCCAGAAGGAAAGGATATATGATAATAATATTTAATAACGTAACGTTTGTAATAAAGCTGATTTAATTTTTTTTTAAGATTTGAATTTACTAATAAGTCTACAAGTTTTCAAAGTTACAAACCGAATTTCAAGACCCGTAGTAGGTAAGGCACAGATAATCCATTGTTTAGCTTTGTCGTTAACAACAAACAAATTTTTAATTGGGAATCTTAACATTATTGCCCCCCAGTGGCTCAGCAGTATGTCTGCAGACTTACACGCTAAAATCCGGGTTTCGATACCCGTGGTGGGCAGAGCACAGATAGCCCATTGTGTAGCTTTGTGCGTAATTCAAAACAAACAAAACAAACAAACTTAACATTATTATATATTTGTAATTAGTTTTGCTTCTCATTGAACATCAATATTTGGTATATGGTATATTATTTTTATCTCGTCCTTTATGTATTTGCAAGAATTTAAAAGTGTGTATAATAGTATTTTCATTTCACTATGTTTGCCATTTCCACTTCCAACTGTGTGTTTTGGTCATTCCTATCACTATTTTGTTTGTTGTGTCCAAGCAGATCAGATGAGTTCTGGATGATTAAAAACTATTATTATACACTCGTTTAATTCTTGAAAATTCCTAAGAGACAGAAATAAAATGCTAGAAATATAGTAGGCCTAATAATATTAAAAGTATATTTAAATATAACCATGCATCGCTAGCTTGAAAAAGGTATTTACTCCATGAAAGTTTGTAGGTCTCTCTGATATAAGAATACATTCTTCGTTAATATGTATCTGTTTTGTTTTTTTACGATCCTCTTAAGCACTCTCTTTTCAGGAAAATAAATTAATATCTATTTTATTGTACATTTTTCTTTTAACTTTCCAGTAAGACCCGAAAGAGTGAAAATTAAATCCCCACAGCGCCCTCTTTCTGTTGGTGAAAACGTGAAACTTCTTTGTTTTTCAAGCGGTTCACAACCAGCGGCACATATCACGTGGTGGAAAGAAAACCAACAACTTCAACAAACAGAAGTCACTGTAAAGAAGGTAGAACTTCAAATGAGTAGTGTCACATTCATACCGGTTATCTCTGATGATGGAAAATACCTATCGTGCAGAGCTGTTAATCCAAACATACCAGGAAGTGCCATAGAAGACGGATGGAGACTGGAAGTCTACTGTGAGTAAGCGTGAGAACATAGGAAGTATGTATATACACAATACATAATGCATTACAGCAGAATCAAGTAATAAACTGTCATTATCCGTCCTAGTTTTCGGCTTGAAGTCATAACGGATAATGCTTGCAGCCATAGTAGTTAAATCCTCTGGGGTTATTTCATCTATCAGATTAAAAAAAATATCAATGTTCAACTACACGGCTATAAGAAGATCAATTAAGAGTATGGAATTGAGTGCTTACACTCACAAGGTTTCAATTCCTACTGCCTTTTGTCGTCAGCATCCAGTTGTGGGAAGGCAAGTTACCTTTGAAATTCCGAAACATTCTTCTTTTATCAAAATTAGGCAACTGTAATCTATCTTCTACTATATTAATTTCTCAATCTAGATAAGTTGCATAAACATCATTACTATTGCTTCTTTCAATTATTCATTAAATTTGTAGAAGATTCTCGAGTGTAAGAATCAACAATATGTATTTCATGATAGCACTAGCGTATTGCTGGACCAACTAAAATTTTTAGAAACTCTCTTATATCTCATAAATCGACGCGTCAAGAGAGAGTATGTTTCATTAGTTTGCTGTAGTTGGTAAACTATAAACCTCGGAGGTTTTAACTGTCATAAACGCTTATTAATCGGAAAACTTCAGAATTTGGCCTAGAAGATTTCAAACATTAGAAATCGTTTAACTTAAGCAGATTAAATTCGGACGTTAGTGTTTCTACGAAAACATTGTATAACTTCGGTTGTGATAAAATTCGTGGGATCAGAGAGAGGTAGCTAGCTACCCGTTAAGTGAACCTACCGATATTAACTCGAAATTAATTCGCTTGTAAGGAACTGTCGATAACTTATTCAGTGCCACACCAGATAGTATTGTATGTAAGCTTGTATAATTTTTGTATATAAATCATTATTTCTAATAACCGTTATTATAAATTATATTATTGTTTGTATATTGAAATATATTTGTGTTAAGAAAGAAAAAAAATGTTAATCAATCTTGTTAGAAAATATCATAAATTTGATACACTTTGACTTTAATTAGCTTCTAAATTCAAATTACAGTTCAACTTAGTTTTAGGCTAGTAGAAACCATAACACATAACATAAAAACAGGGGGCTTCTGTCTGAGATCTGAATCAGAGACCAGATTCGTTCTAAATTAAAATTAAAGCAATTATTATGTCTGATTACGAAGGTTTTGGTGAATCAGCTACCTCGGACAGTTAGAAATATCTAACAAAAGTGAATTTCTCTAAATTGTGAAAATTTTAGAAATAGAAGTCAAGAAATGAGTGAGGAAACACTGAAATAAAAAGCAAATTCTTGAAATACCAGCTCGTTATGATTTATTGTCTGATGAAACATTAGGAAAATACACTAGTCAATCAGAGCTGAATTATAAAGATAAATTAGAAATCGGCTAAATCTTACTCAAATCGAGATTGAACAAATTCGTACAGAGGCTGTAAAAAAATAAATCTCACAAGGCCGAACAAGCTGATATCAAAGCCGAAAATGAAGAAGCCCATATCGAAGGTAAAAGAGAAAGTAAGCGTCTCGAGGCCACACAAGCCCTCATCGAAGCCGATAAAGAAAAATGTCAATATGTGTATCTGTTCCTTAAATATTACTATATTCTTTGATTAATCAGCACCTAACTTGACACAGTGATATAAAACATAACGGAGTTGGCCCCTCATCTAAATTCGTTTCAAAAGAACTCGTTAAAACAGTTTTCCCTATCATAATTGGCACCTTTATGTACTTTTATTGCACTTTCAATGTTTATTTTGTTAAGAAACAAAATACATCCATCATTTCTTATCGTTTGTTACAAAAGTTTTTATTTCACACGTTTTACGGACAGCTATTCCAGGTATTGACTCATACAAATAGTAAGTCAGAACAATAATAATCTCTATGCAAATTTCATTTGTTTGTTTTTTTGTTTTTAAATTTTGTGTGAAGCTACACGAGGGCTATCTGCGCTTTTACATTTGAAGAATTTTCTTTATGTTTGTAATAACGGTATCTTTATGTAAAGTACTTTCGATAAATCTGTTTTTTAGTATTAATGTCATTAATTAAAATTCGTGCATATCATATTCTACACGGAAAAATAAAGTTACAGCCAGCTTTGAAAATCGTGGTAATAAAAAAATTGTTCTTGACCTCGTTTATTTTATTTTTAAAATCAATATATATTTACTAATTAAAAAATTTAAAGTTTATAATTGATTTTTAATGAAACTAATAAAATATGGTTTCCATTCAAAAAATAATCATGGAGGCTAATAAGAAGTTTTACTTATTTTCATAACATAATTACCAGTACTTTTCTCCAAATCATAAAAAAATCACTTTTATGTTTTCTTAATTTTAAATTCAGAATTGAGTTCCTTTCCATAAAATAACTTCTAACTCTATGGTTATGATAAAAGTTCTTATCGTCACTGTTACTACAGTTAAATGACAATTTTTGAACTTCTGTTGGATTGAATTCTTTAATAAATGTTGTTAGTTAAAGAAAAAGGTCCTATAAATTTATTAGATTTAAAACTAGCTATAAGTTAAAATAATTTGGTGAGGAAAATGTTTTCTTGTGCATTTTTATGGATTAGGTAAGGTATAGATAAATCGTCATATACTTTATGTTTAAAATTTATCATTATATAAGATTTTTTAATTTTCTTTACTTCTATTAAACTATCCAGACCATTTTCATATAGCTGGCCTTACTTATCCTTCCCGTGTTAATCTTTGTTATACCCAAAGAAATGGTAAAGAGAAATGGGAGGGGTTCGGGAATATTAGATCTATTAAGTTTTTAAATCTGTTTAAAATCTTTGAGTAAATAAAAGGAATGAGGCCGAGAAATTGTACATTTTAGCGGTAGGGTAGTTTTATTTTTTACTTTAAGGTTATATCAAATATTTAAGCATATCATTCTTTCCACAACTGGTTGTAGATGGCGAAACGTAGTAGAAGTTAGACTATGTGGGTGTAACCACTCAGCTCTATACAAGTAATTGCTCTTTCATGAGTACTGTAGCGTTTATATATTGTCTGACAGTTAGAATATTCCAAACGTATGTGAATGCTATGACCACAGGAAATATCTATTTTTATTTCAAGTTGACACATAGAAAGGACAGTGGAAATATATTACGTAATTCTACTGTAATGCTTATTTTATATTAAGTTCACTTTTGTGTTATACAGCTTATTTAATTGCCTATTGACAACCAAGACGCAAAGTAGTATGTCGTGCGACCAAAACAACCTACTGCAGGACGCACTTGGTGCAATCAACAGGAGTTATAGTTTAATGTTTTTCCACCTTCTGTATCTGTGACTATGATAATTCAAACTATCATATATTTTCAGTGAATGTGCTCTACAAATCTCTTCCTTCGCAAACAAAATTTCAAGGCAATCCATTATAACATCTCTAATTTGGAATGAGTTTCTTCCTATTTCTTTCATCACACCAAAAGTACTGAAAGTTCATAGAATATTTTGTTTCATTCATCATAATGTACCAAACTGACAGAAAATGTGGTCTACCAAAATAACGAATGAATATATGCTGTACAATTCTTATCAGTACTTCATGTTTGGTTATCAGTTTCATTACTTTAAGTTGTACTCTCAATCATTTTAGGCCGCACCTTTTTCTCTCACTTAAAAGAGATTTTGATTATAATATATATAAATGATATTACGTATAGAAAATTAACATATTATTCAGAGGATATAATAAAATATCAATGAATTTATTATACACTATGGTAATGAACTTCTCACAAAAAAATCAATGAGCAAACTAGATGTTTTGAATTTTCATATTAAATGTCTTATATACATTTTAAAATTACTACAAATGAAAAACAATGATAAGTACTATCCAAATAGTTGCGTTGTATTTATTAACAAGAAAAAAGACAATTACTAATACTTTTCCTTAAGATTACTCCCATCTTAGCAGCATGGAAACCTCTTCCTGTGGACTTTCTTTTTATACTGGTCTTGAGTATCATTTCAGCAATAACTGATTTTAATAGATCACTATCAAAAATTATTGTAAATAAAAAAAAAAGTATTTTACAGTGTTATCAAAACTTATATTATATCAAGCAGTAATTTAACGACAAACATTCATCCGGGTCAACTTGAGTCTTTAAGATGCTTGGATTACATATCTGAGACACCATGGTTTGCAACTTCTTGCTTCTAAAACGTGTCTAGCACTTAGAGATCGTTAAAAAAACGATAGTCAAATCCTGTTATTTGATTGTTGTTTCTTTAATCCTGCAATTTGATCAGACAAGATTAGCCCAATCATTAACGGTAGGCGCGTGTTTTTTTAGCTATATTTTCCCTCTACCCTTTGAACTCAAAATTAGAGCAGCTATACGTAAAATCAAGTAGAATTATATATTTTGTAACGAAGATAATAGCTGGATGACCAAAGGTTGCATTGCTATGAATAATTTTGTGGTAAGAAACTGGGTAAACACACACATTAGAAATATGAACATAACAAGTTTTATTTTAATTTTAACCTTCGACTGTGAATTTTCGTTTATTAAGCAGCATGATTAACATAAAAACTGTTGTCACTCTTGTTGCGTTTTATAAAATAATCATTTCACAAAAGTCAGTGGTTGAACTATAACATTATCGATCTTTCTAAAACATTCCTTATCGTATTTACTAATGATGAACTTAGAGCTAAGACAAAATATTTTGCTCTAGATGTAGTTAGCCAAAGTTTGTTGTGGTTTTAGTTGAAATTAAGTGTAGTTAGAAAGCAATTGATAAAGTCTATTGGGCCTATAACTAATTAGAGTGTTAAACTCCATTTAATATTTGCGTTTCATAATATGATGTTTACTGTTAATATGATAAAAGGACTGAGACACTTGTTGTACATCAATAAATAACTGACATTATTAGATCAATGTTTTAGCCAACCATTGTTAAGGTGAGTAATAAAGTAAGTAAAATAACTAATAATAATAATAAGCTTCCATCAGCAATAAAGCAAACTATTTGATCTCTTACTATCAGCCATATTGTGTAGCACGATCTCAAACCAGAAGTTTGAGCTCTTGGTGAGTAACTCGTAATCCGAGGGTCGCGGGTTCGCGCCCGGGTCGCGCTAAAACATGCTCGCCCTCCCAGCCGTGGGGGCGTTATAATATTACGGTCAATCCCACTATTCGTTTGTGAAAGAGTAGCCCAAGAGTTGGCGGTGGGTGGTGATGACTAGCTGCCTTCCCTCTAGTCTTACACTGCAAAATTAGGGACGGCTAGCACAGATAGCCCTCGAGTAGCTTTGTGCGAATTCCCAAAAACAAAAAAAAACTTGGTGAGTAAAGTCACGAGTGTAAAAATATTCAATTATGAAAACAAACTTCCTTTACTTCTTTTTTTTTAGACACAAAATTTATTCTTGACTGTTTAATTTTAGAAGGGGATATTAATACCAAGAGACTCAAAATCAGAATTTGAACGACAAATGCTGATATTAAACATGATAAATGTTTCTTTCCAAAATTCTCACTATTTGGGTCTGAAAAGAACTAGCAGTAGTTAATGTCGACTAGTGTTTGTTTTCTCTAGTCTATTACTAGCGTAGAAAGCCCACATGTACATTTTCAAATAATTCAACAATCAAACAAAATTTGCTTTTTTAATTAAAAATGGCGACTTATGTTTACTTAATGCTATATTTTGTTTAATAGCGGCCTCATATCTGTTTCTTTCTTTCTTTTTATTTCTAAACAACTCTTTTCAACATTTAAATATGCCATTCCTTTACAGATAAACCGTTTAAACTGTATTATATTAACCAGTTCCTTACAACAATAAACATTTTCAAATTATCGTTATAAGTTTTGACAGAATGATTATTTTTATATTACTATTATTGAAAAACAATAAAGTTTAACGAATTTTGGTAAAAGATGGTAAGATATTAAATGATATAAATTTCGATTAATTAGTCATAAAAATACAAAATAGTTTAACACTACGAAAATTAATAATAGTTGTTATTGTTATTATTACAACAAGTAGGGAATTAAATAAAATTGAATTATTTCTTGTTTAAAGTTTATAGAAACATGATAAAGATTCGAGGTTTGACTTATTAATACGTACAACATCTGAATCATAATAGTTGTGTTTCAAGCATGCTTTAATAGTAGTCTTCATCCAAGAACTTAACATTTAAATTTCAAAAATGTTTCTAATGTTCTAATAGTATTTTAAATCAAAATATATTTTCACAAGTTGTCTTAATTAAATGATATGATACTGGTGAGTAGTAATCGATTTTTAGTTATGGATCATGTTACACACTTGATGGTCTCATGTTATAAGTGACTTCAATAAGCTAATTATAGTACAGTTATCGAGAGAAGTATAAAAAAGATGTGATTACTATTAGGGTATTAATAATTAATATACTAGTGGCAGTTAACTTGTTAAAAGTTAACAGTTTCAAGGCCCGGCTTGTACAGGTTTTAGGGCGCTCGAAAAGTGGGATCGAATCTTCGTCATACCAGAAATGCTCGCTCTTTCAGTCGTAGTAACGATATAACGTGAGAGTCAATCTCACTATTCATTGGAAAGAGAATATCTCAAAAGCTGGTGGTGGGTGGTGAAGATTAGCTGTCTCCTCTGTAGTCTTACACTGCCAAATTGGAGACATTTTATATGCAAAAACGGCTCGTTTGGGTTCAGAAAATATTTTAACTAGAAGAGCGAACAACGTTTCGACCTTCTTCGGTCATCGTCAGGTTCACAAAGAAAGAGGTAACTGACCGGAAGCTGACCACATGTTTGGAAGGGGTTGTGTAACTGAGTGTCGCAATGTAGAGGGCGGTACATTCCAACCACAGAAATCAAAACATGTTTAGAAGACCTAGCCAGGACACTTGCGATACTTTCTACATAAAACAAAAACAGAAAGAAGACAACTTAGATAATTTTATTGACATCCAACAGCCAAATTTCCCAGGTAAAATTACAAATTTATATTTTCCAGAAACACCTAAAAACAACATCTTAAACGATTTTTTCAAAGAATTTTCTTACAAAACCATCAACATAATTTCACAAAACAGAAAACTAAAAAACAACCTTACAAAAAGAGACATTACTTCCATTAAAAACCTAAAACAAGAGAGAAACATAAAATTCTAAAAGCAGATAAAGGTAACGCAATAGTAATAATGAACACGAATGAATACATACAAAAAATGAATAACATCCTATCAGACACAAACAAATTTAAACCAATACACACAAAGACACATGAGACGCAACTGAACAAATTACTACTACAAATGAAAAAAGCCAACACAATTTAACGAACACTTTATTCCTACCTACGTAAAACCGACTCACGCACACCGCAAATATACGGCATCCCCAAACTTCATAAACCAGATTGTCCATTACGACCAATAATGTCAACATATGAATCGTTTAATTACAATCTTGATAAATACATAGCATGGGCATTCTCCAAATATGCAACATCAGCCAGCTCATTCATCAAAGACTCTTTTAATTTCAAGTCCAATCTAAATCAACTTAATCATAAAGCCTTAATGGCCAGTTTCGATGTTATATCCCTCTTCACAGAAGTTCCAACAACAGAAGCCTGCAAGATAGCCTTAGAACTCTATATTCGAGACCCTAACCCGATTATAGACATTCCCAGTAACCAGTTAGCAACCCTCATAGAATTCACCACAATAAAGACAAACTTCATGTTCAACAACCAAAACTATATACAAACAAATGGCCTAAGCATGGGCAACCCAGTATCGCCAGTTCTAGCCAATATTTTTATGACACAAATTGAAACACAAGCAATTAATACAGCATTACATCCACCACTATACTGGTACAGATATGTAGATGACACGGTTGCGGGATTCGAATCTACAGAACACATACTTAACTTTTTCACTCACATTAACTCTATACATCCCAACATTAACTTCACATGTGAACAGGAAGAAAGCAATCAAATATCATTTCTTAACCTCAAAATTATAAGAACCGACACACAATTCAAAACAGAAATCCACCGAAAAATCACCCATACTGGACTATACATTCCTTGGGACTCAACACATGAAACAAAACAAAAACTCAACATACTAAGATGAAATTAACGATGAATTAGACAAAATAAAACAATAATTCATCAACATCAATAAGTTTCCTCAACAAACCGTAGAAAACATTATACGCACACACCTAGACAGAAAGCAAAATCAACCAACAAAAGTAAATATATCTCACGAATCAAAAAATCACGAAACCATATACTGCTGTATACCATATATTTCTGACATCAGCAAACAAATAACCAACATTTGGCAAAAACTAGTAACAAAATATAACATTCCAGTTAATACTAAATTTATTCAAAAACCAGGCACAAAACTAAGGTCTATACTATGTAAGAACTACACTGACAAACACCACACTAACATTATTTATAAAATACAATGTGATAACTGCCACGACTTCTATATTGGAGAAACAAGTAGAAAAAATGGAAACCATATTCAAAAAACATAAAAAGTCACCTTCACACGTTTTCGAACACTGCAAGTCAAATGGACACAACATAACCATAGAAAACACTCAAATACTAAATAAAGAAACAAACATAAACAAACGCAAAATTAAAGAAGCCTTACTTATTCAACAACTTAAACCCAAAATAAACCAATATAAAGGAACGCCATTATACCTATATTAATATTATTGATAAAATTATATATTCAAACATCTAACCCCGCCCTCTACATTGCTACACTCAGTTACACAACCGCTCTTCTAGTTAAAATATTTTCTGAACCCAAACGAGCCCTTTTTGCATATAAAATTCTCAACAAGTGGGTTTCTCGACATCACAAATTGGAGACAGCTCGCGCAGGTAATCCTTATATAGATTTGTGTAAAATTCAAAACAACCAAACAGTTTTATGCGTCCCACGTCGTGAAACAATAATTATAGAATATTTTTATGATAACGAGAAACTCACTTGAATTAAAAATGTATTCTTTAGATGGCTGGTATGTGTATCAAAACTTTAATTTTTCCACCTTCTTAGGTCATCCACAGGTTAAAAAAGAGAGCCTGCAACTCACCCGTTACTGGGCATGTGTTAGGGACGAGAGTGTAAATAGGTACGAAATTGTAGGGGTTGTTGCAGTTAGATGTTAGGATATTAATCAGTATAGGTGTAAAAGTGTTTTCTTATTGGTTCAATTTCGGTTTAAGTTATTGTGCGAGTAGGGCTCCTTTGATTTAGTATTTGTTTGTATTTATTTCTCTACTTGGTATGTTTATGTTTTCTATGGTTATGTTGTGTTTGTTTGATTTGCAATATTCAAGAGTGTGAGAAGATGTACTCTTGTGTTCTTTTAATGTGGTTGCCATTTTTTTTTGTTTTTCCGATATATAAGTCGTGGCTGCTGTTGCATTATATTTTATAAATAATGTTGATGTTATGTTTGTAAATGTAGTTTCTACATAGTATGGACTTTAGTTTTGTACCTGGTTTTTAAATAAATTTGGTGTTTACTGGAATGTTGTGTTTTGTTATACGTTTTTTTCCAAATATTGGTTCATTTTTTCGCTGATTTCGGGAAAATGTGGTATGCAGTAGTACAAGGTTTTGTAGTTTGTTGCATCTTAGGATTTATTGCTGTTTGTTTGTTGTTGGTCTAGGTGTGTGCGTATAATTTTTCCCATGATTTTTTTGAGTAAATTTGTTGATGCTGATGAAGTATCGTTGTATTTTGTTGATTTCATTGTTAATTTTATCGAGATAGCACAGTTTTGTGGCTGTGTTCATTTGGTTTCTTAATATGTTGAGTTTTGTTTTGTTTCATGTGCTGAGTCCCAGGGAATGTGTAGTCCAGTATGAGTAATCTTTTCTGTTGACTTCTGTTAAGAATTGAGTATCGATTATTACGATATTGAGATTGAGAAATGTTATTCATGTTTTTATCGTGTTTACAAGTGAACTTAAAGTTGGGGAGTATGGAGTAAAACGTGTATGAAAAAAAACTACAGCTAAGATGTGAATTCAGCAATTGTATCGTATCTGTACCAGTATACTCGTAGTGGCTGAACCGATTGCTTGAAATTCAATCTGTGTCATGAAAATGTTGGCAAGAACTGGTGATACAGGATTGCCAATACTTCAGTCATTTATTTGTAAGTAGTTTTGATCATTGAACATAAAATTAGTTTTCCTGGTAGTGAATTCTGTAAGAGTTTTTTTTTAAATATATATCTGGGGATGTGTATTAATGGGTTTGGGTTTTGGCTATAAAGTTCTAAAGCTCTCTTACAGACTTCGGTAGTTGGGAGTTCTGTAAAGAGGGAGATTATACCAAAACTTGCGATTATAATTTTTTGGTTTAGTTGATCAAGAATAAAGTTGAAAGAGTCTTTGAAAAAAGATCCGGCTGATGTTACATTTTGAAAATGCTCATGCTATGTATTAACGAAGGTTGTAGTTGAATCATAAAAATTAGTAACCAGTGTTTCTTGGTAAGATTTTCCTTATTATATTTATATAAGTGATATGTTTCACATTTTAGACGTTTTAAGATAGTTTGTGGTATTTTACAACTTATCTTTACTATTTTAACATCCTCGTTACTAACTTATTCTACTGAACAAAAACACCTGTATCCTATTTTTTATTGATATACATTATCTTTGTATTTTTTTAACATTATTGCAACTGAGTGTGTGTTTTCTTATAGTAAAGCCACAGTGTGCTATCTGCTGAATCCACCTAGAGGAATCAAACCCCTAATATTTCCTTAAAATCCGTAGATTTACCACTGTACCAGCGATGGACTAAATGCAAAGAAGTTAGCTTTAGAAATCTGAAATGTCATTACAAACACAAAATATAATTTATAACTCTGAAACAGACAGATTCTGTGGTTTTATTTTCTGTGTCTCATAGTTTTCTGCTTTTTCTGTTATCATTTTGCACAATTAACTTTTAGCGTGAAAATTTTTATATGTACTGTGTACTGGGTACTGGGTATTTCTAAGAAATGGGAAGTAGTTTATTTTTTCATTTTTTTCGAATTAAGCAATTTTGTAAATATTTGATAGAAATATCTTAATGTGTGTGTGGACAGATGAAAACTTAAGCCTAGAAATAAAAGATTTTGCTTTTCATGCATAAAAATTTATTCATTTTTTTCAGATATTTGAAATATTCAACTATCGATTTTAAATATCATGATTTATATGGAAAAGAAAAGCAATAAAATAACTTCTGTGTATTCACTAAGACTTTACCATTTTTATCTTCCAAGCGTGAACGAAGACGAAGTTTTGATCTGGAAGTAATATTTAAACCAAATAAAACTTTAGTTTTAGTTATGAACATTGAAGTATCATACACAGAAGTTATTTTTATGACTGAATTTGTTATTTTCTGGACTAAAATATTAAAGATGATATATTACTTACCTCATCTCTCTATACAACTAGCTTTTTTGTCTGCTTGTGATGTCTACGAGGTCTGTGTGTTTCTCTGTGTGAGTATTTGGGATATGGATGTTAAATACCCAGAAGGGTCAGGTGCATTAAACCTCTTCCTCCCTCCCGAACGTTGATAGCGTTTGTCGTTAGGGATTTTTTTTAAAAGCTTAGGACCTGAGCAAAAGTATAGCATCGTACTCAGGCCCATTTCAGGGCACAGCCCATGCATGGACGCACAAGTTTTTTTTTTTCTATTTTAACTATTTTTCTTGTATTTTTTTCTTTATACATATTTTTTGTATTTTCATATATATAAGTTTGTTGTTTTTTGTACTTTTCTTCTTTTTCTTCTTATATTGTTTTTCTCCATGGAGAAAATGCTTCTACTACTTGTAGTAACAATAGAAAAAATAAGAAGAAAAATAAAAGTAATAATAATTAAACAAAAAAAATTATTTGTCTAGTGAGAGGTGGCTAGCTTGTGTAGCATTTCTTAAATACAAGTTAAAACGGGAGAGGTATTCAGGACTATTTACATCATGTACGTGGTATCTTTAGAGATCACACATTAAGTTATTCTTATGCCAATTATTATTGAAATATTTTAGAGAATTATGCAAGAGTCTTTCAAATATTGTGTCTATGTTTGCATACTTGTGCATGTGCACTTATGTGGATGATGTGCTTCGTGGTACTTTATATGCCGAAGTTAGAACTGAGTTTTGTATTTGTTGAAGTTTCTCTAAGGGTGTGGGTGCTATGTTAGTCCAGGCAGGTGATGCATATTCCATTTAGGGGGCAAATGTACGTTTTGTAGATTTTGAATATATTGCCTGGAGATGTTCCTTGGTATTTACCTGAAAGACTTCTCGCACACTTTGCTCTTTTCAATATTCGTTTCATTATAGTTTTAGTGTGCAGTAACCACGTCAATTTTGAATCGCCTGTAAGACCTAGAAATTTAGCAGATATATCAATCAGTAAAAGTGATCCACTCATGTAAAGCTTTGGTGGATCTTTTTTTCCGCTTATTCAGTCTGGTGAATAATATCACTTGGGTTTTTGAAATATTTATTTTGGTTCTGTATTTCTGGCAGTATTCTTCGATGTTATTTAAAACTGGTTGTAGGTTCGTTGCTGCTATTAACGGAGTGGGGGCACTTTTCCAGACTGCTACATCGTCAGCGAACTGTGATGCAAAACCTAAATTTAGGTCCGACAGAGGCATATTACTCACATACATGATTAATAATATAGCGCTAACAACCCCTCTCTGCGGGACTCTTGCTTCGGGTGAAAAGGACCCTGAGTGGGCCCGATTCACATTTACTTTACACATTCTGTTTTCCAGGAAGTTGGACAGCCAGTGAATAGTTTCCTGAGGTAGAGCCATTTCCTGTAACCTATGACGTAAATCATTATGCCACACTGTGTCAAAAGCTTTCTCAATATCGAGAAAGCAAGCTACAGTGCATTCGTTTTTGTTGAAGCTGTCGGTAATTGATTCTGTAAGTCGAATCAGGTAGTTTGTAGTTTGACGGAATTTTCGAAATCCGTTTTGAATTTCTGGTATTTTTGAATTTTCTTCTAAGTATTGGCCCATACGAGGTATGTTCAAGAAATACGCGGACTGTTTGAACCGCACGGCTCCGGTTGGTTCCAAGGGAATCCACTTGGTGTCGCTAGGTTTGCACAGATCAGCTGATTACGACGCAATTTCCCGATTGCAGATATCTTCATTTCTATATTAGCTACGCGGTTTTAAGTGAAGTGTGATTTTTTTCGTTTGGCGGATTTCAGAATGAATAACCTGAAGAAGCAACGACTTGCTGTGAAATTTTGTGTTAAACTTGGAAAATCAGCGACTGAAACTTTTGCTATGCTTAACACGGCTTACGGTGATGTCGCTATGAAACGTACGGCATGTTTCAAGTGGTATGAACGTTTTAAGGATGGTCGACAGTCCATTGAAAATGATGAGCATCCTTGACGTCCTTCCACGTCAACTGACGACCCACACGTCGACAAAATCAACACCCTGCTGCGGGAAAATCGACGTCTGACTGTCGGGGAGCTTGCTGAAGAGTGTGGGATATCAGTTGGATCTTGTTACGAGATTTTGACCGAAAATTTGAAGATGCACCGTTTTGCTGCGAAATTTGCTCCTTAGAACTCGTGAGTTTTTGGCCAACCACTCGATCACTGTTCTTTCCCACCCCTCCTACTCAACTGACCTTGCTCCTTGCGATTTTTTTTGTTCCCCAAACTCAAAAGACCCTTGAAAGGAAGAAGATTTGAGATGAATCCCGAGACTAAGGCAAATGCGACGAAGGAGATAGAGGACATTATAAAAGAGGCGTACCAGTACTGTTTCAACAAGTAAAAACACCGTTGGGATAAGTGTGTGCGTTGGGGAGGAGAGTACTTTGAAGGGGTCCCAGACCTGTAACTTCTGAATAAAGTACATTTTGTTTTATGACGTCAGTTCGAGTATTTTTTAAACAGCCCTCGTATAATGTGGCTCAATCCACATTAATGATGCATATAAATATTGTGTTCACTTTTCGATGATCTTTGCCAAGATCGACATTTCTTTTTGATTATTTCATTCACTTTCAATCTTTTTGATTGATTTTATGTTTTAAGGTTTAGTGAGAATTTCTAAACTTGTAAACTTACGTGTAGAAACCATCGGCTTTTTTATCTTTACCTTTTAGTTAAATTTATTTTAGTTCTATATAAAATTAATTTATTTCTTTTAGATTTTCGAAATTGGTCTCATGAGCCTTTACAACTATTCGCTGCAGCATTGAAAGTGATTATGCCATAAATATTTAGCCATAATGGACTGTAGAAGAGGAGTTGAAAGAATAATAGGCCACTAGATTACTTTTTACAGAGTATTTGTTTAGTCTCCAAAAATAATACTTCATTTATCAATGCAGAACTTTGAAAATGTTAAATGGAAACATGTGATTTCCAAGTTCGTTTTAATCACTGTAAACGTTAGATTTTCTGGTTCATTATCCTTCATCTGGCTATCATGTTATTATCATATACTGGCTTATAAAGATATTACAACAATTTTGAAACGTTTATTCCTTAACCTTTGGAAAATAATATTTAAAAGTTTTCTAACGAAACGTCTACAACATATTTGTATTAATATTTCCTTTTAACTCAGATAAGCATTATCTAATATAAAAAAATGCAAAATATTTTTTTCCATAATTTCACGAGAAACAATGTTGAAAGGGTAGTGAAAACAATTTCCAACGATACTAAGTGTATATTGTTTCAACTTGTCCCCCCTCTTAGTGGCACAGTGAAATTTTAACTCTAGAAACCGGATTTGGATAACAGGATAACCGTGGTGGACAAAGCATAGTCCTTTGCATAGCTTTGTACTTAATTACAAACAAACAATCCAACTGTTAATAAACTCTCTTTTACCCTTTTACTTACTAATTCAGATGATGAATATCTGTACTTACGATCGTTGTTTTTAGTTATTTTTTCGTCTTTAAATATTCTCCCAATTTAAGGACAAATTCCACAAATCGCTAGACTTTTACAAACAGAACAGTCCTTTAAAAAATTCACCAGTTGTTTACAAATAAGTTTGACAACGAGATATTTCGAGAAAGGAATTTGTGAACATGCACTTTCCTGTTATTACAACCAATACCTTACGTTTACTCAGGAACGTTCAAGCGAATTAATTCCGCTGTCCTAATACACCAGTTTATTATATTCTTTGCGTCTGACGTACAAACTCTTTAGAGTTCAAACATGTTTGGCCATAAAGACCTATCAACTAATAGTGAACTTAATGTACAGTTCATTAATTTTGTCCTCAGAACTTAATAACTATTTAATCTGACTAGTTCTTGTTTCTTGTTGTTATGTATATGTGTAAATATTTTGTAAACGACAACATGTCGTGTTGTGTTTGAATTTTCATTTGTATTATTCATTTTTCCATATTGATATTATTGTTTCGAAGTTTAAACTAAAATATGTTATTTATTTAGGGTAACATTTTAGAACTTTCTCGAATTAAGTAGACCAATCACATGTTTGTAAATGAGTGCTGGTGACTTCCTGTCTAGAAGTGTAGTCTCGTGCAAGAACGGATATGCGTGGATAGCTCTGGAGTTGTATGGAAATTGCAAGATTGTTCGAGAAATAGGCCTATCGGTATAAAAGACGGTGACAAGAGAGAGTCATCAGTTTTTATTCGAAAAAAGAAGATAGATTCAGCCATTAGTTTTAATCGAAGAATAAGAGTGAGATTCAGGCATCAGTTTTAGTTATTTGAGAAAGATTAAGTGTTTGCTGTGAATATTCAACTTGGATTTGTGATTGAAGTTAGATCTCCGGAAGTTGTGATTTTATTTCGTCAATCTCTACGATACATCTGAATTACTGCTTGAGCTGAGAGACGACGATTTTATTGAACTGTGAACTGTTTCGGAATTACTTCGTGGGACCAAATTCACACCCTAGACTGGAATTTGAGACTTTAATTTTAGATCATTACATTAGATACAGGCCAGTACCGTTTTGTATTGTGATTAATTTTGAAGTTTGAAACTAATATTATTTTGTTTTGTAATTAATTTCGAATGTTGTAACTTAATATCTGTCACTATTATTATATAATTCATGTTATATCTGTTATATTTGTTAATAGTTTAGTGTAATAAATTATACAAGCTGTTATCTGCGTTTTTCTGTTGCGTTTAATCTACGAATATAAAAGGTAAAAAATACGTAACATTTGTCATGTTTTAAATATTTTCATTTTAGGCTTAGGTCTTATCAATTTAGGTTTATTGTTACTACATGATTCATTACGTTGAAACCTACTTTCTGCAAAACAGCACAATTTTAATTTAATTTTCAATATTATAGTAATGAAATATTCATAATAACTATACACTACGCCAATATCTAAACCTGCGTTTATAGACAGTGTGTGACATTATTGTTTGGAAACACTTCGCCATTTTCAAATGTTTCCCTTTTTATTTTAGATAAGCCCCTTTATAACATAATCCTATGTTTATCTATTATTTTCCATATTTTGTATCTTATTTTGTAATAGTTTTTTTCTTTATTCACTATTTTTTGGCTACTGGTCTTGTTACGTTACCACTTTCTACCTGTTTTTTTTCCCTTAAATATACCCCTACTGAGTTTGTATACATTTCATTATGACCTTTATGATTTCCATAACTAATATTAGTTGTATTTAAATAGTATGTCACCATTGATTTTTAAATGTTTACGTACTTTAATTTTTTATATCTTTTGTATATTATTGACCAAGTTATCAGTTTCTGGAAGTATAACTGTCTAGGTTTGTTTTCACTTTTCAACTAGCTGTGTGTGTTTTCTTTTTATATAACAAAGCTACATACCGAGGGGAATCAAACTCCTGCTTTTAGTATAATATCTGATTTAAAAACCATCTAGCTAACGTTATGAATCCTTTGACTTATTTTTGTATTACTGCTTTGTAAGCTTTCCTAAATTTTCATATTTTTATCAAATGCAATAACTGGTATGAATTTTTAAATCCAATGATGATGTCTACATTTATTTTTCAGATAAACCTCAGGTGTCACTTGATCTTGGGACCAGTTCTGGAATAACAGATGTTAAAGAAGGTGATGATGTATATTTTGAATGTCACATTCGAGCTAACCCATGGGTGTCCCAGGTATCCTGGCATTTCGAAGACAAAACTATTACTTCAAATAGCTCCATGGGAATTATCATCACTAACCAAACTCTCGTTTTGCAACGCTTACAAAAAGACTACAGGGGACAATTCTCCTGTTCTGCACGTAATATAGAAGGCCTTGGCGTCAGTAATGAAATCTTTCTGAATGTTAAGTGTACGTTAGCGCACGATATCATATATTTTAATGTTGTTCTCAGCATTTTTTAAAGAAAATTATTGTAATATATTTAAATTATGTGACGTTAAACATTCTTGCTCAGTGGTTGCAGCAGGAATTGTTATTTACAGCTTTAACCAAACTGAAATTATTCAAAATACGAGGTAGTCTGTCAAATGAAAAAAGTAAGGTTAAATCGGTTCTATAGCATTAGCTAATAAACACATTCGTTTATAAGCCTCATTACCGTTCGTGATTTAATTACAATAGCTGTTGGTATTCCGTGGTATATTGATTTTATTATTTACGTCAGATTTCCTATTATACTTCAAGTTTAACATTATGAGTTAAATTTCTCAATACTTCGATAATATTCAAGGTTATTATTACTGTTAATGAAAGCAACTTTGATGTATTTCTTCATGATTTGTTTCATTGTATCTAAATATAATTGCAATTTTCAAGATTTTAAAAGTGCAAATGGGTAATAACAACTGATGCAACATTAACTCTGGTTATCATAATTTACAATATAGTTTAATATAATTAACTTTGAGTTAAATTTAAAAATCATTTAAACTTATTTACTCAAAAATTATAATGTTTAACTGAACCATGTTCATCAAAACACATCTGATCGTCTTACAGGTTGAAGTAAAAAGATGTGCTATTGGTGCTTTATCTAACTTTTCTAAACAGTAATATAAGCAATCGATTTTACGATCGTCTAACAACATTATTTTTATATTTTTTGCTTAACAAGCCTCATAACTATGCATGTAATAATCTTATCTGAGCTCAGCAGAATTTCGAAATTTACCAAACCACAATTTAACTTCACGATAATTAATATCGTTGTATCACGTTGATTATTGTATAATAGGAAAAATATAATGCTATCGTAATGATGTTTCTTGAACTGGTTGAATTGTATAATTTGTCTCCTAAAGAAAAGTTTGAAGATAAGAAATCACTTTTACATGATTTAAAAGCTGTATTTGATTATAAAATGTTTTTCGATTCATTCAAATTTATGCAAAATTATTGCCTTTAAAATTAAAATTTATGTTTAGAAGATTTTATTATATATACATGTATTTAGTAGATTAAGTAAAATATATAATTAAATATAACGCGTGTCCTGGTTCACTCAAACTTTTGCACACATGATTTGTATTTCAGAGGAAATAAGAGATGAAGTTTGTTTGTTTTCTCTATAGTCTATGGTTACATCTGCATTAATGGTTAATTATATTTGTACTTCTGTGCTCGATTGTTTTTCGAACTTCAATATTTCTGTTTTATTTTGCTCACAGATGCTCCTCGATGTAAGCCTTCCCAAAAATTTACGTATGGAATCGCTAAAAACGAAGCAGTTGAAGTAGTATGTTACTTAGAAGCTAACCCACCGAATATCACATTTCATTGGCGCTTCAACGAATCGTCAAAACTTTCAGATCAGGTACAGTACACCAACGAGCAGGCGACCAGCAGGGTCACGTATATTCCTAGGACGAAGGAAGATTACGGAAACCTATCTTGTTGGGGTACGAACGACATTGGTATTCAGACATATCCTTGTGTCTTTACCGTAACACCCGTGGGTGAGTTCGAGGCAATAAGTAGTTGTGTGTACGTGAAACGTTAAGTAGTATTGTAACGTTAGTACACTAACATTTTCAAAATTTTGTGAAAATGTATTTACTTCTTTAAGTCTAGGTTTCAAAGTTACAACATATATGGGAGAATACTCATGAACATCTTTGTAAAGGTTTAAATTAAAACCAAAGTAAATGCAAGATATTTTATAATACCACTAATACTTATTTCGGTAACATAGCGTTTTCACAAGCATAACCTGTCTTCACGGAAAACGTACATTAGCACATACTGAATATATAAAAAGAGAGAAAGATGACCTAAGAAGGTCGAAACTTTGTTCTGTACTTTATTTTAATTAAAGTTCAAATACCTTCACCATCCGTTTTAATAATACATTTTTAGTACAAGTGGGTTTCTCGAGATCACGGAAAACATCCAACTGATTATATGAAGTTTATTGCGCATCCTTTGTCATTGTTGAACTCAACCAACTAGTTATGGGAATAACATAATAATGATTACACTTTGTAAACGTAAATTTATAAAGAGACAAGAATGCTACATTTTAGACACATTAGCTTAAAATTTCAGGCAATTACGTAAACGAACTATTGGCTTTGAAACAAATGTAGAATCAAATTGAGGACAAATTTCACAATTTTAAGCAGTTTTAATTTTTTTTTGTTCTAAAGCACGTTTCTCTATATTCAGCAAATACAATAAACAATATAGTTACTTGCAGAACATCTGTTAATTTTGTAATAGAGAAGATATTTAAATATTTCTGAATCAAGAGAAGAGCAAACAATTTATTTCGAAGACTGTTTATATCTAAAACTTTATGAAATACAGAAAAATCTAACTCTTATATATTCGGTGTATTAAAATTTGAATTCATTCATTTTATATTACTAAGAGTAAATAACTTTCAAAATGGAAACATAAAAAACAAAAAAATTTTGATTATGTTAATATTCAATTTAAGTAATGTTCCTAAATAATCTATTTTATTATCTGAAAATTGCAAAAAAATTATTTTGTTCTTCAACACCGAATTAAACACTCTAATACTGAATATTTAAACAGTGTTGAAATTCATTCAGGAGACTTATTTCTTAAAATATATTTATATTTGTATCCATCAATAGAAAACATCAATATCAATCGTTTGATCGAGTTTCGAAAGAAAAACCAACATACACTTGTGTACGAATTTTTAACAGTCCAAGATAGCTCAGTGAAAGCCTTTACACAGTCTCACTATATTAAGAGTCCTGATATAAAAATTATATTTATGTCTTCACATAAGATTAGAATCTTGCTAACTAACCCAAAGTAATCACTATTAAGTTAATAAGAAAGAGCACATACTGTAAGTATCCCATGTAAATGCTCAAAAACGTATATAAAATAAATATTACTTTCCTTAAAAGTATGACGCAATGAACATTAATGCTACATGCAGAGAGATGAGTTCCAGATATCTGTCTTAAGATATCAACTATATGAAACGAGTAAAAAATGCAATCGAAATTCTTCTCTCAACACTAACAAATAAAATCATTGTTTAGAAACTGTAGAGTTAATCAAAGCAAATAATCTCTTAGTAACTAGTGTTAATGGTCCTAGAAACATCAGCCGTATTTGACAAGTTTTTTCACCGTTCATACACTTGATCAAACTTAACCTCCACTTATTTCCTCTCACCTGATGACACCGTTTCTATGATATTTAATTGTTGCGTTGTTTTTGTAACTCAGTACTGATAATACCCGAAGACAGACCAATTCTCTATCGAAACATGTAGTATGTTCCAACATCAATAAAACTTTTTCTTACGCTTACAAATTGGAGTTTGCCTACATTTTATTAATATAGTATCATAATGTTCTTCCATAATTAATCAAGAGTTCTAATATATTTCCATTTTATGTCAAACTTTTTATTGTATATAATTATAATATCATAATTTTCTCCACCAAACCCACTTTTGTAGAGAACTTTCTAGACGAATCAATAATAGTCACAGTTTTTATCTTTTCAGCTATACAGTCTTAGCTTAAGTTATAAATAATATTGAAATTCAATTATGAAAAATATTTTTTGGTTTAACGTTTTTTGGAATAAGTGTTATAGTACCCTTATTTTTAATTTATAGATGCTTTCCCAGTTTTACATAGCTGTATTTTCTAAACAATGAACAGATCCTCCCAAAATAACCGATGTTAATATTCATAACGTGGAACTATCAATGTATGATGATTAATTTGCTTTGTTTTCATTTTAATACCACAAGTTCTTCTGCTAATTTGTATTGTTTTTTTCTACAAAACTGATTAGTTTCATAATAATACTAAATATAAATATTATAAATGATCATCTCTTATGCCCCCCAATGGCTCAGCGGTATGTCTGCGGACTTACATGCTAAAATCCGAGTTTCGATACCCGTGGGGGGCAGAGCACAGATAGCCTATTGTGTAGCTTTGTGCTTAATTCATAACAGCAACAATCGTCTCTTATTACCCAAACTATTTTAATGTTTCCGATAATATTTTATTTTATTATCTTCTATTTATTTTATTTATTCTCATTCTATTCAATTATTTATTTATGCCTGTTTATTTTTTTTGAAATTTTCTCAATTATGTATTCTTTCTTAAAATTGAGAAACAACTAATAATGTTTACACTATTTTCAGTCCATTTTGGTTTAGATCTATTTGTTAAAACATATCTATTCTTTTACATTATTTTATGAATTACCGTATTTTCCGGTTAATAAGCCGAATCGCCGAATAAGCCGAGGCCAATTTTCAGCTCTGAAAATGAGGGCTTTTGCTTATTACCGCCCAATAAGCGGAGGCCATTTTTAAGAAGTGACAAGGCCCAGATCCGTATTTTTACACTAAAGTGGGCTGGTCGAAATAAAGAAAATTCAAGAGAGTTTAACGTCCTTACAGCCCCTAGATGTGTGTTTAAATAAACCTTTTAAATACAGGCTCCGTCAATGCTGGAATGAGTAGATGGTTTCCGCTGCATCACTCGCTACCCTCTGTGAGTGGGTCGTGAAATCGTGGGACGATATTAGTGTTGAAACTGTAGAGAAGTCATTTAAAAATGCAGCATCTCAAATGTAATGGATGGAATGGAAGATAATATGTTATAGTTTGACCACTACGAGGAAGACAACATTCCACTCACTCAGCTAATAACACCAGAGAATGACCCGTACGACGACCAGGTCGCTGCCGAGGATTGAAATCTATTATTTGGTGCTTCTGACGATGAAGATGACGAATTTGATGGATTTTAATAAATTTATGAGATTAAAGTGTGCATTTTTTATTATTTTTGTTATTTCTATGAATACATGTCATTCGTAATGTATAGACCTTTTTCTATTAATAAATAAAGTTTATTCAACTGAAATAACTACTCTGCCGTAACTGTGAGATCAAAGGTATGATTTTGGGGCCGATTTTGGTCTTCGGTATTTTTTGGTCCAAAGCTGGTGATCGGCCAATAAGCCGACACCCAAAAATCAGGTCCAAAATTTAGGGCCAGAAATTCGGCTTATTAGGCGGAAAATATGGTAATTGTTTTTTCTTGATTCATTTGATGTAACGCACTTATTATTCTTATGTAAAAATGTACTAAATTAAATTCTTATAATTCTTACATATTTTTGTATTCATATTTCATTTTTATAGCTTTCAAGTGAAAAACCCTAGCATCTAAATTATAAATGATAATTTCCCTGTTATTCATTTAAATATATTTCCCCTGTTTTATTTTTTTCCTAATCAGCTGTATTTATTAGAATATATTTTTATTTTACGTTTCAATTATTTATGCATCTTTGTTTCACATGTAACTCTTCTGAATCTTTTAAAATTCTGTACTCTACAAAAAACATAAAAACAACGTCATGTATCACCTGTAACAAAAAATAAATAAATACATAAAATTACCTTTCAGTTCAATTAATCATTCAGACCTTTAGGAACTTAATTTTGGTAACTTTAGAGCATCAATCTTCATTTACCTAGACAACACCATTTAATCAAAAACTTTTTTCTAGTCTCCATGTTTTATCTCTTGGTTTTACTTTAAAAGTACAGCAGTTAGCAACATTCACGAATACATTATTAATTTTATGTTTAGGATGTTTTCTGAAATTATAAACATTAATTGGAGTTTAATCATAATACGTCCTGTAATAATTATTTTGATGCATTATATACTAAAACAAATATTTAACACATGGCAGATGTTTCATGAAACCTAAGTATAACGTTACATGTCATATTCTTTTTCAGTTAAAACTTGAATAAAATAATTGAGCACTTTAACTTTCTGTAATATATCAAAATGTTTTTACAAAATAAATTATTAGTAAATACAAAATTTTAACTTAAAGTCAAAATCTATAATTTTTATTCGAATAAGCAGATTTGGTAGCAGTAACACTTCCTTACACTTGTCTTCGTAATGAACCTAATTTGTACACATTTCATTATTTTTATAATCCATGTCCAGGCATGACCTAGCGCGTTATGGCGTGCGCTTCGTAACCCGAGGGCTTCGGGTTCACGCCAGAGTCACGTCAAACATGCTCGCCCTACCAGCCGTGGGGGCGTTATAATGTGTCAGTCAATCCCACTATTAGTTGGTAAAAGAGTAGCCCGAGAGTTCGCGATGGGTGGTGATGACTAGCTGCCTTTCCTCTAGTCCTACACTGCTAAATTCGGGACGGCTAGCACAGATAGCCCTCGAGTTGCTTTGTGGGAAATTCCAAAACAAATAAACAAACAAATTTATAATCCAATTCATTTTCCTGGTTATACTTAAAACGTACTCTTTACACGTTTTGTCAATTTAGATTTTAATTTTGAGAACAAAGCTTTTATAAAACATTAATTGAATATAATAACGTGCTTAATAGCCTATTTCATTAAATTATATTATGGAAATAAATCTTCTTCTTGTAATATGCTCTTCATTTCACACATTTGTTCAAAGTCAATTTCGTGTTTAAATAAATATATATAACTTGATATGTTGGTAATATACGTTTTTATATATCAGATATAAACAGCAAAATAGTTACATAATTACAAATATGTCTATAAATTCAATAATTATTGTTTTATTAGCAATGGTTAAAGTTGAGCAATAACACTATTTAACAAATTTTTACTTTTTCTTGTTCCTGGGTAGAAAGTGTTATTTTCCAATTGCTTATGCCAAAAGTGAATAGAAAAGACCTATTTTCTCTTCAAACTCTGCTTTTATGACCTGGGAGCGTATAACGAAAATAAGATGGGAGATTATATTTAGTCTAGGGTCTGGTACGTGAAAGTGATTTACATTACAGTCGCACATCTCGAAAAACTACTCATTTTTAAACATTTTTGTTTATTTATGCATAAATACATGTAAATCTTGATCTATATATTGTTTTATTCAGACCTTATGTAAATGAAAGTGCAAATTTGTCTGATTTTATATAAAAAATAGGTTAATTTCAAAATTTCATGACCCAGATCACAAAAGTAAAGTTTGAAGGTAATAATGGCTATTTTCATACATTTACAACATAAGCAATTAAGAAATAACACATACAACCTAGAAAAAAATGTGCTACATAGTGTTACGAAATTTGTTCCTTGAAGAAATAAAATTACAAATGAGAGAAAAAGTGTATGACTGATTTCAGTTTATCTTCACAGCTTGTTATTTATTAAGCTTGTATTAGTTATGCAAATATTTCTTGATACTGTGGGTTAAGAAACTGCGGTTTTTGTTAGCTTGTTCTTGCATGACAGCGTGATATGATGCTATACTTTTCAAGTCTATTATTTGTAATAAATATTCATTCATTTTATTGAGTAATGCAAGAATATATTAATTTTAGGTCCACCAAGTCCGCCCCAAAACTGCTCTGTTGTCAGTCAGACTCAGAAACAGGTTGCCGTTGAGTGCCTTGAGAGTTACGACGGAGGAATTATGCAGCAATTCTCTCTCTATGCTTATAGTGTTGAAAACGACAAACTTGAAGCTAACCTTACTTCTAAGTTCCCACGTTTCCTGCTGTATGATCTTCCCATGGGAAAACTATTGAGGCTGTTTGTTTATGCATTTAATGCAAAAGGACAAAGTGAGGCAGTAATCATTTCAGCCAGCACTCTTAAACCAGCTGAGAAGCTTGCTGACAAAGGTAAGTTCATATTTTAAATATAAAACAGACTTGCATGAAGTGCACTGTGAAAGTTGGACGTGGTCCATTGTTACGTTTTTTATGTGGACTGAACGCAACAGAAAGACACAGATAACAGCTTATATAATTTATTACAACAAACTATTATATATGTCAAAGATATAAAATAAATTACATAATAACAATGACATGTTCAGTTTCAACCTTCAAAATTAATTACAATACAAAATGGTACTGGCCTGTGTCCAATATAATGATCCAGAATGAAAGTCCAAAAGTCCAGTTCAGAAATCCAAAATTCCAATCTATGGTGTGAATTTGGTCCCACGAAGAAATTCCGAAGTTAGAATGGAGAAGCCCAGAAACAATTCACAGTTCAATAAATTTGACGAAGTTCTTTTCACGATGTTTTTGATGAATGTCTCAAATTTGTTGTTTTCCAACTTGCCCCGGTCTCCCCTAAACAGTTCTATACGTGTTGACCTTCAGTATAACCAGTAATTCGAATGAATCGTAAAGATTGACGAAATAAAATCACAGCTTTTATAGATCTAGCTCCAGTCACAAATCCAAGTTGAATAAACACACAGGAAACGTTGAAAATTTCTCAAACGAAAATAATATCTCTTGAATAAATGAAAACGAATGACTGACTCACTATCCTCGCATCGCCGTCTGTTTATATACTAGTAGGCCTACTGTGTTCTCGAACAATCGCGTAACTTCCCAGAATTCCAGAGTAATCTGCGCATGCCTGTTTTTGCACGAGGCTCGTACAGGCACCAGGCCAAAATACATTCTATTTATAGACAAATGATCAATCTACCTAATTCTAGGGATTTATGCACGAATAACAACATATTTTATTGGTTTGAACTTCGAAAAAATAATATAAACAACAACATGACATTCCAAACGCTTTATACATAACATCCATATTTCTTTTGTATCGTAAAGATAATTAAATGAATTGTAATAACTTAAAAGTTCTCAGAGACACAAAAAACACGAAAAAAATGTAAAAGTACCTAATACTTTACAAACATTTTGAAGTTGTATGACAAGTGTGATAATAATAAAACACATTAGTTTAAATTATTTTTATGGTTTTTAATTCCCCGCTAAAACAGAGGTAAGTCATTGGATTTCCAACAGTAAAATCATCGGTTCGTTCTCCATCGGTGAACACAGTAGATAGCCCGCTGTGGCTTATATATAAGTAACAAATATAAATTAAAATCCTTTGGAACTCGTGAACAAAATAATCATTTGGTAAACAGTCACCGGAAAACTAAATCATTGGTAAATTAATCAATAACAAATTGAAAGCCAAACCACACAAAACTGTGAAAGATGCTAGAAATTGATTTATTAATAGTTTTTATCCGTTCAAGAAATTTGATAATCATGAAGTAATTTATATTTTATTAACAGTTGGAAATAGTTAAATCCAACATGGTTTATTAAAGAAACTCGGATTTGGCTATCAGACGATCTCATATGTAAAATGAGAACGGGTTTGTATATTTAAAATTAAGCACAAAATTACAAAATAGGCTATCTGTGCTGCTTAACACGGGTATCGGAACCCTGTTTATAGTGGTGTAAGTTCACGGATATATCGCTGTTCCACTGTAGAGGGAAAGAGAAGAAAAAATGGTTTACATATTTTTGCAGCCCATTATAAACAAAATACCTAGAAAATCCATTTTTTAGTTTCAGAGTTTCACATGACGTACTGAAAAGCAGGATCAATATACAGTATATTTGAAATTGTTTATATATTAACAGTGCTGAAATAGTGACTAAAACAACTAAAGTAAAAATACCAAAAATTATAAACATGAAAACAAAGTGGCCTATTTAGAGAAATATACCGATTCTTTGTCAATGAATTTCAAGAAAACTGTCACTTCCAAACATGAGTTGTTGTAGTTGGCATCCATAAAAAAATAATAATAAAGTTGGCACTGACAACCTGACATTCTTACACTAACAACCTACTCACTTAAATAACTGTTAAGGAATCCGCAAGTGATTGTGGCCTTATGTTCCTTGATGGAATCGAGTGATGAATGAATGAATATGATTCTTTTAAAAAAATAACTAATCCAGTTCCCATGGCCTAATCAATACTTACGTATCTGTACGTGCTTTCACTCTACAGTTTTGTTGCGCTAAATCAGAGCTCCTTTGTTTAAAGGAAACTATAGTAAAACTTTCATTTCTGTAGCTCACGTAATCCTGGTCTAAATTGATCAGTTCTGTTGAATTACTGTACACATATGACTTATATTTAGACAAAATGTGACCCATATCTGTAGAATGTAGAGATTTATTAGTGCACCAAATTTGAAAAATTCTATGGAAATTAAGTATGTTTGTTTCTTTATCAAATAAAGTTTCTGTGCTTTCGGCGCGAAGAAAAAACAGAAATATATTCAAGTAAAATTGAAAATTTTATTTTTCAAGATTTCTTAATGGATTCTCTTAAAATTTGGCACTAGAGTAAGGATCCAGTAGAGCACATTAAGTATGGTAGTTTCTTTTACCAAAGTCTAAACTGCAGAAAGTGGAAAATTACTGAACAATTACTCTTATTAATAACACATCATGTCCTACAGGTTATTTTGGCAGCAAATTGTGTTTCTATCTGGCTTTTGTGTTTCAACAGAAACTGTATTAAATATATTGAGCATAATGACCACTGCAATGTAAAAAGAGCAAGCGAATACCTGCTAAACACTAATTTTAAATGAAACTATATTCAAGTTAAATCTCTGCCAGTACTTTCAAAAGGCCCATGGCGAGATGTTTAAGGCACTCAACTCGTAATCCAAGAGTCGCGGGTTTGAATTCCCGTACCATCAAAAATGATCGACCTTTCAGCCGTAGGAGCGTTATAATGTTACAGTTAATCCCACTATTTATTGGTAAAATGGTAGCCTAAGAGTTGGCTGTAAGTAGTGATGACTAGCTACCTTTCATCTAGCCTTACATTGCAAAGTTAGGAACGGTTAATACAAATAGTCCTTGTGTAGCCTTGCATGACATTCTAAACAAACCAAATAACTTTCAAAAACGTGTTGTTACTTATGCTAAATTATCAGGTTTATTACTAGGAAGACAAAGTATGTTTCTAATACGCTAGCGAAGGAGAGAATATTATTATGTGTGTGTGTTTTCTTACAGCAAAACCTCATCGGGCTATCTGCTGAGTCCCCCAATTTATTATGTAATTTGTTTTTCACTTAAATAATTAGACACATCTGTACTAGTAATGACCATGAGTTGACTAGCCTCGTGTACACCTGGTTATAGTGTCCATGAAATATGTCCAATAAATAGGAACAACCGTCGTCTAAAGTTTCAAGTATAAACAATAAAATAATTAACAAAACTGAAGCAAAGGTAGGAATAATAGCCATCGTTAAAAAACAAACAAACAAAACAAAAACGGTAGGAATGATACTTTATTTAACTATTTTCTTATTAATCTATATTTGTTCCTTCAAATGTGGAGTTTTCCTATTTTCCTCAGTGTAAATTTTACGATACGTTTGTGTATTTTTAATCCAAAATAATCTATATTAAACCATGTCTTTTATCTTCGTATTTTAGGAACGGAGAACGAATCAGTCATTTTTCGACCAGTGTTACTTGTTCTTGTAGCAATTGTGGCTGTTCTAATCGTCGTGGCTATCGTTGTGGTGGTTCTCATCAAGGTCAAAGAAATACGCCGTACGAAAAGTGAGTCCTAATTAATCGATTTTTAATTATTCCATTTAAAACCTATGAATATGTTTTGAGTCATTGTGAAGAAATGCTGATAGTTAAATTTGAAAACCTTTTCAAATAAATGTTTTACAAAATGGATCATTAATGATATTATGTCTGTTTTGACGACCAAATATCTTAAAATTACAGCTAAAACATTGATGATTGTTGATAAAAATAAAGGACTAAGACAAGATTACAAGTTTTCAAATTATAAAATATTTACAAAAACGTATATATGTATATATATATTTTCTTTTATTTCGCATTTTTTGCAACAGCTGAAATCATTTCGTTCCTTCTGTATAGACATGTAAATATACTTTTATATAATTAAATGATACATTGCTTTCACCTAACTCACTTCAGGTGTGATCGGTTACCATTAAAATAGGTACACATTTGTGCAGGAACTTTTGTAGTTGAAGTTGCGCATGATCAGATATGTCAGGACTATTTACTTTGTTTAGGTCAAAATGTCGCTTTAGACAATAGTAGATTCAAACTAACGTAAATATATCCACTAAAGACATTATGTTGTTTTATAAGAATAACATACTAGAATTACCAAAATAAAACATAAAGCTGAATGATGACATTTGTAACAAAATAAAGGTAATACATCTGTTTCCACTCGTAAACCCAGGGGTTCACTACGCGTATATGAAAAGGCTTATTGTGGAACTATTATAAATAAAATATTTACAATTATGACAAGTCATCGACAATTCAGAGAACACATATTCAAAACTCACTCTTATATTAAATACGATACATTCTTTTGAAGCATTACCTGCATATAAAACAAAATGCACAGAAAGCATTCTATTTAAATTAATAACATCCAAGTAAAATACAGTACTTAATATCTTATAAGAGTTTATTGTTTTCCTTTAATTACTGATATATCGTTAAATGAAACTAGATAATGCCAAACACTTATTAATAGTTTGTTTGTTTTCAACCTTTTAAATAATAATGCTCATTTCAGAAACAAAGTTATTTCATATAATACAACTGTACTTCCAGCATTTAAGACTTTTATTAAAATATCTGTGGTTTTAGAAAAATATCCTGAAGTATCACATGCATTATCTGATTTGCTGTACAACGACTTATTTCATCTAGGCTTAGTTCTACAGAGATTCCTATAAAAGGTATCTATCATGAGTAGTGTTATACAATTCATTCTTAACAAATTCCATACTTTGCCAGATAACTAACAACAAACTTTATAACTTCACGAAACAGTTTAGTCTAAATAAGTAGCGTGTCTTGTTCCAACTCTGCTAATAAAGAGGGTTTTAATAACTATGATTTCTGTGCTGAGATTGCTTATTATGAAAATAACGTCTTAATATAGTTTAAATCGACACTAACCAAATTTATATGGATAATAGGGTAGACATTTCACGCCCCCAGTGATATAACGGTATGTCTGCAGACTTACAAGGAGATGAAGCAGTATAGTGTGGTAATAACTTAAAATATTCGTTACTGAAACAGAAGAAATTTGCTGTGGGTTCTACCAGCCGGTTTCCTTTCTTTAATCTGTAGCTTAAAATTCGGGACAAGGGTATATAGTATTATCAGCTTTGATAAAAGCAAAATAAACAAAACTTTGAGGAAAGTAACGAAATTCGTAAGACATAACTCTTTAGAAATGTGGTTATTAACATTTTAATTTTTAGTAAATAATCAAATGCGAATATAATTTAAACTAAAAACAAATAAAACAAATTACTTTAGAACTTTTTAATGTAAGAAAACAAAGAAGGATAACATCGTCGAAGACTATGTCTTATATGTACTTTGTTTTTGGTTTTTGTCAATAAATGTAAAAAGATATTAAAAACAGTAGGACGAAAGCTGTCACTTGGTTTTTATTGGAAGCAATGGATTATGTACATTTATGCCTTTGTGATTTCCATACAACGAAGAAAATATCATTGAAGAAAAGATGGTAATTTTTCATTTTGTTCTTTCGTTTGAAGGTCGGACGAGAACACTTCCTGAGAAGTAAGTAGACAGATATATTTGTAAATCACTGGAAAAACTAATTATGATCATTTGTCATCAAACTCTAAGTTTCGGTTCAAAACCAAATGTACTATTGTTTTCTCGGCAATATACTAATCAGTACACAATTGTCGATTATTGTTTTATGAAAATTTCTGTCCATAAGAAAAAACAAGTGCTAATAAGTAAAAAAACAACAAAAAAATTCACATTCAATGCTTTGACAATAATTTATGCATATGACGACTTGTATCTCTTTAATATCGACTTTCACAACAATGTTATCAATTGCGAAATGATATATAAATATGTTACGAGTATATTATTGTTATTAACTGTAATTAAAGACAATATTTTTTGCTATTGTCATATTTTTCTGATAAATATATTATTTGTTCACATGGTTGCAGTTCATTAAAAAGGTATAAACATATATTTTTCTCTTTATATATAACTTATTTATTAAATTTGTAAAATTGTCTTAAGTATCAAGAATTAGGCAATTAAGCATTGTCTTTCTAACTTGGGTTACTTACGTGGTACAAATAAATATAAACCAAACTTTCGATGACTTCAAGTGAGTATCTACTTAAGCTTATTTTTTGAGGTAAGTTAAACAAAAAGGGAAGAATGTACTTGTAGCTAATGTGTCTAGTAAATAACCGTTTATGGGTAATTTGCAAATGAACAAAAACAACCCCGATTCCATAACCATAGATTAACGTTTGTTTCCATTAGGTCTCAAACACCGCTCTGGAAGGAAACAAGTGATTTAAGTGAAATCGATGATAAAGGGCCTGATATAATTCCTGCACAGACTCTCGGTAGATTAAGTTTTCAAGATTTTCAAGGTAAATAAAAAGTCTGTAAATCAAGAAAAAAGTACACACACTTAGATCGGCCCCCCAATGGCTTAGCGGTATATCTGCGGACTTACACGCTAAAATCCGGGTTTCGATACCCGTGGTGGGCAGAGCACAGATAGCCCATTGTGTAGCTTTGTGCTTAATTCAAAACAACAACAACAACACTTAGATCGATGTCCGCCCAGGTTCAAGAAAAAATAAACATAAAGCACAGTAATAATTGTCTATGTCTTCTTTCTTTTAGTTTTTCGTCCGGCCTGGCTAGGTGGTGAGGGCGCTTAAGTAATCTGAGAGTCACAGATTCGAATACCCGTCACTTCGAACATGCTCGCCCTTTCAGCGGTGGGGGCGTTATAATGCGACGGTCAATCCCACATTAGTTAGTAAAAGAGTAGCCCAAGCTGCTTTCCCTTTAGTCTAAATTAGGGACGGCTAGCGCAAATAGTACTTTTGTAGCTTTACGCAAAATTTGAAAACAAACAACATAAAAGCCAAACTTTATCAGTACATACACTGTTCTTAGAAACGACCTTATTAAAAACTAAAATATTTTAAATATTCTCATAAAACAATGGTTCTTAACCTGGGTTCAATCAAATCCCAGGGCCTCGGTAAGTCAGTCTCAGGGGTTTGGCGGAGGTCAAGACACATACACTGTGTGTGCTTCCGTTCCTTCACCCCACTCGTATGATTCGTGACGTCATATTCCATCATTGGCTGCGGCTGATCACATCACATCACTTGGCTTTGATATTTGTGCTGCAGGGAACTTCGTGCGCTTAGCAGTCGACTTGTGACTGTAGTAATCGTGCGTCATTTGTTATTTTTTTCCCTAATATTTCAATCCCTTCATACTATGTCGAGCAAAAACGAAAGTGGTCGGATGAAAACGTGCAATATGGATTTACATGTATAACGGAACATGATGGGAGTCATCGTTCTCAATGCATGATTTGCAATGCCATGTTGAGCAATTCTAGTCTAGCACCAGTAAAACTAAAAAAAACACTTCTTAAAGCTGCATGGAGATAAGAAATACAAGAATACAACCCTTGCTGAATTCAAGATAAAGAGAGCTAGATTCGATGGGAAGGTTATTTTGCCTGTTCTCGGCTTTGTACCCATCGACAAACCGATTTTTACAGCATCGTATGAAGTTACGTACTTGATAGGAAAGCAGGACAAACCACACACCATTGGTGAAGCACTAGTGAAACCAGCTGCATTAAAGATGGCGAATATCATATTGGGAGAAGCTGCTGAAAATAACTTATCCCAAATTCTTCTTTCAAATGATACCATCAGCAGCAGAATAAATAACATGAGTGATGACATCTTGGCTCAAGTGATCTGCTTTCATGCCCAGCAAAATTCAGCCTCCAACTCGACGAGACCTTCGACGTTTCCAATCTAAGCCAGCTTGTTACATTTGTGCGCTGTATGAAGAACGACGAAATAAAAGAAGTTTTTTATATTGTAAGCCTCTTACAACAACAACTGAGGCAGCCGACGTAAAAGAAACTTGTGGATAACTTCTTCAGAGACAATGATCTTTCGTGGGATGTGGTTTCTGCAGTTTGTTCGGACAGAGCTCCAGTCGTTCTGGGACGAAACTCTGGTTTTGGTGTGCTGGTGAAAGCACACAACGATGCACCACACATCGTTGTAACGCACTGTGTTTGGCACAGGCATGTATTGGCAACAAAAACTTTGCTTTCAAAACTGCAGAAGTATTAAAAATTGTTGTGGAATGTGTGAACTTTATGCGAAATAGTAACCTGAAGCACCGCATCTTGAAAGAGCTGTGCAATGAAATTCGAGGTACTTCTGTACCATTATAACGTTCGGTGGGTATTCCGGGTGAAAGGTTCTGAATCGTGCTGTTGCCATGCGTGTGGAATTAGCTCTGTTTTTGCGAGAGCACCAACACTGTCATGCAGATATTTTCGAAAAATCTGAGTTCATTCTCATTTTGGCGTACATGGGCGATATCTTCAATGCTCTAAATCATCTCAATTAATGGATGCCAACATCATCGAAGCGTAAGAAAACCTGGAGGTTTTTTCAAAAAAAGCTACCGCTATGGAAACGACGAACAGAGAATGATAACTTCGCAAACTTTCCCTTGCTGGACGACTGTGTAAGTAAGGTCGAATATTTGTTTGAAATCGGAGACATTTCTGTACCCAGGGAACTGAAGCAAGCAATTGCCATGCCCTTAGATGAGCTCACAAAGTCCCTCGACAGATTTTTCCCCACCAGCGAGTCATATCCAGCATGGGTGAGACAGCCGTTCACGTTTAGCGTTACGACAACAGATGTCAATGATGAATACCTGGATAAAATCATTGAACTTCAGCAGAGCCAGGTTCAACAGCAACTTTTCAGAACAAAAACGCTCTCAACGTTTTGGTGTCACCAAATCGTAGCGTATCCTCTCATCACTAACAAAGCCCTTGAGATACTCATACCGTTTGTTACAACGTATCTTTGCAAGCAATCTTTTTCAAAGATGGTAGACATAAAGACGAAGAAAAGGGACAGATTTTTTTGCGAAAATGATATGAGAGTGGTACTTGCCAAGGTGAAGCCGCGCTTTACTGAACTTATCTCTGAAAGGTAACAGCAAAAGTCACATTGATTTGCAGTAAATAATCATTGAGTTATGTCTTTGTGTGAAATTTATGTTTTGTTGGTTTTATTCTTTAAACACAGTGATGTTGTGTGCAACTGATGCATGGCTCATTTTATGCTCTAATAAAATATATACTTATGCTTTGAATTTGAAAAAAAAATCATATTTTATTTTTCCAATTACGAATGATTCAGTGAATGCAAGTACGAAACTTCCGGTATCCAGTACCTCCAACAAGGTTAAGAACTACTGTCATCAAACATGTTGCAGTAATATTTCTTAGTAAAAAAAATAATTTTACTAAAGACAAAAACAGTTCCTTATCCAACAACGCAGCTCATAAATATTTTGTCATGTAGCTTTTATTTTAAAACGATGAAACATGAATACATTTAGGCTGTCATATACTAAGGTTTTTACTTTGTTGGCACGGAAATATTGCTGAATTAAAAGTAATTTATAGATACAACGTCTTGCTTATGTAAATTATTTAATTGTCTTCGTGCATAACAAGTTTATATGTATGAAATTCATATTTATGGCCATATTTTGATTAAAATGTAATGTGATTACTTTTACGTACAGAGTCAATGACTAATTACTCTATCATGTTCTATTTGTGAGTATGTTTAAAAGAATACTGATGAAAAACTCAAACAAGAATTTGAATGGAATTAAAAATGTGACTTTCGACGTAATTACTCCGGGCTTGAGAAACACGAATGAGTATATATTTATCCATAATATGTTTATTATTTTTAAAGAATTTAAATAATAGAAGTTAATGTTAGGCTTGCTACATTTCCTCGTACATTTAATTTTTCGTGCGAACATGACAAAAAAAAACTCTAATCATGATGAAACACTAATATATTATTTCATGTGTATAGATTACCAATCTATGACACTCATGCTGTCTTAAAGTGACACTTGTACATTTTAAAGAAACCAAACGTTATGTACAGATAAACAAATACCTTATGATAAGTGCTCATAATCCAACAGTTCTATTTAAATATGTGTTACACGCACGAACTTTAAGGTTATACCTCTAATTCGCACGACTTACACCACAATATACTGTTATTGTTGTTGTGTGCGTTTTAACAATCCATTATCTCTATAATGCGATATTTCTTTGCCATTAAAACATATGAAGGTCTGTATTAATTTTTGGTTCTACTCTCTAAAATAATTGCTGTTGATAATAAAATAGATAGCTATCTGACACTGAATACACCCAAATATCTTTTAGGAAGTGATTATATAGTAAAAGAATAAACTAGATTTCATCCTATAGAAAATAAATGCTGATAATAATTTCATTGGAATAAATATTTCCCTGTCAATGAGTAAAATAACATGGGAAACAATTGATTAGCACGTTTATGCACGTTTATTAGCACTTTAGCCCATTCGAATTTGAAATCAAAGTAATAAGATTAAATTGACATTTTGGGCGACCTCTCTCGAAACAGTAGATACCGGCAACTGTTTTAGAATATAAAGAATAACTGATGATTAATTAACGTTAAAGTAACACTGAACTAGTTTTGAGCTTTTAGTCTATATCTTTAATATTTCTACATTTTGTTTTAAATAAATTTAAGCGTGAGCTGCTCATGTTAAATTAATGTTTATACATGAAACTATTTTCCTGTTACCTAATGAGTTAGTGCCTATATCTTATGTATACTGAATAGATTGAAACAAATTCGTTCTCTTATCTTATAATCAGAATGCAAATTGCACTGAGAACATTTTCAAACCAAACTTATCGTAGAATACTGTGTAGTATCTTCCAAAGTAATTGGTACTACGAAAGAAAATGATTTTATTCCAATATGTTACAAATTAAATTTATATGTGTGTTTGTTGAAATTTAAGAAGGTTGACAGATATTTCGTCTTATAAAAAGTCTTTAAAGTGTGATTTATGTATTGCAGGACCTACATCATCAGAAAATTTTAAATTTATTTTCAAAAGCATATACGTTGCTCAATTTGATGATAACAAAGCAAATATAATTTTATCTATAACTTCAAAGGTATCTGAAAAATAATATGGCATATGTTTTTCCAGTTGTTGTTTTTCTAACTTTACCGTTTGTTGTCACTAAAATTTTATGTCTCATGTAGATATTTTAGGCTATTTTTGCGACTAAACTATGTACTTCAGAAAAACATAAAAAATGCTAAAGTTATAAGAACAACAACTAATAACATATTTTATTATTATTGCTTCTGTACGCTTGAGATTGCATTTCGGACCTGTACTTTTGGCGTAAGTTTTCTTGAGCGTTCATTTAAAAAAAAAACAACTGCAAATTTCAGAGTCTGATTTTAAGAATGTTGAAGAAGATGAAGCGATGGAGAGATCTATATGTTTAATTAGCCCAGTGGAGACGTTTTTTGGAAGCTCATCTCTACTAGAAGGAACTTCGTTACGAAAAGACTTGTGTGACAAAGTTTCAGCTCCAAATGAGATCACATTTATTCATTCCCTTCTTCTCTCTCAAAAGGCAAGACGAGTTTTCATTATTTTACTGTTTCTTTAATTATAATATGAATTCAAATCCAACGTATTCGTTTGCAATGAATTGTTCATTTGATTTGGTAGAATTTAATGTTTGTTTTGATGGAATAAGATGGGCATTAGCGATGAATTCAGTCATATTATAACACATTTTACTTGTCAAGGACCTGCGTTATAATTAAAGTGATTCTTCAGAAAAAAATAAAGCTAGATAAATAAACGTTTGTATTTATTTAAGATAAAAATGATTTCTGTTTTTATTAATACTTTCACGATACAAAATACTCTCTATTACATTTTATTTTACAAAAGATTGGAGATTAGCTTATATTTAAGCAATATAATATAAATACATTTTAGTTGGTATTATTGTTTAATTAAAATTTATAATTCTAAATCTAATATTTTTATATTACAAAATTATATTGGAATGTTATACCTGATTAGTATTCTAATTTGTGTTTCTAAATAGACTTAATGAATAAGTTTTCAGAGAAATATACATAATCGAGGTTCCGTAGCTCACTGAAAAGGAAAATTAAACCAATAATATCGAAACGAAGTATTTGTACTCTATATTTCTGTCATAAGCGCAATAACATTACGATAAATTTCTTTCAACTGACCGTGTTTACTTTTTAATTAATGAGCAATTAAGCGAAATCTTATTATTAAAATAAACACTGAAATTGAATTTATATGATTAATAAATACCCAAATTTCGATCCGATTAGGAACGGCACTGCCACGTGGTTAAGACGCTCGATTTGCAATCAAAGGATCGTGGGATCGTTTCCCCGTCACACCAAACATCACCGCCCTTTCACCCGCTGGGACATTATAATTGACAGTTAATCCCACAATTCGTTAGTAAAAAAGTAGCTCAAGACTTGGCGGTGGGTGGTGATGATTAGCTTCCTTTCCTCTAGTGTTACACTTCTCAATTAAGGACGACTAGCTCGGAATTAAAAATAAACAATCGATACGATTTCAAACTAAAACCTCAGCACCGCTTATATATTCACTAACGAAAACAGTGTTCTTAACTTTATCTTATCTATAGAACTAACATACACACACATGAGCAAATAACTTACTTTTTCCTCTCAGTTTTGAGCTACACACGGAAAATAAAAAAAAAACGTTGAATAAACGCATTAATTTTGCGGACTCTCCGTATGACATTATTTTTTCGATTATCTTTATTCCCAGCAGCATCAGTGGGTCTGGTTATTGTACTTCAGTGGTTAATAACTGTAAGTGCCAGATCATCAGATCACTCTAGGATTTGTAGTTTTGGAGAACTCTTCAAACAGTGTCAGCAGAGAGACATATTCTCCAGTTTGAAATACACCTCCTTATACCAGTATAAATGGCATATATTTGTTTAAAAAACGTGACAGCACTTTCACGAGTACAGTAGAGCATTGAATTTTTGTAAGAAAACTCGAAGAAACAACTTGCCGGTCAGCAAAATAAGGCAATAGATAGTTTAAATATATACCGTTCAAATGAAAAAACAAAACCAATGTACAAACTAACAGTTTCGTTTTCATAGTGTTATGTAAATGTCGTGTAAATGTTTTGTGAGCGACAACATGTTGTGTTGTGTTGAGTTTTCATTTCTATTATTTGTGTTTCCATATTTATATTATTGTTTCGAAGTTTAAACTAATAAAATATGTTGTTATTCATTTAGGGTAACATTTAGAATTTTCTAGAATTAAGTAGACCAATCATATGTATGTAAATGAAAAGTTGGCGGCCTCGTGTCTAGACGAGAAGTCTCGTGCAAGAACGGACATGCGCGGATTGCTCTGGAGTTCTGTAGAAGTTTCGCGGTGGTTCGAGGAGTCTAGGCCTACAATATATAAACAGACGAAGATGCGAGGAAGAAAAAGAGTCAGACATTAGTTTTATTCAAAAGAAGAGAGTCAGTCATTTGAGAAGGTTTAAGTGTTTGCTGTGATTTGTGACTGAAGTTAGATCTGCGGAAGCTGTGATTTTGTTTCGTCAATATCTACGATTCTTTCGAATTAGTGGTTATACTAAAAGTCGACACGTGTGGAACTATTTACGGGAAATCGGAAAAATTAAAGGCGACAATTTTGTGACGTTCATCGGAGGCAACGTGAAAAGAACTTCGTCAAATTTATTGAACTGTGAACTGTTTCTGAACTTCTTCATTTAAACTTCGGAATTTCTTCGTGGGACCAAATTCACATCCTAGACTGGAATTTGAGAATTTCATTTTAGATCATTATATTAGATACAGGCCAGTACCATTTTGTATTGTGATTAATTTTGAAGGTTGAAACTAGAACTATTTCGTTTTGTAATTAATTTTGAAGGTTTAAACTTAATATCTGTCACTGTTATTATATAATTTATGTTATATCTGTTACATATATATATTTAGTTTAGTGTAATAAATTATACAAGCTGTTATCTGTCTCTTTCTGTTGCGTTTAGTCTACGAAAAACATAAAATATAAACAAAAACGTAACAATAGTGTTTTTCACAGAAGCCTTATTTATTGTTGTTGTTTTTTAGCGCTATCAAAAATTCCCTGGGAGTATCGAAGAAGTCATAAGAGAAAATAACAAAGTCTGGTTTATTTATTTTACAAAAGAAATATCAGCTTTAGATTACTATTCATTTTTGTATGACGTTTCGTATTATTAATTGTGTTAATGGACACGGAGTTATATATAATTTGTGTGTGACATCTCTTCTTTCTATTCTTTCTTGTATGACTTAAGACATTACTTGTTGAATTAATGACATCAAGTTCTCTATTTGTTTTGTAATTTTTCAGTGTCTCTTTTCCACTTTTTTTTTGAAAAATCGAAATTGAAATTGCTAATTGATAATAGATAAGATATCATAATATATTTTGCTTTTCTCAGTGTGAAGACATTTCCCGCAAAATAATACAGTCGACAAAAGCTGCACATTGTTTTGCAAACGTCATAGAGCACGATATCGGTGCAGAATGTTCCAGAAAACTGCCGAAACTTCACATACCAGAGAAAGAAGATGAAGAATGTGCTGCCACCTGTGAAACTCCTCTGATGGGACAAAGACAAGAAAGCTCAGTATAATAAGATCGTATCAGTGTTATACTTTTTCAAAGTGCCTTATTATGGTAAGTAAATTATTACAAATAAATTTTGGTTCTACAATAGGATTTGAATATAAAACTAAACTATTCTGTAAAATATAGTGAAAACAGTCGAAATTAAATAGTGTAAGTAGTTAGTGGGGTACTTCACCTTCCAATGCATACCGCATCGTTGGGGTTCACCAAGTGAGTGGAGATCAATGGATGTCTTCTGAGGATTTTATAGCTTTGCATAATGTGCTGCCTCCTAAAGTCATGCAACTGTGGTGGAGTAGACAAAGAATAGCGACACTTAGGGGTTATATAACTATTATGATGTATGCAAATTATCACAACAACTGAGGATTGTATAAGTGTTAATAAAGTAGAACCAGAAGGCACGTTGCTAGTTCGCCATGAAAGGCGAACAATACATCCACGAAATGGATCAACGTGTCTCAACATGATTAAGTTTAATATACTCTGTATGAATCACTAATCCATTAATTCTTGGTTTAATTACATTTCCAGATCAGTTATATGTAGTTCGTCCTGAAAATTACGCTCATTTAAGTATCATACAGTGATTTCAAATTTATTATTTCACTAGTTTGACTCTTTAATTACAAATCAACTGTTATTTTAAATATTAGCAAGTTTATAATAAAATACTCCTGGACACAGTATTTCTTTTCAACACTTTATTAATGTACTCATAATAAACACTTTGCAATCTGATTTCCTAAAAAAACAAATACACACGTAACTATTAAGGATGTACTAATATGAAAATATTTAACAACAAGATCATCAATAAACATGTCATTACTATTCTTTGTGAGATACAAATTTTGATTTGAGTTTCACTTTTACATATTTCAACATGTCGAAAATGTTAATAAAAATAATATATATAAATTATTGTTCCCTTATAAAAAAAACAGACCAATACACACTAAATAAGTTTATAAACACAAAAAGAACTGTATTTTCAAACAATAAGTTTAGAATGATTTTCCAACGTGTATGAGATTTTATTATAGTAGTAGTAACAAACAGACACTCATATTATCATATGAATTATTTCAAGGTACATTTTGAAAAGTACAATATATTTTGAAACATCGTTACCATAGTACCTAAATATTAGTGTATTTAACTTGCATAACATGCCCTTTTTACTATTGCTAAAACTGGATAGTAACACTTAAGTATATTAAGTATAATCCTGAAAAAGAGTTTTTCACACCTGATGTTTTTATAAACATGAAATGATTTAACATACAGTTTATAGTTTTCGTTCTATAATTTTTACCTTCTGAAAATAATGTACAACCTCTTACTTCAGTGAGATTATAATAACATGAAAATAAATTCTATATCAAATAATTTTACTGTATAATAGATGTGGTTAATCGTGTGCACAACGTGGTTACTTGGAAAGGGTAGATAGAAAAAATATATATAAAGGAAAGAAAGATCGTTGACATACAGTACTTGGCATAGAACAGAGGTCAAATGTTTTACTTTATCACTATATAAGTTATTTGTTATTTTGAATTAAGCACAAAGCTACACAATGGGCTATCTCTGCTCTGTCCCCAGTGGCTCAGCGGTATATCCGCGGACTTACACGCCAAAATCCGGGTTTCGATACCCGTGGTGGGCAGAGCACAGATAGCCCATTGTGTAGCTTTGTGCTTAATTCAAAACAAAAACAAAAAACAAACACTATATAAGTGTTTGCATTGTTGTTAATATCGAAAATGAACAATTCAAGCTGTACGTAATCATATATTTTCTACATAAATTTAATATTCACCATACTTTAATTAGAATTTTGGTGTATTACTAAATTGTCAGTAAACATTGTTCTTTCACCCATCTATGCACTATAAAAATTAACTGTGTATTATATTTCTCAGTATTTGACAGGACATTTTGGTTAGTGTGCAATTATTGAATATTTTCTACTCAATGCTGTATATAAATACAAGAAACAGTTATAGTCATACGATCAAACTTTTGACAGTTAACTGAGAATAATATTCAAAATGAAAAATCTCTTCAGTTATAATGTATGACATTCACATAAATATGTGAAATATATAAAATTGCATTATACAATGCGAAGAACGACTATACTATGCAAGAATATTAGTGTAAGATAATATTTTGTATTTTTTCCATTTCACGAGCTAATTCCTTTATGGTATTACCAATGTAAATTTTATCATTATTGTAATGCCTCACTAATCCCTGTTGAAAATTGAGTGAGTATGGGTAAGTTGTTGTTGTTGTTTTGAATTAAGCACAAAGCTACACAATGGGCTATCTGTGCTCTGCCCACCACGGGTATCGAAACCCGGATTTTAGCGTATAAGTCCGCAGACATACCACTGAGCCACTGGGGGGCGAGTATGGGTAAGAATATTTATGATTTTTATAGTCCCCATACCTATATTAAGAGCATGTTATAATATTTCTGCTTGAACAAACACAGTGATCAAATTTACGATTTAAAATAACTGTTATGGTATCCATGAGGTGGATTAACTACATAAAGAGAATCTCGCAAGAAGCTGATATAGTATACCGGTATACGCTGCAAGAACTAAATTTAATAGCTCAACACAAATATATCTAGATAAAAAAAATATTTAAGAATATATATTAAGTTTTGTTATCTTACCACAGATCAAAAAGCGTCAGTAGAGCAGAAAATTCGCATAAAAGCATCACGTGATGCCATTTGGACTCTTCGACAAACTGCTTCAGACTTGAAATGCTCCCAAACACTGTCAAGTACACCTAGGCTCGTGAGTCTGAGACAGGTAAATCTAAAAACAGGAATTAAAGAGGCAGAACACCTAAACTAAATGATACTGATTTTAAGTATCTTTAGTTATGTAGCCTTTGCGATGGAAGGAAGACTACTACTGATCTCTAGTACCTAGTGAAAAATGTATCCAGACTCAATGTGAACGAAATATTTGGTCGTGTGGCAGTTTAAAACGTTTACTTTCATCTCCAAACAATGTAGAGACATTTTCTGAAAGGTACAAAAACAGGACTGTTGATAAATGTAAAAAGGTTTTCTGGGCAGACGAGTCAGAGTTTGAAATATTTAGTTCAAATCGTGGGTTGTACGTCCGAATGAAGAAAGGTTAAAGATACTTACCTCAATGTACAACACCTATCATGAAGTAGTATGATGGTTTGAGGATGTTTTTTATGCTGAGGATACAGGAGATATTTTCAGAATAGATGAAATAACAAATCACCACAAGCACCATCAGATACTGATCCATCATTGTATATCAAGTGGTTTGCGTGTTAGTAAGGAATTCTACTACCAAGAAGATAACGACCCTAAAGAATCATCCAATTTATGCAGGAATTACTAAGCTAAAAAAGAAGCTGCTTGGATCATTCGAATGATGTAACGGTCTCCACAGAGCCCTGATTGCAACCAGATTGAGAAGATCTGTATGTTGATAGATAAAAAAAAAACTTGACGTATGAAAATTATCTTCCAAAGAAACTTTATGGAAGAGTAATAGAGGAAATTGGAGTAAATTCCCAAAGAACACTTTAATTAAATATATGCTAAAATAATGCTTGAAAATTACCTGCAATTATTAAAGCAAGAGTGGTACACACAAAACATTAATTGTTTGTTGAACTCAATCACTTTTACTGAGTTTCTGTTGTACTAAATACGAAAATTAATAAAATTTTGATGTTTCACCTGTTATTTACCTTCCACTGTTCTTTGAAAGTGCTTGAAGTCTAATTTTTAACTTTGTCCTGACACTTTTCTACAGTATTGTATATTTGTATTTACTCGAATGATAACAGCTTTAGTTGTTTCCAGGTAGTGTTAATAAACATTTGTCGACGACAAAAAGTATATTTTTATTTTTATATTAAGAAACTTCCAACTACATATTATATTCGATTATTAATAATTCAAACTCAGAGTATACAATGTTTCAAAACTGGCATAGAATTTTGAAACAGTATCACAATCAGTGATGTCGAGAAACCCACTTGTTGAGAATTTTATATGCAAAAAGGGCTCGTTTGGGTTGAGAAAATATTTTACATAGAAGAGCGAACAACGTTTCGACCTTCTTCGGTCATCGTCAGGTTCACAAACAAAGAGGTAACTGACCGGAAGCTGACCACATGTTTGGAAGGGATTGTGTAACTGAGTGTCGCAATGTAGAGAGCGGGGTTAGATGTTTGAATATATAATTTTATCAATAACATTAATATAGGTATAATGGCGCTCCTTTATATTGGTTTATTTTGGGTTTAAGTTGTTGTATAAGTAAGGCTTCTTTAATTTTGCGTTTGTTTATGTTTGTTTCTTTATTTAGTATTTGAGTGTTTTCTATGGTTATGTTGTGTTTATTTGACTTACAGTGTTCGAAAACGTGTGAAGGTGACTTTTTATGTTCTTTGAATATGGTTTCCATTTTACTACTTGTTTCTCCAATATAGAAGTCGTGGCAGTTATCACATTGTATTTTATAAATAATGTTGGTGTGGTGTTTGTCAGTGTAGTTCTTACATAGTATAGACCTCAGTTTTGTGCCTGGTTTTTGAATAAATTTAGTATCAACTGGAATGTCATATTTTGTTACTAGTTTTTGCCAAATGTTGGTTATTTGTTTGCTGATGTCAGGAATATATGGCATACAGCAGTATGTGATTTCGTGATTTTTTCATTCGTGAGATATATTTACTTTAGTTGGTTGATTTTGCTTTCTGTCTAGGTGTGTGCGTATAATGTTTTCTACAGTTTGTGGAGGAAACTTATTGATGTTGATGAAGTATTGTTTTATTTTGTCTAATTCATCATTAATTTTATCTGGTGAGCATAGTTTTATGGTTGTGTTTATCTGATTTCTTAGCATGTTGAGTTTTTGTTTTGTTTCATGTGCTGAGTCCCAAGGAATGTACAGTCCAGTATGGGTGATTTTTTGGTGGATTTCTGTTTTGAATTGTGTGTCGGTTCTTATAATTTTGAGGTTAAGAAATGATATTTGATTGCTTTCTTCCTGTTCACATATGAAGTTAATGTTGGGATCCAACCCCGCCCTACACATTGCGACACTCAGTTACACAATCCCTTCCAAACATATGGTCAGCTTCCGGTCAGTTACCTCTTTCTTTGTGAACCTGACGATGACCGAAGAAGGTCGAAACGTTGTTCGCTCTTCTATGTAAAATATTTTCTCAACCCAAACGAGCCCTTTTTTCATATAAAAACACCGTATCACAGTACCTTGTATTATCTTTCTCACACAAAATTCAGTGCAAAATCGTAACTTTATGTATATCATACAATTTACATTTATTAGTCTGCAGAGCAATAAATACATTTGTTTCACAAACCAACAATACCGAAAAAGAGTTAACAATAATACTCGTAATATGATAAAATTTGTCTAAGGCGGAATAGCACGGGACCAGTAAAATTTCCGGCTTAAGCAGGTTATCCGGCTTAGACATAGTGAACATGCATTTCCTTAATTGTATATAATTTTTGAGCGGAATATTTGCTCTATTAAAGGGAAGTAAGACGTTCGCGAATAAAGTTATTATACTGTTTATATTATACTTATTAGAAAAAGAACAAAACAGGACGTTCAAAAGCACACAAAATCTCAATGAAAATTATTTGAAGAAAGTGTTAAATTTCAACTGTTTCGTTTTTTAATGGGCTTTCCCATACGGTTGAAAGAGAACGTCAATTCTACGGCCTTTTCATGAAGTTCATTTTCGCCTTTCACTTTTGCATACAATTTTATATCATTAATATAGCTTAACACTTGTGATGAAATGTCTATTTCCTCACTATCTTTTCCATTTTGTTCATCCTCTGAATCTCTAACACTGTTACCATTTTGCGGATCCAATTATGTATTTTAAATCAGTTCCATTAGTTTCTGTTAAAACATTCTTGTCAACGTTCACAAAACTTTCCGGGTTGACAGAATCTTCTCAATCAGGGTTTGGATTTTACTAGAATCGTCATAACAAACAACTTCTCCACAATCTCCGCCATTATCAATCAGTAGGTTTAGAGAAAAACTATTTGATCGACTATTTGAAAACAGTTATTTCCTTATATAGGTTTTGTTTTTGTTATATTAACATAACTTATCTATTAACTTAAAAAGTATACAAGTTAGTATTCTATGACATTTCTATATGAAAGCCACTTTTAATCGTAGTTTAATGTGCTTGTTAGTTTAGTAAATGTGTGTAGAATCTCACCATAAGTATACTACACACTGAAACATTGGTTAACAAACTTTAAGATATACTAATATACTATTTGCGGAAACAGTTTATAAGTTACAGGACTATGTCAAGCTTAGCCTTTTACCATAGATTACATTTAATGAATATCAGTTTCTTATATGTGTATTTACAATTTTTCATCCTCAGGATGTGATTGTTCTAAAATCGCCATTAAATTTCACATGTTTGAATATTTTTTTTTCTTTAGAAGAAGAATAGCCTTAATCTACGTTATCTTCAATACGAATTCTTATTTGAAACATGTTATATCTATTTTACATAATATCAGTGACCTTGTGAGGCAGTATCAAAGTATCAGTCAAACAATATCTGTTTTGGCTATTTTGTCTATTTGTTTACCAAATTTGAAAAACTTAAATATGTGTTTCCATTAAATGAAGAAGAAAATGGCAAAAAAACAATAAAAATTGGAGGATTTTTTTACGCTTTGTAAATATCTTAATGGATTGCTTTTAAATTTGGTATGTTAATTAAGGTTCTATGAAAGCATAACCACTAAAAATGTTTAATAATTTTGATTACCACAGTCCGAGCTACTCCAGTTAATAACACAATGTCCTTCGGGTTGATTTGGCTGCATCACACATTACATTGTGTTTGGATTGCGTATCACGTCATATCCAATATTATGCTTTAGGGTGTGACTTTTGTGCTCGTACGCTACGTGTTGGTCCTGTGACTCCCAAATACAGAACCTATGCTGACTGATATGACTAGAAACTTGAAATGTAGTCTCGTTTAAAAACAAATAATTTGCCTAATATTAATTATCCTGATCTACCGGACCTTCAGTATTTGCACTGTGTAGGCATGCAAACGAAGTCATTCGTGTAAAAGTTTATCTATTGTGTGGTTTGGAAAGTTAAGTTCAAGAGAAGCACAACGAACGACTTCTTTGAGCTTCTTTTGTTGCTAGGACATTTTTAAGCCAAGTTAATGTTGTTTTTTTATAAGTGTTTTGGTAATTTCGTTGTACTATTGTAATTGACTTGGATCCAACAAACCAAATCACACACTAATCCTTTCTTTACTGGAGGGGTGCCATTTTGTTTTTACTTTTTTTATCTAACAATGTATTTGCATTGGATCTTCAATAAAAAGAGGAAAAAACTTTATGAGTTGTTTGTAAAGTTAAATGAAACCGAAATTTTCTATCTGTAATATTCACATAGTGGATATAACCGGAAAAGTGAAATGAAGCATCGTTTGAAAACAAACATTTTAACATTTTGTTTCATTCTTTAACTTTTTTAACAATGCTTTTTACATTGTATCTTCAATAAAAAGCAGGAAAACTTTATGAGTTGTTCGTAAAGTTAAATGAAACCGAAATTTTCTGCCTGTATGGGTTAGATAAGTAATGGATACTTTATTGATAGCAGTGTCCTTCAATAGTAGTATCACGCCAATATATTAATGAGAATGACCAATCACATGAGTAATATTTGTTGCTGTGGGCAAACATAACATTCAGTGAATTACTCATTTTATAAACAAGTTTTGAGGAAGAAAAAGCAGTATAATCATTTCCCAACTCCAGTAAATGTATGAGGCCCATACTGATTCTGTGATAATATGGAAAATTATTTTCATCGAGCATCACATTTTGTGTCTAGCAAATACTACTCAGTAAATTTTGTCGGAATTCAGAATCATTTTTAATTTACCTTGCCGATCCTCTCATTATATAAAAAAAGTACTCAATCTAGTTATTTGGGAAATGAGTTTACCCAAAAGCATTACAACTAGTCAATTGTTATAACAATTTTTGATGAGTGGTTTAGCACATGTTAGTTTATTTTATTTCATATTAATATTTCTTCTCGTATTTCATAGACTAAAAGGGTATTTCCTAAAGCCATTTCATATGTATTTTCCCGAAGATATTTTACAAACGTAAACAACATTAAAATGCTATTTTTTTACTGAATTTTTTCACTTATTCTGTATCATAGTACGTTAAGCTTTTTAAAATCACATTTTATGCGTTTAGTTTTGTCACTGTAGTTCAGATTTCTTTTATGACTGAAAATGATTAGAAAACTAAAAAAATGATGTTCATTAGAAACATTTGATTTATAACTTCATTAAGATTTACGCAATAAAAAATTATTTGGCATGTTGAAAATTTTCATTATCATAATGCGTCAAAATATATTAAGAAATTGTATTTTGGAAAAGATGTTGAGGTTATTTTATTTTTCTTATTATTTATAAATATTTCACATTTCTTTTTCGTCTTGTAGAGAAAACGTGAAGAATAGAAGAGGAAAAAACGGCACACAAAACAGACTTAAAACGATCCAAATTTGAGTCAATTTAGAAACGACGATTTCAACATCATCAGAAATATTCGAAATTTGAACATGATAATAAAGTTATATTCACGACGATATTATAATGTTTATGATAGATTTTAAAATATAAGAAATGGTTTCATACTTGTAAAGTCATAAATACGATTATCTCTCAATAAAAGCTAGATATATTTAAAACAACATGTAGATGTTACCTATTTTGGATTTTAATAATATTTTCTTTATATCGCAGGATAATTTTCAAAGATCCTGCCTCAAGCATGTGTAGAATTTTCGCATCTATCTCGAGAATAAATTCATCTACATAAAACATAATTCTATCGACGTAATTTATCAGCATAAAATTTGATTTCTATTTGTGCAAACTTTAAATATTTCAACTGAGGTAATAATGTACTTAAACTTCTAATACTTGAAAAACATTCCTTCTAAGGCTGTTACTCAAGAAAACAATATCAAAATTTGAAACATGTATAAAAGAACAATTTTAAAATTTATTGAACTGATGTAGAAAAGAAACAGTGAAAGGAAAAACAGCATTGAACAAATAAGTTCAACGTGTATGCTGAAAAGATTTTTTATATCTTATATTAGTAAATCGTTTCAATATATTATTGTTTCAAGCAAAAAGGACGAGTTTCTGTTTAGGTATTTACTTAAAAAGTTAATAAGTATTTACTATTTACGTAATGGAAGTAACCTACAAAATCTTAAACAAATAATTGTAAACAGCTTGAATGAGATGGAAAACTCTATACACTGAAATTAAATTTCATCAGTGTTACCTTATATCATCAGGTTCCTTACAATTCTCTATTCTGTTAATATACTTTTAATGATGACATTATTGTCCCATACCTTAATATTTATATAACTATACTTCTTGCGTTTTATTTATAACAGACCTTACCGTATTTAGAACTTACTTATAGAAAAACACTAAAGAAAAGAAGTAAATATAGGAATGGCTGATATCAATTCTTCGAAAAGAATCTAAAAAATATAGTAGGGATGACATTTGTCCTATCCGTACACAATAGCACAGGCAAGAATTAACAGACAACAATGTATATGTATTTATAACAATTACATTGATACAAATTTTGTTTGTTAACTCTTACTACAATTTCTTGTAGTGGAATACAGTGTTCCCTCGCCACTTCGCGGGCTCGCCCGACCCTCACACACACACACACACACACACACACATATATATAATAATAAATATTAAATCTAAAATATAGCATTAAATACCATTAAAATGTTAAAAATAAATATAATTAATAGTGTAAAAAAAACAGGTATATTTTGAGATATAAACATATATTTGAGTTTATAACAGCGTAAAAATGGAAACAGAATCAACTGGAAAGGCTATAGATGTACGCATTGTGCGTCTGCGAAGGCTACGCGAGATCAGCTTCATGGCGTAGCGATGTGCAAGACGGGTTATGATTGGTGCAGAAATGAAAGACGGCCAATGACAGCAACCCATTTTGATAGTCTTTCACATTGTTACATGTCTTCAAAATGTTCATAAGGAATTGCAAGAGATGAAGCCCTGCACCGTTAATGCAAGCTGGAAGAAGTTGTGGCCTGAGGTTGTGCACGACGACAAGGGATTCACGCCTGAAGAAATCCAACACTCGGCTCTTCAAAAAGCTGTGCAATTAGCTTCGTTAATCAAAGGTGAAGTATTTGCCGATATGACGAAGGAAGACGTAGATGAACTGATTGACTTAGAATCCAAACCACTCGCCGACCAAGACTTAGAAGCACTGACGAAGTCTTTTATATGCAAAAACGGCTCGTTTGGGTTCAGAAAATATTTTAAATAGAAGAGCGAACAACGTTTCGACCTTCTATTTAAAATATTTTCTGAACCCAAACGAGCCGTTTTTGCAAATAAAATTCTCAACAAGTGGGTTTCTCGACATCACTGACTGACGAAGTCTGCTGCCGAGGAAGAGGACGAAGAGGAAACACCGAAAGAAGCCGAGGAAACAATCGAGCAAAGTGGATGGTCTTTAGAGCGGTTAGGTAAACTAATGAAACTAATTAACGAAGTGAAGGAGTGCTCACAGGAATGGGACAACGATATGGTTCGATCAGTACAATTTTGCAATAAAATAGAAGAACTGATGACTCCTTATCAAATGATTTTCGATAGGCTAAAGAGGCAGAGAAAACAACTGCCAATAACAATGTTTTTCCAGCCGAGCAAGAAAGAAAGGGTACCGGTGGCAAGTATTGTTCCTGAAGTTGTAACGACCGACGAAGAAATTGCCCATCACCTTCTACAGAAGAGGAAGTGGTGTCCCCCGAAAAGACACCACCTGCTGAAGATATGCAATTTTAATTTTGAGGCTTAATATCTTAATAATTGTTCTTATTATTTCAGCAATAATGAACAGTATTGTAATGGGAGTGTTAAACAGTTGTACAGGGAGGGTTTTAGAAGTCTAAATGCACATAAATATATACGTAAAAATCGGCGATCCCACTTCGCGGAAAATCTCTTTCGCGGGGGGTTTGGGAACGCATCTACCGCGATACACGAGGGAACACTGTATCACTAAACTATCACCACTGTTAATAATACGAAGTCTGTTATGCAGATGTTTTTTTTTTTTGGCAGGAAACACCCTACCATGTGTTTTTGGTAAATTCTTCCAGTCTCGTTTTTATATGCAGCAAAATAGTTTTGTTGGAGCAAAAAAAATTAAGTCCCTTTTTAACGCCTAGAAAAATGTATAACCTTAATGTAAGAATTACTCGAACGAACGTAAAGATTCAGAAATTTAAAGTTTAAATTTGATTGTAATGATAACGATAATGAAAGTATAAGTACTGTTCTGAAAATATAATTAAACTAATGTTAAATAACAAATAAGTTAGTTTTACTGTACAGCATGCAGACTGTAATAACCTGTATATAGAGGAATTTATGGACAGGAATAATAGAACACATGTATAACAACATAATATCCCAGTGAAAATAAAATTATGCGTCTAATAACAACATAAAACAGGCAAAAAATATATAATGTATTTGATAAAACATAACAAAACAAAACAAGTGCAAATTAGATGCAATAAGTAGGTTACGTCATGTTAAACTTAAGGCTATGCTCAGAGGTCATATTTAAATATGTTTTGTTGTGTGAGTTAACTGATGGAGGCAAAAGGTACTTTTACAATATAGTTCTTTTTCATTTCATTTTAGTTGTTTATGACTTGTTTCACTAATTTATTTTTTCTGTTATTTTGTTTAATAGTATTGTGGAATTTTCCTGATAGACGTTTTTAGCAAACACAACCGTCTATTGCTTATTTTACTATGTTCATTTAAAATTTGATGCCTAGTTGCAAGCAACAAACATATGGTTTACTACTTATTACTATTTCTGTTAAGGCGTGCACTCGTAATCCGAGGGTCGCGGGTTCGCGCCCGCGTCGCGCTAAACATGCTCGCCCTCTCAGCCGTGGGGGTGTATAATGTGACGGTCAATCCCACTATTCGTTGTTAAAAGAGTAGCCCAAGAGTTGGCGGTGGGTGGTGATGACTAGCTGCCTTCCCTCTAGTCTTACACTGCAAAATTAGGGACGGCTAGCACAGATAGCCCTCGAGTAGCTTTGTGCGAATTTCCAAAAAAACAAAAACAAATCTGTTGAGAACTATTTTCAAAAACAGATTAAAGTAAGACAACTTAGCGAAATCGTCGGTACATTATTATTTTGCCAGTGACTGAAGAATTTATAACCCATCACTTTTTTATTGATTTTAAAATTGTCGGTATTCTATTTAGAATTTGAAGCTCATTTTATAACAAGCTACATACAGGAAGTAGTTTTATCATTTTTTATGCAGTTCCTGCTTTGTTTGTAGAAAATCATTCGTTTTTCTTGATGTAATCTATTTCTTTACTTGCAGAACACTACATGAGTATATTAGAAATATATGTGAACCGTAATGTCTTATGTTATATTATTTAACTTTCATAGCGATTTAATATTAACTTTTTCAAATACATAACATAAAGAACTCGCCACTTCTTGCAGATTAAACATTGACTGATACCAAGATTTTCGGAAATCAGTAAACAAACTGTTTATGGTGTACAGTGTAAACAAAACATAAATGTTAAAAATAACGCTAAAGAACAATGATATAAAATTAACAGGAGAAGACGTAATAAGTTTTGACTACAATAGTACGGTTATTGTAAAAACTAAGAAAGACACGTTGGGTTTCGTACATCGATAGTGCAAAATACACATATATTTTGTCATTTAGTCTTCCAGTTAAGGCCTGGCATGGCCGAGCGCGTTAAGGCGTGCACTCGTAATCCGAGGGTCGCGGTTTCGCGCCCGCGTCGCGCTAAACATGCTCGCCCTCCCAGCCGTGGGAGTGTATAATGTGACGGTCAATCCCACTATTCGTTGGTAAAAGAGTAGCCCAAGAGTTGGCGGTGGGTGGTGATGACTAGCTGCCTTCCCTCTAGTCTTACACTGCTAAATTAGGGTCGGCTAGCACAGATAGCCCTCGTGTAGCTTTGTGCGAAATTCCAAAACAAACAAAGAAAGTCTTCCAGTTAAAAATATAATCATTTGGCCGCAAATGGTTTTTACTCATAATAAAATAATCATATTTTTCCCTTATATGTCCACTAATCAATAAAATATTCTTCTAATATATATATGTAATTTGTTATTGTGGTAAGGGTTAAAGACTTGTCCTACTTTTAAGCATTAATCTTAGCAGTATCACTGCAACCATAAACCGTACCATCCAACTTACCCTTTTTGTATTGTATGTTATGTAAACGTCGTGTAAATATTTTGTAAGCGACAACATGTCGTGTTGTGTTTAAATTTTCGTTTCTATTATTCATTTTTCCATATTGATATTATTGTTTCGAAGTTTAAACTAATGTTTTGTAATTCATTTTGGGTAACATTTAGAATTTTCTTGAATTAAGTAGACCAATCATATGTTTGTAAATGAAGTGCTGGTGACTACGTGTCTAGACGTGTAGTCTCGTGCAAGAACGGACATGCGCGGATTGCTCTGGAGACCTGTAGAATTTTCGCGTTCTTTCGAGGAGTTTAGGCCTACAATATATAAACATACAAAGATGCGAGAGACAAGAGAGAGATTCAGACATCAGTTATTATTCGAAGAGAAAGAAGAGAGTCAGTTATTTGTGAAAGATTAAGTGTTTGCTGTGATTATTCAACTTGGATTTGTGACTAAAGTTAGATCTACGGAAGCTGTGATTTTATTTCGTCAATCTCTACGAATCATCTGTATTACTGCCTGTGCTGAGAGTCGGCGAATTTATTGAACTGTGAACTGTTCCTGAACTTCTTCATTTAAGCTTCGGAATTTCTTCGTGGGACCAAATTCACACCCTAGACTGGAATTTGAGACTTTCATTTTAAATCATTATATTAGATACAGGCCAGTACCATTTTGTATTGTGATTAATTTTGAAGTTTGAAACTAGTTTTATTTTATTTTGTAATTAATTTTGAATGTTGTAACTTAATATCTGTCACTATTATCATATAATTTATGTTATATCTGTTATATTTGTTAATAGTTTAGTGTAATAAATTATTCAAGCTGTTATCTGTGTTTTTCTGTTGCGTTTAGTCTACAAAGAACATAAAACATAAAAATTGCGTAACAGAAAATTGGGGGCTCGTCCGCGAAATCGAACAGACAATTTAATATTATTATAAAATAAGATTTATATTCTATACAGATAGAGAGCTTGTATATTCAAAATGGCATTCCAACTTGAAGATTTTATAAACGAATTTAATCAGAATCCCTCTTTCGAATTAATCAGTGATTTTAAAAAAATATGAATAGCTTGATGTTGGTAAACATTTTAATTTAGAAGTGAAGCAATCAATGAAGAAAGCAGATATTAAACAAATTATTGTTGAACATTTGGTCAGCCAAAAAGTTTTACCTCAAAAAGTTGCACAACAATTGCCTGTCACTCATTTTGACCCAGATTTCGAATAAAAAAAAATGGAAATGGAAATGAAATTTTGTTTAGAAATTGAAAGCAAACGACTTGAGGCAGAACAAAAACGTATTGAGTCAGAACAAGAAAATAAATGGAAATGAAATTTCGTTTAGAAATTGAAAGAAAACGACTTGAGGCAGAACAAAAACGTATTGAGGCAGAACAAGAAAATAAACGTATTGAGGCAGAACAAAAACGTATTGAAGCAGAACAAGAAAACAAACGCCTTGTTCTTGATGCCGAAATACAAATAGAACGCATTAAAGCTGATAAAGAAATCAGTATGAGAAAGGCACAGACAGAAGAAAAGGTTGTTCAAATGCGGTTGGATAATTTTGATGCTTCCAAACAAATTCGTTTAGTACCTCCATTCAATGAAAAAGATGTAGATACATATTTTCAGCAATTTGAAAAATTGGCCCTTAGGCTAAAATGGCCAACCGAATATTGGACAGTATTACTTCAGAGTGTTCTCAAGGGTAAAGCTCAGGAAGTATTTTCCAAACTCACAGCCGAGCAAAGTTATGATTACGAGTACGTCAAAAAATGCATTTTAAATGCTTATGAATTGGTACCTGAGGCATATAGACAAAAATTTCGTGGTTACAAAAAGTTTGACAGCCAAACTTATGTCGAATTTGCTCGTGAAAAAGAAACTCTGTTTGACAGGTGGTGTGATTCCAAAGAAATCAAAGAGGATTATACAAAACTCAAAGAACTCATGTTAGTTGAAGAGTTTAAAAGATGTATTCCCATAGAGTTCAAAACTTATATTGATGAACAAAAAGCTTCCAAAATTCATGATGCTGCTGTCTTGGCAGACAAGTATGCTTTGACTCACAAAGATTTCTTATACAAGAGCAAAACAAATCACACAGCAAAGAAACCCAATGACTCATTCAAACATTATGCAAATGTCGAAAAAGACAAAAAAGAGCAAACTTCTAATTCTCGAACGAAGACTCCATCTTATTCTCAAAGCTCGTCATCTACCCAAAACGTGTCATTATCATCCAAAACATGTGCTTATTGTAAGAAACCTGGCCATCTGATTTCTGAGTGCTATAAGGTAAAAAACAAGCCATCACCCCATAGTTTCATTTCGCCCTCGTTGGATACATCATTGGTTCCCAATGATTTTGACCCTGTCCAGTCCACTGTGGATTATTTAAGCCCAATATTATTGATGTACCTAAAAATCTTGTTGAGGACAAATTTAAGCCTTTCATCATTGAAGATTTTGTTTCTTTTGTTGGCGATTCACGTCTACAACCAATTAAAATCCTGCGGGATACTGGAGCTTTTCAGAGTTTGATTTTGGAAAGTGTACTTCCGTTTTCTGAAAAGTCACCCGTTGGGGCCAGTGTGCTCATTTCTGGTGTAGAAGGTGGCGTCGTTTCTATTCCTCTTCATAGATTAGATTTACATTCGGACTTAGTTTCAGGCCCAGTGGCTGTGGGTATTAAAGCCTCATTGCCTGTTGAAGGTGTGTCTATGCTTTTGGGGAATGATTTGGCTGGTAGTAAGGTGGTACCAGAGGTTCGTGTTGTTGAAGCACCTGGTATTATTCCCAGTACAGAGCAAATCGTTAAAGAGTTTCCTGATGTTTTTCCCGCCTGTGCTTTTACTCGTTCTCAAACACGTTCTCAGGAGTCCAAAGAGGATTTCTCTTTATCTGATACATTCATGTCTCACATCGATGAGATTTCTGACTCAACTTTGAGTTCTACTGATGACTCCAAGTCATTTTTTTAACTCTCTTCATCGAAACAAACTTATCGAGGAACAGGACAATGATCCTGAAACTCGTTCTCTTCTACAACTGGCTGTTGATGAAAATGAAATAGGAACTATCCCTATTTGTTACTACCAGAAGTCAGGTGTGTTAATGAGAAAATACGGACCTCCTGACGTTACTGCTGATGAAGAGTGGAATGTTACTCACCAAATCGTCATTCCGGAATGCTATCGGAATGATATTCTTAGTCTTGCTCATGACCATGCATTGTCGGGACACTTAGGTGTAAGAAAGACCTTAGATCGTATCCGACATTTTCATTGGCCAAAGATGCGCCAAGATGTGGTTAACTTTTGTAAGGCATGTCATTCTTGCCAAATCACTGGAAAACCAAATCAGGGTATTCCAAAAGCACCACTGCAGCCTATTCCTGCCTTTGAAGAACCGTTCTCAAGGGTCATTATCGACTGTGTTGGCCCAATGCCAAGAAGCAAAGCAGGAAATGAATACCTCTTGACGATCATGTGTGCTTCTACACGTTTCCCTGAGGCAATCCCTTTGAGAAAAATCACTGCTCTTGTCAAATCCTTTACCATGTTCGGGATTCCAAAAGTTGTGCAATCAGATCAAGGCTTAAATTCTATGTACAAGCTATTTTAACAAGCCATGCATGATCTAAATCTCCATCAAATTTCATCCAGTGCATACCATCCTGAATCACAAGTTGTCCTTGAACGTTTCCATCAAATTACTGTCACGAACACTCAAAAGACTGGGATGAGGGTGTTCCCTTGTCATTGTTTACAGTTCGTGAAGGTATTAAAGAATCCACTGGATTTAACCCTTTTAAGTTGGTTTAAAAAGACAAATAAACAAAAAAAGTTTTCGCAAGCTCGAACGTTTTTTTTTACTTTTAAATGGGAGAGTGTTATGTAAACGTCGTGTAAATATTTTGTAAGCGACAACATGTCGTGTTGTGTTTAAATTTTCGTTTCTATTATTCATTTTTCCATATTGATATTATTGTTTCGAAGTTTAAATTAATATTTTGTTATTCATTTAGGGTAACATTTAGAATTTTCTTGAATTAAGTAGACCAATCATATGTTTGTAAATGAAGTGCTGGTGACTACGTGTCTAGACGTGTAGTCTCGTGCAAGAACGGACATGCGCGGATTGCTCTGGAGACCTGTAGAATTTTCGCGTTCTTTCGAGGAGTTTAGGCCTACAATATATAAACATACAAAGATGCGAGAGACAAGAGAGAGATTCAGACATCAGTTATTATTCGAAGAGAAAGAAGAGAGTCAGTTATTTGTGAAAGATTAAGTGTTTGCTGTGATTATTCAACTTGGATTTGTGACTAAAGTTAGATCTACGGAAGCTGTGATTTTATTTCGTCAATCTCTACGAATCATCTGAATTACTGCCTGTGCTGAGAGTCGGGAATTTATTGAACTGTGAACTGTTCCTGAACTTCTTCATTTAAGCTTCGAAATTTCTTCGTGGGACCAAATTCACACCCTAGACTGGAATTTGAGACTTTCATTTTAGATCATTATATTAGATACAGGCCAGTACCATTTTGTATTGTGATTAATTTTGAAGTTTGAAACTAGTTTTATTTTATTTTGTAATTAATTTTGAATGTTGTAACTTAATATCTGTCACTGTTATCATATAATTTATGTTATATCTGTTATATTTGTTAATAGTTTAGTGTAATAAATTATACAAGCTGTTATCTGTGTTTTTTTGTTGCGTTTAGTCTACGAAGAACATAAAACATAAAAAATACGTAACATGTACTTGTAAAGTTTAGTACAATAAAACTGGAATATTTAAACGAAATCTTGTTTCCATCATTTGCTTTGCTTTTTTAAGAATTAGTATCTTATTTATTTTGTATCAGAAGATTTTAATTAATTTTATTCATTATTAAGTTCATAAGTAATATATCTTCCTTAAAATTAATATAATATTGTAATAGATTAAATGTGTTTAAGAAGATAAAATTTTTGACTCTCGCGTAGGTTACTATTTCCCCTAATTGATAAAATGTTTATTAATTTTCTTTTTCAATAAAATAAACATTTTGGTTTTTAGTTTACTTCTATTTTAAGAGACCAAATCTCGCTTTATTATAACTTCTTTTATTTAGTATTACTTCATGATATTCAATATTTTTAAAAAATACATTGTTTTTTTAAATACGCACAAATGTTTATCGGTTCTATACAGTAAAATGTTTGTTTATTTTATTTATAATATTTAACCACGTTTATCTAGTATCAACAGGTGAATTAAAAGAAGTAATCTTTCCAGATAGAAATATTTTCTGTTTATTTTAAATCAACGATATTTTTCTAGTGCTGTTTGTTCAGTCTGAAAAAAACACACACCCTCAAGCTCGTTCAAATCGGCCCTTTTCTTTAGAGAAATTATTTTCCTGATGTAACACGAACAAGATTTGAAACGTATTCAAAGATTTTAGCTATGTTTTCCTATCTTCTGTAATTGTTTTTGTTTGTCAACGGTGCTGCTGTTGAATTAAAATCAAAAAGCTTTTATTATAGAGTATATAATTTATATTAAATTGAAAAAATGTCGGTGAAAACGAATGTTGATTAGTTACATTGAAACTACATAAACATGTTTTATTGTAAGAAGAGGAAAAGTGTAAATTTCAGGTATTAATAGTATATATTTAAAATTATATAATAAATAATTCAATGTAATTGATGATCAAGTATCTTACGTATTAATGTTAGACTTTCAACTTGAATTTAATAAAAACAGTTTTAAGCTTTGCAGTAATGATGCTACAGATTTTAATATACAACTCTTAAAGCAAAAGAAAAATAAAAGTTTATTATGGAAGTTATTTGCACAAATACTGAGATCAAAGGCATTAAATAAATAAATAAGTAAAATACAGTTTAAGACTTATTTTGTAAATGTTTGTGCAAGAAGTTGTAAAATTTGCTAATTATAAAGTTAGTGCTATATATTTATTTTTTACAATGTTATTTTACATAACATTTACTTACTATATCTATAGAACAATGAATTACGGCAAATAGTACCCGAGTATCTATAAAATTAGCCCCCCAATGGCACAGTGATATGTTTGCGGACTTACACACTAAAAACCGGCTTTCGAAACTCGTGGTGGGCAGAGCACAGATAGCTCGTTGTGTAGCTTTGTACTTAATTTAAAACAGAAATCTGTAAAATTTATCCTCTTTAATCCTTAAAGCTATCCTATTTAAACATGAAATTCTCTTGTATATATCAAACAGCTACATTAAATTTTTATCACATATTATCAGCAGATGGTAGAGTCAATCAAAAACATATTTTTTTGCAAATCGTGATTAAAAATGTATAAAGTATAAATAAAATTAAATTATTGTTGAGCAGTAATCTCGTTCCAATATACAAAGTAATGTTACTTCTCTGCTTATAAAAATAAACCAGTTTTCATATAAATTAGCATATTAAATATTAAGTATTTTAACCTATTTTTCAAGTATTTTATGGTGGATTCGTAACCATTTTAATCTTGTTTAAGTTGCACAAAAAACACCTTTAATTACTTGAATTTACACTTGCATTGGACGTTTTTGAAAAAAAAAACGTTTTTGTTTCAGAAAAGGGGAAATTTTCAATATGTCTTAAATATGTTTACAAAATATACAATTTTTATTCGGTTTGGATGACCTGCTTTGAAATTAGTTGAAGATATATTTAAATAAAACCTCAAGATCAACCAAATGAGTAGTCAAAAAATACAGTTAAACTCCACAAATAAAATAAGTAAAAAATGTTGAACAAAAGCACGCTCAAGATTTATATTGTATTAATAACCTCAAAATCCAAAAATAAAACAACATATATATTCGTTTAATATTTGTTTTATTTCAGACAAGTAGGGTGTAAGATGCAAGCTATTTTTAACCTTGTTGTATTAATACATGCGTAAAGAAAAGGTTGGGCATGATAGTCAGTTGTACTAGGAAAGCGATTTCATACCATTTAGGATGAATATACTGAAAATTAAAAAAATATTTTAAAATGAACAAGAATTGAACAGAAACGTTTTAGATATTGAAAAAATGCACTTCTTGTGATTAAGAACCGTTTTACCTATAAAGTTTGATAAACTGTTCTCCTTTTAAATCATAGCAAATGCCGTTTAAAATAAATCCGATATTTAGATACCACATTTTAATCACTTAATTAATAATTATATAGGGGATGAGGAAGTTTTGCATACCTTGAATAATGGCTGAAAAAGATTAAGTTGACTGTTTACATTTAAAGTTGTAATTTTAAGCATTAAAACACACACTTCTACTCCACACAATGAGAATCACTATAGTGACATGTGTAATCAAAGATTATATCCTAAACGAGAAAAGAAGAGTAAAACCTACAGAAACACACATGTCTAACAACATAGTCAAATTACCGCAAATTTGACTGTTTGTTTCATCCAGAAACACTTGCCTGAATTTAAGTAATTCTATTCTCAAAATCATGATCATATATTAATGCAAGAATTGAATAGTTTTGGCAAGTTGACGACATTTTGACGCATTGTTTAGGCTTACAAAGCACTCCTTAAGTATTTACCTACTGTTCAGTAGAATGACGTTAACAAATGTGTCTGCTATCGCTTTCATAAGCACATCAATTGTGTAAGTCTGTGAAAATGGAATATTCAATATCTTCAAAGCCTTTTGGGAAATATTAATACCAGGTAAAACGGTCACTGCGGTTAAAGCCGTCTTACCTTAATCCATTCATTGTTGAGCAATCGCATTTCATAAAAAAATTAGTAAAATTAATCTTTTTTTACTGCGTATTTGGGAAACGATAATCCTTGTTATTTTACAGCAAAAAAAAGAGTAAAATTTTCTAAATTATCTACTTTGTAACCATAACAAATCACTCTTATTACTTTCAGTCAAAGTTGTTTAAAACCAGAATATTAATGTTGTACTTTGATAATTCACTTTCGTCTCCCAGCGTAATTTACGTATGGTATTGCGCGAGTAATATACTTACATATAATTCACTCTAATAGCAACAACTGATGATATATATGAATGACTATTTAAGTGGAATGGACTCTCTTAATTTAATTAATTCCATATGTACAACAGAGAACAGTTTAGTATTGAACTTTATGATAGGAATGCATAACTGAAATGTAAGCCCTCTTTTTAATTCATTAATTTATTAGACACTAATCCTTAAGCAATGATGAATACTTCCTTTTATCCCATAACATCATTGAGAAACTTATAAATAATCTATTGTTGCACTTTATAACTTGTTCAATTAAATTCGTCTAAAGACTGGCAAATAATATTCATTATGTATCCATTAGGTACTTCAATAATTTTGATAAGACCTTTATTCACAAGTAGAATTCTCTGAAACGTTACCAGTAACATTTCGTATTACATTAGAAAGCTACGAACGATTAAACTTCATTCATATTAATCCTTTTCTAATATATGTCGTGCCTTACAAGCGTCAATTTGTTTGAACCCCTCTAGATACATTCAACAGAAATCCTACCTTTTGGTAAAACACTGATTTTTACCAGCAACGTATAATGGAATTTACTGATTAGCATATAAGCCCTTACGTTCTATAGTTATTTCTAAACATACAGTACTCGATGTTCTTGATTATTTGCTGAAACAACAGTTGTATGTATCACTATACTTGACTCGTTAGTTTACTAGCTCAGTTTACTGCCATGCTATTGTCTCAGTAATGGGTCAATAAAATGTGGCTCATCCTCGCAGCTGTGGTCTGAATCGCGCTGGAGAGAGGTTACCAAACTAATGTTATTGAATAACACCTGCTTTAAAAATGATTTAAAAAGTAAAGAAAAACATAGATATTTAAAATAATATGTTGCATGTTTACAGCTTGAAATAACTATATCAAATCCAGAAATGGTTAAAACAACACCTCACAAATTTGAAGAATAGTCATGATTCACGTATTATTCTCCAGATAAAAGGGTTAAAAAGCCAATTCATAAGTAACATCTTACCAATAGAGTCTTCACGCGTAATTGTAATTTGATTAGTGAAAGCAAATTTTGTCACTTTTGGTTGTTTATCTTGTTACCAATATGGGTTGTTGTTTTGAATTAAGCACAAAGCTGCTCAATGGGCTATCTGTGCTCTGCCCACCACGAGTATCGAAACCCGGTTTTTAGCGTTGTAAGTCCGCAGAGATACCGCTGGGCCACTGAGGGGGGCACCAATATGGGAATATATATATATATATATTGTTTTGCGCAAACTAAATTATAAAGATAATTAAAAATTTTAAATAAGAAGACCTATCTGAAAGCAAAGTACAAACACCAATAATCAGAATAGGTAGATATAAATAGTATCGGTTTTAGTTTTTTACATCAAATTTAAATATTGTGATACGTTTTCTCAATTTATTGAATGTTAGTGCGTTAACACTTCTGTCATTGTCTGTTCTTAAAACTACTTTCATTAAATAACATTGCTTTCAGTAATAATGTTAGTTGTGTTTAAAGAATACTTTTAATTATTAACCTTCGTCAATACAGTTGGGCACCGACGATAAGTATTTTTTAATATTTTTTCATTAACCAGTAATATTTTTATGTAATTGTCCCATTATCATTTTCTGACACAAAAATAGTAAAACTTTCGATGTTTTCCAATCAAATGATTTTTTTGAATAAAACTTTGCATTGTGATCCGTGCGGACTCCAAGTAATATACTCGTATAGATTTGAAGCTCTGTGTCTTCCTCAAGCATTGTGTGTGTGGATTAACAGAGGTTATACATTGTGATAAATAGTGATTACGTATTTAGGTTTCTCCCGAAGTGAAAGACACAACCCAAAATCTCCGTGCAATCCAGAAAGGCGTCAAACCTACCTTTGCAGATCTAGAATTGTTTGACACAAGACAAAAACTACGCGGACTGTTTGAATTGCGCGGCTCCAGTTGGTTCCGGGGTAATTCGCTTGGTATCGCTAGGTTTGTACAGATCAGCTGATTACGACGCAATTTCCCGATTGCAGATATCTTTATTTGTGTAGTAGCTACGCGGTTTTAAGTGAAGTGCTATTTTTTTCGTTTGGCGGATTTCAGAATGAATGACCTGAAGAAGCAACGACTTGCTGTGAAATTTTGTGTTAAACTTGGAAAATCTGCCACTGAAACTTTTGCTATGCTTAACACGGCTTACGGTGATGTCGCTATGAAACGTACGGCATGTTTCAAGTGGTATGAACGTTTTAAGGATGGTCGACAGTCCATTGAAAATGATGAGCGTCCCGGACCTCCTTCCACGTCAACTGACACCCCACACGTCGACAAAATCAACACCCTGCTGCGGGAAAATTGACGTATGACTGTCGGGGAGCTTGCTGAAGAGTGTTGGATATCAGTTGGATCTTGTTACGAGATTTTGACCGAAAATTTGAAGATGCACCGCGTTGCTGCGAAATTTGTTCCTCAGAACTCGTGAGTTTTTGGCCAAACACTCGAACACTGTTCTTCCCCCCCATTAAGGCAAATGCGACGAAGGAGCTGGAGGACATTATAAAAGAAGTGTACCAGGACTGTTTTAACAAGTGGAAACACCGTTGGGATAAGTGTGTACGTTGGGGAGGAGAGTACTTTGAAGGGGTCCCAGACCTGTAACTTCTAAATAAAGTACATTTTGTTTTATGACGTCAGTTCGAGTATTTTTTGAACAGTCCTCGTATGAGGGTCAAGGTATTCCAGCAACAAAGAAACGACGTTATCTTTTTCCAAGTATCGCGGACGGGAAAGTTCGTCAAATCTGTTCAGCATGTGGAAACCATGGTTGCGTTGATCACTCCACACCCAGTATACGATGTGATGAGTTTTATAAAATGATTCGTAAAAGATATAAGAAACACTCATAATAAGTTTTGCTTGCGTATTTTCCAGAATTTGGCATTAGTTTAGCTCTGAAACAAAGGCCCCTTCAGTGGCTCAGCGGCATATCTGCGGACTTCAACGCTAAAATCCGAGTATCGATACGCGTCGTGTACAGAACACAGATAGTCCATTGTGAAGCTTTTTGCTTAATTCAAATCAAACATGAAATTGGATGTAGTTCGATTCCATGGGTCCGTTTGGACCCAAAGCATATTTTCGTACAATTTGATGTTTTTTGTTACATTTTTGAGAAATCTGTTTCTTCATTCAATATATTATTAGATTTAATCGTGAGATGTTAATTAGAAAAGAAGTAGCTCTATACTATCGAAATATTCGTCGCTGATAACAATTTTTGTATAAATATGAGAAAATTGATATAAGTAAATTTCATGTTTTGTAACAATAAATTACATATTATATACTTATGGTACCCAGTCTTTCTTATTGCTTATCTGCACAATGTTATGAGAAGCCAGTATGCTAGGTTTTCACGATCTAAATCATATCTTCAACATTATGATCATAAAATATATGCGAGGTCCGTGTAAACCGCAGATATAATGGAAATTTACTGATGAATAATTTTTAGTTACAATTTTGAATATATTCGTGATACCGTATGGAAAATAGGATATTTTAAATATAATGGTAATTATAATAAGTAATCTCAAACGTAATTCTAAGAATATATAAGTGAAGTAAAACAGAATGTAAACAACGTAATATTTCATACAACATCAAGTTTTCTGAGGCTGTATGAGATATGACATAATGATGCTGATATTTTACTTCTATACTAAGCTATATTTGATTCACAGGTTTTAAAATACTTTAAATTCTATTCGTCAGGTGTGATGTCTAGTTCTCTTGGTGATAGACAGGTAAAAGTGCTCGAACGTTTGAGTTAAAATAAACGTTAATATACTTATATACCACACATTACTAATCTGGAAATCTGTTTTATCTCCTTTAAAGTTCTTGTGCATTTGACCTGAAAAGAATATAAAAATGGTGTTCATTAAGAAGATAAAATATTACTGTTATTTGATTGAAATATTTAGCTATGCTTGATTTATTTTACAGTGTTTCATTAATTTAGCTGTTGTTCTTTTTATATAGTAATTGAAAACCATAAATTATGTCATTTTTGACAGTAATTTATTTTCAAATGGAGAACATTAAGGTAAAAAAATAAGCATCTGTTATAGTGAAATTTTTTATGGATCTTAAACCCCTCTTTGAAACTATTTAGTTCTAACTGGCCTGAAGAGGGTCATAATCGAATGCTGGCCATTACATATGTATAAACTCTCCGATGTAACTTATGGACGCTTGCCAAGTTTGGTTTATTTAAAAAACAACAACAATAAGAGAACTAAATGCTTCAAAGCAGGACACATACCATGACTCTTATGGCTCATACGTTTATTATATAATAATTATATTTTTGATTGCTTTTCTCACGGTGGTGAAGATAGCCTATGACGCAGATTAGCACTAGTTACTTGGCTCTTATATTGATGTGACCTTTGTAAGTACCCATACCGTCTTCACTTTTCATTTCAAACAAAATTATTTGGTCTTGTTCAATCTTTCAGATTGTTGTAGCATATGTATATTTACTTTTATCTGTAAAACATCATATGATGACATATTATGTAATAAAACTAAAAGAATGAACAAAGAACTGTGGTTGCAAGATATTAGCTCTCGTATATTCAGTAATATCTTTGATAGTAGTAGTCATCCATGAATTATATATATATATATATATATATATATATATACTTGTAAATAGGGAAATCCTTTTTGTGTATTTTTTGTTTGTGAGGCGTGGCATGGCCGAGCGCGTTAAGGCATGCGCTAGTAATCTGAAGGTCGCGGGTTCGCATCCGAGTAGCGCTCAACATGATCGCCCTCCCAACGGTAGGGGTGTTATAATGTGACGGTAAATCCTACTTTTCGCTAGTAAAAGGGTATCTCAAGAGTTGGCGGTGGGTGGTGATGACTAGCTGCCTTCCCTCTAGTCTTACACTACTAAATTAGGGACGGCTAGCACAGATAGCCCGCAAGTAACTTTGTACGAATTTCAAACAAAAAACAATTATTTTGTTTGTTAACTCAATTTTGTTTCTACGAAATACGTGTTTAGTACGCTCATGAAGTTTTATTCAAAACATTATTTGAAATTGTGTAAATAGACTATATAAATTAATTTGTTAATAAAGCCAGTGCTTTGTAACAAAATATTTTTAAAGACCAATCGCTTACAAATTATCATGTTCTTGCTTGTAATAGTTCTAATAAATTGACTGAAAAAAGTAGCGACTCTTTTTATCTTCTGTAAGTTTGTCCAACAGAGTGGAATAGGCTTTATGCTCTTTACAATCTTAAACATATCTTGGTCCAGACCCAGACAAATAGAATCGCACTCAGTATTCATCACAAACATATTTCTCATATGTTTATACAATATTGTTGCCCAACGGTGCGCATCCTGATTTTACAGAAATAGCTGATTGGTTTCAAAAATAGATGTATCTATTATAAGGGAAATAAAGAATATTGCCAGTCTCTCTTCAACACCCCTTATCCCAATATATAGATACAAATAAATCATTCTTTCATACCCAATGCTCAGGTTTCGAAATTTGCTTATTGCAAACTTACTCTGGAATTAAAAAAGCCATTTCATAACTTCCAATAAAAGATATCTTAGAATTTATTAATTCTATGCTTTGAAATTACGTTTCTGTTCACAAAACGCTAAATATTACAAAAATAGGTTGAATAACAATTATTTTATAGATTCCATTGCATATAACTTATAAATCATAATGCAGAAGTGTCTAATCTCATTCACACATTTGAGATCCTTGCCCTATGCACCACAATCAGGATACGTTTTTCAACATGTGTATGTTGTTACACAAGTGTAGAAAATACCACGTTATCGAACGATATAGCGCCAATCAAGGCGTCAAGTGTTCTGAATAATATCAATAAACTGTGTAGTAGGTGATGGGAAAGATACTAAAGTTGGTCAAGTGAAAACTTGACTTGGCTTACTGATTTACGTTTTTGTATATAAAACTATTAGTAATGATTGTTTAATTTGATTGCTATCAACACAATGTTTTTAAATCTGTGTATTTAAATGAATTGCAGAATGTTTTTATTAAAACTAAATAAAATATATTTTATTAGTATAGTATCGTGAATAACTGAGCAAACAACTACAGGAATGAACAAAAACAACTGAATTATACGACTATCTCTATATTGTTTATTATACTCCATAAAGGAAATGATCCTCATAAAGAAAATGTGCCGATTCGAAAGTGCTCTATTTGAATGAAAGCTGTTGCTTTCTTTTCATAAAGTGTTTTGCTACATGATAGTTTACATTACTTTATTATTACATGCCATTTTTTGAAATATTTATGCCCAGTTCTCTGAATGTCAATGAAGAAATTCAACCAAGCGCGGGTAAACGGCGGAAGTAGCTATAACTCTCTTAAGGCAACGAGAAAAGAATTGCCTGACATCCGAAATAGAGGTATTGAGTAAAACCTATTACAACAACCAATCATATATCCAAGGTGATTGTGTTGTAACTAGACAAACTGCCACTGGAGGCAGGTTTCGAACCACAGTGGTGGACGGCTCAAGTTACAATCTCTCAGTCATTGAGGGATCAGAGACTAAATTACCGACCAGAGACAAAACTGAACTAACAACTGAAAGGGTAGGCACAACAGTGTTTGTGAACCTACCCACAAGGAACAAAATAATGGCTTGTGACCTGTGTCCACTCGAGTGTACAGCTTTTCCTAAATTTGCAGACCATCTAGCAAATACACATAACTCGGTGACACATGCACGATGTAAATACTGCGGGAAAGACGATGGCCACCATCATGCTATCACATGTCATGTACCGAATTGTCCATACCGGTGTTTGGTAGCGTTCGCCACCCAGTCTTCCAGCTTTGGCTGCGAAGTTTGCGGCCTGAAATTTAAGACAAAATCAGGCCTGTCTCAACATAAGAGACATAAACACCCAAAGGTGAGGAATGCCGAGCGCATTCAGACAACTGGAGTTTGTATGCTGTCGGAGCATCCCCGCCAAGTAGTCTGGTCCGAGGAAGAAATACGAACCCTTCTAGATGTGGTAGTATACTCGGGCCAAAAGAACATCAACGTTCTCTGTGAAAAACTTCTAGCTGGCAAAACTCCAAAACAGATATCTGACAAATGCCGAGATTTTAATAAACAACAACCGCCCGTCCTCACTGCTTCACAGATCATCCAGAGTCGTGGAGATCCTGCTGACGTCGTTCAGCATGAGGAGCTCAATTGAGAAGGGATTAATATCTCCGACCAGAGCTCTAAATTCTGTTTGTACATATGTTAGCTGAGAGATCAAAATGGACTCGACGAGGCAACATGGTAGGAGGTTGAAGTTGTGACCAAATTGTGGGTCGACGAGCTCACCCACGAGCAAACGTCATTGAGAAACGAGAGACCTTCGATGTAGGCTCTTAAAGTCCTTAATCCTGCTCGAAAGCCATTCAGAAGGCGGTTACACAGGGTAGAACGTTTTAAACGGTTACAGAGAATGTTCGACTTCGAACAAAAACACCTAGCTGAGGAGATATTAGATGCCCGAGATGCTGTCAGATGTCCCCTTGGTAAAGATCAGGTGAAAGACCATTACGATCAGGTCTACGGTGTTGCGAATAATAACGTCAATTTTGACGGCTGTCCATTTCCACCCAGGGTAGACAACACCCATATCCTGGAACAGATAACATCTGACGAAGAGAGAAAATCACTGTGTAGCATGAAGAAAGGGACCTGTGGTCCCGATGACGTCACTCTTCCGTTCTTGCTCTACCGACTTAAGTATGATATTGACGCATACTTGGCAAGTCTGTTCAACATATTTTCCCACTACTTGCCCCCCGTTGCTAGGGAAATTTCTTCCATTGATTGCCCACCAACACTACGAACATTTCCCCCAATGTTTGCTTCCGTTGCTAGGGAAATTGCCCTCACTGGTTGACCCCGTTGCTATGGAAATTTCCCCACTGCTTGCACCCCTGTTGCTAGAGAAATTTCCCACTGCTTGCCTCCCGTTGTTAAGGAAATTTCTCCTACAGCTTCCTCCGTTGCTAGGGAAATTTTCCCACTGCTTCCTTAGTTGGTAGGAAAATTTCTTCCACTGCTTGAGAACCGTTACTAGGAAAATTTCTTCCACTGATTCCCCCATTGATAAAGAAATTTCCTCTACTGTTTGCCCTTGTTCCTAAAGAAATATGCCTCACTGCTTGCCCCATTCAAAGGGAAATTTCTCATTCTGCTTGCTCCACATTGCTATGGAAATTTAGCCACTAATTTCCCCTTGTTGATATGAAAATTTCTCTAACTCCTAGCCCCCGTTGCTAGCCCCCTACAACGCTTGACCCCGGGGCTATGGATATTTCCTCCTTGTTCTCAGTTGCTAGGAAATTTTCTACCATTGCTTGCCCCGTTGGTAGGGAAATATCCCCCACTTCTTGTCCTTCCGTTGCTAGTGATATTTCCCCCACTCCTTGCCCCCGTTGCTAAGGAAATATTCCCCACTTTTTGCACCCCGTTGCTTTGGAAATTTCCCTCACAACTTCCTTCCCTGACTAGAAAAAATTCTTCCACTATTTGACCCCCGTTTCCACGGAAATTTCTCACTATTTGCCCCACCATTCACAAAAATTTCCCACACTACTTGCTCCCCGTTACTAGAAATATTTCCCCCACTGCTTGACCCCGTTGCTAAATAAGTTTCCCCACTACTAGCACTTCATTGCTAAAGAAATTTCACCATTGCTTGCCCCCGTTAATAGGGATATATCTTCCACTGCTTGTCCCTGCATTGCTAGAAAAATTTCCCTCACTCCTTGCCCCCGTTGCTAAAGAAATGTTACTACTGCTTGCCTTCTTTGCTTAGGAAATTTCCTTCGATGCTAGTCCTATTGCTAAAAAAATTTCTTCCACTGCTTGCCCCTGCGTTGCTAGAAAAACTGCCCTACTCCTTGCTTCCGTTACTAGGGAAATTTCCCCACTGCTTGCTCCCGTTAATAGGGATATATCTTCCACTGCTTGCCCCTGCGTAGCTAGGAAAATTGCCCCCACTCCTTGCTTCCGTTGGTAAAGAAATTTTACCACTGCTTGCCCCCGTTGCTAAGGAAATTTTCTTCACTGCTAGCTCCTATTGCTACAAAAATTTCTTCCACTGCTTGCCCCTGCGTTGCTAGGAAAAGTGCATTCACTCCTTGCCCCCGTTACTAGGGAAATGTCCCTCACTGCTTGCTCCCGTTACTAGGGTTATATCTTTCACTGGCTGTGCCACGTTGCTAGGGTAAGTTCCCCTACTGCTTGACCTCGTTGCTAGGGAAATTTCCACCACTACTTGCTCACCATTGCTTAGGTGTTATGTAAATGTCGTGTAAATGTTTTGAAACGACAAAATGTCGTGTTGTGTTTAAATTTTCATTTCTATTATTTATATTTTCGTATTTATATTATTGTTTCAAAGTTTAAACCAATAAAATATGTTGTTATTCATTTAAAATAACATTTAGAAATTTCTAGAATCAGGTAGATCAAATATATGAGTATAAACGGAAATGCATGGCGGCCTAGTGTTTAGACGTTGAGTTTCGTGCAAGAACGGACATGCGCGTATTGCTTTGGAGCTCTGTGGAAGTTACGCGATGGTTCGAAAAGTCTAGGCTTACTAATATATAAAGAGACGGAGACGCACGAGAAGAAAGAGTCATTAGTTTTTATTCGAAGAAAAGAAGAGTCAGTCATTCGTTTAAGAAACTTTAAGTGTTTGCTGTGATTTTATTCAACTTGGATTTGTGACCAGAGCTAGATCTACAGAAGCTGTGATTTTGTCTCGTCAATCTTTGCGATTCATTCGAATTACTGGTTGTGCTGAGAGTCGGGGAGACTGGGAAAATTGGAAGGCGGCTAGTTTGAGACGTTCATCAAGAACCACCGTTAAAAAACTTCGTCATTCTCCATTCAAACTTTGGTATTTCTTCGTGGGACCAAATTCACACCCTAGACCGGAATTTTGGATTTCTGATCTGAACTTTTGGACTTTCATTCTAGATCATTATATTGGACACAGGCCAGTACCATTTTGTATCGTAATTAACTTTGAAGGTTGAAACTAAAACCGTTTTGTATTGTAATTAACTTTGAAGGTTGAAACCAGTACTATTTTGTATTGTAATTAATTTTGAATATTGAAACTTAATATCTGTCATTGTTGTTATGTAATTTATGTTATATCTGTTACATATATATAATAGTTTAGTGTAATAAATTATATAAGCTGTTATCTGTGTTTTTCTGTTGCGTTTAGTCTACGAAAAACATAAAACATAAAAAAACGTAACAGAAAATTGGGGGCTCGTCCGGGATTGATTAAAAAATTTAATAAGATTCCAAAATTAGATTTATATTCTATACATATAGACAGCTTGTATATTCAAAATGGCATTCCAACTCGAAGATTTTATAGACAAATTTAATCAGAATCCCTCTTTCGAATTGATCAGTGAATTAAAAAAAAATCTGAATTGCTTGATATTGGTAAACATTTTAATTTGGAAGTGAAGCAAGCAATGAAGAAAGCAGATATCAAACGAATTGTTGTTGAACATTTGGTCAGCCAAAAAGTTTTACATGAAAAAGTTGTACAATAATTGCCCGCCACTTATTTTGACCCAGATTTTGAATTAAAAAGAATGGAAATGGAAATAAAATTTCGTTTAGAAACTGAAAGCAAACGTCTTGAAGCAGAAAAAGAAAAGAAACGCCTTGTTCTTGAAACAGAACAGGAAAAGAAACGCCTTGATGCCGAAATACAAATAGAACGCATTAAAGCTGATAAGGAGATCAGTATGAGAAAGGCACAGACTGAAGAAAAGGTTGTCCAAATGCGGTTGGATAATTTTGATGCTTCCAAACAAATTCGTTTAGTGCCTTCATTGAAGGAGAAGGCTGTAGATAAATATTTTCAGCAATTTGAAAAGTTGGCCCTTAGGCTAAAATGGCCTACCGAATATTGGACAGTATTACTTCAGAGTGTTCTCAAGGGTAAAGCTCAGGAAGTATTTTCCAAACTCACGGCCGAGCAAAGTTATGATTACGAGCACGTCAAAAAATGCATTTTGAATGCTTATGAATTGGTGCCAGAGGCATACAGACAAAAATTTCGTGGTTACAAAAAGTTTGACAGCCAAACTTATGTCGAATTTGCTCGTGAAAAAGAAACTCTGTTCGACAGGTGGTGTGATTCCAAAGAAATCAAAGATGATTGCACAAAACTCAAAGAACTCATGTTAGTTGAAGAGTTTAAAAGATGTATTCCCATAGAGTTCAAAACTTATATTGATGAACAAAAAGCTTCCAAAATTCATGATGCTGCTGTCTTGGCAGACGAGTATGCTTTGACTCACAAAGATTTCTTATACAAGAGCAAAACAAATCACACAGCAAAGAAACCCAATGACTCATTCAAACATTATGCAAATGTCGAAAAAGACAAAAAAGAGCAAACTTCTAATTCTCGAACGAAGACTCCATCTTATTCTCAAAGCTCGTCATCTACCCAAAACGTGTCATTATCATCCAAAACATGTGCTTATTGTAAGAAACCTGGCCATCTGATTTCTGAGTGCTTTTAGGTAAAAAAACAAGCCATCACCCCATAGTTTCATTTCGCCCTCGTTGGATACATCATTGGTTCCCAATGATTTTGACCCTTTTCAGTCCACTGTGGATTCCAAGTCCAATATTTTTGATGTACCTGAAGATCTTGTTGAGGACAAATTTAAGCCTTTTATCACTGAAGGTTTTGTTTCTTTTGTTGGCGATTCACATCTACAACCAATTAAAATCCTGCGGGATACTGGAGCTTTTCAGAGTTTGATTTTGGAAAGTGTACTTCCGTTTTCTGAAAAGTCATCCATTGGGGCCAATGTGCTTATTTCTGGTGTAGAAGGTGGCGTCGTTTCTATTCCTCTTCATAGATTGGATTTACATTCGGACTTAGTTTCAGGCCCAGTGACTGTGGGTATTAAATCTTCATTGCCTGTTGAAGGTGTGTCTATGCTTTTGGGAAATGATTTGGGTGGTAAAAAGGTGGTACCAGAGGTTCGTGTTGTTGAAGCACCTGTTGTTAGTCCCAGTACAGAGCAACTCGTTGAAGAGTTTCCTGATGTTTTCCCCGCCTGTGCTGTTTCTCGTTTTCAAACACGTTCTCAGGAGTCCAAAGAGGATTTCCCTTTATTTGATACGTTCATGTTTCACATCGATGAGATTTCCGACTCAACTTTGAGTTCTACTGATGACTCCAAGTCATTTTTCAACTCTCTTCATTGTAACAAACTTGTTGTGGAGCAGGACAATGATCCCGAAACTCGTTCTCTTCTACAACTGGCCATTAATGCTGGGGAAATTTTTTCCACTGCTTGACGCCCGTTTTTAGGTAAATTTCTTCCACTGATTGCCCATTGTTGCTAAAAAAATTTGCCCCACTACTTGATCCCGTTTCAAGGGAAAGTTACCCCAGTTCTTGCTCCCCGTTGCTGGAGAAATTTCTCCCTTACCTTTTGCTGCTAAAGAATTTTTTACCAATACTTACTTTCACGTTGGTAGGGAAATTTCTTCCACTGCTTGATCCGTGTTACTAGGGATATTTCCCCCTCTTATTGCCCCGTTGCTAAATAAATTTGTTCCATTTCTTGCCCCCGTTGCTAGGGAAATTAACACTACTCATTGCCTCTCATTGCTGAGGAAATTTGTCCGACACCTTGCCTTCCGTTGCTAAAGAAATTTTACCACTGGCTGCCCCCATTGTTAAGGAAATTTCTACTACTACTTGCTCCATTGCTGCTAGGGAAATTTCCCCCTTTTCTTTCATCCAGTTACTAGGAAATTTACTTCACTACTTGCCCCCCGTTTCTAGAAAAATGTCTCTCACTGTAATTCTGTAAAAACAGCATAAAAACAGAGTAAAAATTCTCCAACATGTTTTGCCACCCACTTCTATGAAAATTTCCCCCTCTGCATGCTTCCCGTTGTTAAGGAAATTTCCTTCACTGCTAGCCCCTGTTGCTTGGAAAATTTCTACCAATCCTTGCCCCGGCGTTGTTAAAAATATGCCACCACTACTTGCTCCCGTTGATAGGGAAATTGTCCTTACTCTGTGTCCGTTTTAGAGACATTTTCTTCACTACTTCCCCCCCGTTCTTAGGGAAATTTCATCCTCTTTATGCCTCACTTTGCTAGGGAAATTTTCCCTTTCTATTGCTTCGTTGCTAAGGAACTTTCTTCCACTGCTTACCCGTTGTTGCTCGGGAAATTTCCCCCACTCCTTAACCCTCAGTTGCTAGTGAAATTTCACCCACTTCTTGCACCCTTTTGCCAGATAAATTTTCCCTACTACTTGTCCCACTATTCTAGAAGTTTCAACTCTACTTGCCCCCGTTACTACAAAATTTTAGCCATTGTTTGCTTCCGTTGTTAGGGAAATTTCCCCCACTTTTTGGCTTTCGTTGCTAGAGGAATTTCTTCAACTCCTTTCACCCATTGCTAGAGAAATTTCTACCCCAGCTTTAATAGTTGCTATGGAATTTTTTCCCACTACTTGCTCTTGTTCTAGGGAATTTTTTCCGCTGCTTGACCCCGTTTCTTGGGAAGTTTTTCCATTCATTGTCCCCCGTTGCTAAAGAAATTTGCCCCACTGTTTGCTTCTTGTTCCAAAGGAAATTTCCCCTTTTTGTGCTCCTCTTTGCTAGAGAAATTTAGCCATTAATTGCCCCTTGTATCTAAAGAAATTTCACTTACTCTTAGACCCCATTGCTAGGGTTATTTCCTATGCTTCTTGACCCCGTTTTAGGGATATTTCCTCCACTCTTTGTTCCCCCGTTGTTAGAAAAATTTCCACCACTGCTTGCCCAAGTTACTAGGGAAATACCCCACTTCCTGGACCCGTTGCTAGGGAAATTTATCCACTACTTCCTCCTCCGTTACTTTTTTGGTTTTGGTTTTAATAATAATAATAATTTATTTTCCAACTCTGTACAATAAATTTAGAAAAATCTTTCTAAGGAGCAAATTGCTCGTAATAAGAAAGATTCAAAAATTCAAAAATCCAAAAGCATGAGGAAACAAATAACAGACAATATAAAAATACTTAAAGTAAGAAAGAAAAATCTTTGTACATATCTGAAAACAGAAGCCATTTTTTCAATTGTTTCTTATTTTTAACCAAATTTGGTTCACAAATTATATAGGAGGGTAAAAAATTAATTAAGTGTTTAGAAATTAAAGGAAATTGATGGAACATAAATGTATATTTTGTATTAGGAGTTTCAAAACTTGAGCAAAGAGAAGATCGCGTAGTGTAATCAATTTGTTTTTTAGGAAAATTATTTAAATTTTTTAAACAAAAACAACCAAGTTTATACATATACAATTGTTGAAAAGACAAAATTTTAAAATTAATTATACAATTTTTATCACGGAAAATATTATAAATAACTTTAGAATGCAATTTTTTTTATCCGAAACAGGTGAGATTTGTATGCACCACCCCAAACAATCAAACAATATTGTAACACAGATTGGAATAAACTATTAAAAACAATACTTACAAAATGTATAGGTAAATAATGTTTCAACTCTCGTAAGTATAAACTAATGAACTGCAACTTCTTAGTAATACTCAAAATATGCTCGGCCCAGGCTAACCGAGAATCTAAAATTACACCGAGATACTTAAAAGAATTAACAAAATGAAAACATGGGCAGTTACAATTTCTTTTGGAACATTTAAACTCATGATATTTAAGATAATTCAAATTAAAGTATGGTTTGGTAAATCCAAATCTCATACAGAAAGTTTTCTTTGCATTAACAATAAGCAAATTTGCATCAAACCACTTCCGAAGGATTCCCAAATCAGACTCAGCATCACTTACATTTTCAGGATCAGAATTTGAGTAAATCAATGCTAGATCATCAGCATAACCAATGAGCCTACCTTTCAGAGGCAAAGAGAAAATATCATTTATATAAATCAAAAAAGTATCGGCCCAAGAATCGAACCTTGAGGAACACCAAATTTAACAAAAGCCTCCGAAGATTTGTTTTCTTTAATCCTAACAAACTGCCTTCTATTTAACAAATAAGAACGAAACTAATCTAAAACAACACCCCTAATTCCACAGTGCTCAAGCTTAGCAAGTAAAAGAGTATGAGAAACAGAATCAAATGCTTTTTTCAAATCAAAGAAAATAACTAAAGGACACATCTGTTGATCCATTGTTTGGGCAATATGGGAGACAAGCACACAAATTGCTTGTTCAGTACTTTTACCACAACGGAAACCAAATTGCATTGTATGAAAAAAATTATGTTTTGTTAAAAATGCCATAAGCCTAGATTTCATGGCAGATTCAAAAAGTTTTGAAAAGGTACATAACAAAGAAATAGGCCTATAATTTTCAACATTTTCCCTATCACCACCTTTAAAGATCGGAATGACAGTAACAAGCCTTAGTAAATTTGGAACTTTGCCCTGAATAAAAGATATTTCAATTAAATTTGCCAAGAAAACAGAGAAAAAATCAACATGTTTCTTAACAAAAGCAGACCTGATATCATCCCATCCAGGACAACAATCCTTAAGTAAAAGAATATAAGACCGAATTTCAGTGACAGAAGGCGGATATAGAAACATACAGCTTGAATTTACATAGCTAAAAGAATTTAAACTTATACTAGTATCAGGAAACAAAGTGGCACAACAATTAATAAAATAGTCATTAAAAACCATAGGTAAATCAGGTAAGGAAGGCAAAATGCTTTGTTTGGTTTTAGAACCAGTCAAATCATTAACCAAAGACCATCTTTGTCTTAAATTACTACTTTTAGAAAACTGAAAAGAAAAATAATAAATCTTCTGACTTCGAATCTTCGTAACTACAAGATTTCGAAACTTTTTATACTTCTGCTTTAAAGACAGATTTAAAGGATTTTTTCGAGATCTATTTGCTAACCTATCACGTTTTTTTATTAAACCTATTATTTCATTTGTAATCCAAGGTTTTAGCTTCCTATATTTCTTAGAAGTAATTAAAGTGCTTGATTGACTAATCACCAATTGAATAGAAGAGACAAATCTCTGATAAGATAAATCAATAGGAATATTAATATCTAAATAAGAAACATCAAAAAGTTCAAACTTCTCAGCAACCAACTGATTATTAATTTGAGTACGTGAAGACAAAGAAGAAGTTGGACCACAATAACTAGAAGAGAAACTGACCAGAAGTGGAAAATGGTCCGTAATTGCAGAATCCAAAACGAAAGATCTAAAAAACATCCGAGAGGTCGAAGTTATTCTAGTAATAAGATGGAACAGCTTATGATCAAACAAAACATCAAATAATGCAATGCAGTATCAGTAGGGGGAATTGCCAATAAATCTATATTGAAGTCACCCAGCAACAGCAACTTCTTGTCATGGAATGCAAATAACTCATCGTTGAGTTGTGAAAGAAAGACATTATCAGAAAACACTTGTGGTCTATACACAGCAATAATGAATAATGAGATATCATGTGGAAAAATAATTTCAAGAGAAAACGAGTCACAGGTAATATAGGAAAGTGAATGGGTTTTCAGAACCACTGTTGTCCTTACAAAAACAGCAATTCCACTCGCACGATTTAAATCACTAGATGCAGTAATTAAAACATACCCAGGAAGAGAAATATTCAATAATTTTTCTCCAGATAACCAAGCTTCAGTTAAAATAATAATGTGGACCGGAAATTGAAAGGTTTGCAAATAAACAACTAACTGATCAAAATTTTTCACCACACTTCTAATATTTAAATGCATAATATTAAAAGATGAATTACTTAATAACGGAAATATACTATTGGGAGATATGACATTTTGACAGTCCAAATCCTGTAAAAGATTAAAATCAAAATCAAACATATCAATATAAAGAGAAAAAAATATCAAAAAGAAAATCAAAATAAAACAATTACCTCTTTAAATCACTCTCCGCCTTAATTGGAATAGCTTGAGAGCCATCATCTTTTCTAACATAAATCAAACCGTTCGAAGTTCAGACATACTTGAATTTCTTAGTTTTCTTCAAAGATCTAGCCTTCCAGAACAGCTCACTAAAATATGGTGACAAATGGTCGTTCAAGTAAATTGGATAAGTTTCGTTGCAAACACCAACATCCTGAGTAGAAAGCCTCTGGAAATGCTTCCTCTTTTGAAAAAGAAGGTCAACTTTTGTTTGTTTCCGGTTAAACTTCACAACTATGGTACGTGATCTTTTCATAGCTGCAGACTTGGGTCCAATCCGATGAGCAACAGAAATGTCCTGCTTTTCAATTGAAACTTCTAGTTTACAACAAATCTTTTGCACAATATCAGCTAGATCCTCAGCAGGAACCTCGGGGACCCCATCAATTAGTAAATTTGAATTGTGAAATTTTCCCCACTCCTTGCTCCACCGTTGCTCAGGACATGTCCCAAACTTCCTGCCTTTCTTTGCAAGGGACATTTTACCCACTTCTTTCATTCCTTTGCTAGAGACTTTTTTCTCACTACTTGCCCAACCTTTGCAGGGAAATTTCTTCCACTATTTGACCCCCGTTGCTTCGGAAATTTCTTTTACTGTTTGACCCAGTTGCAAGGGATTTTTATCTTCCACTGCTTGCTTTCCGTTACTAGGGATATTTCCCCCATAACTTGTCCCACAATTGCCAGTAAAAATTTCCCTCTTTATGCTCTCTGTTGCTTCGGAAAATTTCTCCACTTCTTGACCACCAGTTGCTACGGAAATTTCCCCACTGCTTGCCCCTCATTGCTAAGGAAATTAACCCATTGTTAATTGTTTGGGACATTTCTCACACACCTTTCCTTTCGTTGCTAAAGAAATTTTTACCACTACCTGCCCCCTGTTGCAATGGAAATTAACCCCTCTTCTTGCCAGTTTGTTAAAGAAATTCGTCCCACTGCTTCCCCCAGCTGCGAAAGAAATTTCCTACACTGGTTACTTCCTGTTGTTTTCCACTGCTTGCCCCATTGCTAGGGAAATGTTTACACTGCTTCCCCACAGTTGCGAGGAAAATTTCTCCCACTCCTTCCCTCCGTTGCTACGTAAATTGTTCCCACTACTTGCCTCTTGTTGCAAGCGAAATTTTCCCCATTGCTACCACCTTTGCTAAAGAAATTTACCAACTACTTACCACCCATTGCTAAGGAAATTTCCCCCACTTTATGCTACTCTTTGCATGGGAAATGTCTTCCACTGTTTGTCCCCGTTGCTTGGGACATTTTCAAACTGCTTCTTCACTGTTACTGGAGAAATTGTCCTTAGTCCTTGCCCTCCTTTGCTAGAAACATTTCTTCCACTCCTTCCAACCCATTGCTAGGAAATTTTACCACTGCTTGTTTCACCGTTGCTAGGGAAATTTTCCACATCCTTGCCTTCCATTTCTAGGGTAATTTCTCCCACACATTCCCCCGTTGCGAGGTAAATTTCTTCCACTGCTTGACTCCCGTTCCTAGGGACATTTTTTCCACTGTTTGCTCTCCGTTGTTAAAGAAATTGCCCCTACTGCCTGTCCCCGCTGCTAGACATTTCATTCATTAGTTGCCCCTCATTGCTAAAGAAATTTCTTTTACTGATTGCCCCCGTTGCTAGAGAAATGTAGGCACTAATTGCTTCTTGTTGCTATGTAATTTCGCTGACTCCTAACCCCTTGTTGCTAAGGTAATTTTCTTCACTGCTTTCTTCCACTATGTGACCACCGTTGCTAGGGAAATGTCCATAACTACTTACTCCCCGTTACTACGGGAAATTCCCCAATGTTTGCTCTGTTGGTAGAGAAATTTCTTTCACTGATTGCCCCGTTGCTAAAGAAATTTCCAAAACTGCATGCCCACGTTGGTAAAGAAATTTGCCTGTCTGCTTGCTTCCCGTTCCAAGTAAAATTTCCTTCAAAATTTGCCCCCGTTAGCAAGGAAATTTCTTCCACTTCTTGGCTTACGTTGCTGGGGAAACTTACCCACTTTCTAGGGAAATTTCCTGCACTTTATGCTACCCACTGCATTAGAATTTTTACCAATATCTGCCCCCAAGTTGCAATTGAAATTTCTTCTACTGCTTGACCCCCGTTGCTAGGGAAATTTCCCCCTTTTCTTCCTCCGTTGTTATAGAAATATCTCCCACTGCTTTGCCCCGTTGCTAGGGATTTTTTCCCACCAAGTGCCCCCGTTAAGAGGGAAATTTCTTTTACTGATTGCCCCCGTTGCTGGAGAAATTTAGGCACTAATTGCTTCTTGTTGCTATGTAATTTCGCTGACTCCTAACCCCTTGTTGCTGAGGTAATTTTCTTCACTGCTTTCTTCCACAATTTGACCACCGTTGCTAGGGAAATGTCCATAACTACTGACTTCCCGTTACTACAAAAAATTCCCCAATGTTTGCCCCCGTTGCTATGGAAAGTTCCCTCTCTCCTTGCCCCATTGCTTGGGAAATTTCTCTCACAACTTGACTCCTGTTCCTAGGAAAATTTCTTCAACTGATTGCCCCCCTTGCTTCAAACATTTTCTTCATTGATTGCCCATGATGCTACGGAAAAAAATTCTCTCTTCTTTCTCCCGTTGCTATGGAAATTACCCTCACTCCTAGCACTCGTTTCTAGGGTAATTTCCCTCACTGCTTGACCCAATTATTAGGGAAATTTCCATCACTGCTTTTCCCCGGTTGTCAGAAAAATATCCCCTACTTTTTACCTTCCGTTACTAAGAGATTTTCATCATTTCTTGCAACTTGTTTCTGGAGAAATTTCCCCCTTTACTTGCCTTCTATTGCTTGGGAAATTTCTCCCACAGCTTCCACCTTTGTTAGGGAAATTTCTTCCATTGATTGCTCTTGCTGCCAAAAAATTTCCTCCACTGCTTGCCACTGTTCCAAACAAAATTTCCCCTTTTTCTTGCTCACCGTTGCTAAAGAAATATTGCCACGAATTACCTCTTGTTGCGATGGAAATTTCCATGACTCCTAGCTCCCCGTTGCTAGGGTAATTTTTTTCACCGCTTGACCCCGTTGCTAGGTATATTTCCCCCACTTTTTCTTCACCGTTGCTTCGGAAATATTTCCAACTTCCTCCCCAAGTTGCTAGGGAAATTTACCCACTACTTGCCCCTCTGTTTTTAGTGAAAATTTCCCCACATTTTACTTCCGTTGGTAGGTAATATCCCGCACTTTTGCAACACGTTGCTGGAAAATCTTTCAATTCTTGCCCTCGTTGCTAGGGAAATTTTCTCACTGCTTGTTCTCACGTTGCTAAGGAAATTTCGTACAGTTATAGACACCGTTGCTAGGGAAATTTCTTCATCTGCTTACCCTGTGCTTCTCGGGAAATTGCCCCTACTTTTTGCCCCTCCAATGGTAGTAAAATTTTCTTCACTTATTGCACCCCGTTGCTAGGCAAATTTTTCCCACTGTTTCCACTTTGTTGCTAGAAAATTTCCCCCACTACTTTATCTCCATTGCTAGGAAAATTACTTCCACTTCTTGCCCCACCATTCAACAAGTTTCCATTCTATTTGCCCCCGTTACAATGGAAATTTATCCCACTGTTTATCCCTGTTGTTAGGGAAATTTCTCTTACATCTTGCTTCCCGTTGCTAGTAAAATTTCTAATACTACTTGCTCCACCGTTGCTTCGGAAAAATTTCCCACTCCTTCCACCTCGTTCCTAGAAAATTTCCTTTACTATATGACCCTCCTTTGCAAGGGATATTTCTTCCACTATTTGCGCCATCGGTCTAGGAATTTCCACTCTACTTGCCCCTTGTTACTATGGAAATTTACCCCACTCTTTGACCCCGTTGTTATGGAAATTTTCATCAATTCTTTTCCCTCGTTTCTAGGGAAATTTTCCCCACTCCTTGCGCCCATTGCTAGGGAAATTTGTCTCACAGCTTGACTTCCGTTTCTAAAGAAATTTGTACCAATATCTGCTTCACGCTGCTAGGGCAATTTGTTTTACTTGTTAACTCCCGTTGCTAAGTAAATGTTTGACTCTTCATGCCCCTTTGCTACAGATATTTGCCCCACTGCTTTTCCCTAGTTGCAAGGGAAATTTCCCTTACTTGTTATCGCCTGTTGCTAGGAAATTTTTCCCCTCTTCTTGCCCTCCATTGCTAAAGAAATTTCCCCCGCTCATCTCCCTCGTTGTTAGGAAAATTTCCCACTCTTTGTGTTTTGTTGCCAGGTAAATTTTTTCCTCTTGCTGCTATTAAAATTTCCTTCACTGCCTGTCTTTCCGTTGCTAAGGAAATATCCCCCACTTCTTCCACTCCGCTGCTAAGAAACTTCCCCACTTCTTGCAACTCGGTTGCTTGGGAAATTTTTACACTACTTGCACCAATGTTGTAGGAAATTTCCCTCACTGTTTTCCGCCGTTGCGAGGAAAATTTCCCCAATCGCTGTCATCCCCGTTGCTATGGAAATTTTCCCCACTGTTAGCACCCTGTTTGAGAGAAATATCACCACTACTTGCTTCCGTTGCTAAAGAAATTTCCCCCACTTTTTACTTCCCATTACTATGGAAATTTACAAACTATACTGCAACCGTTGCTAGAAAAAAATTCTTACTTTATGCTACTCATTGTAAGGGAGATTTATTCCACTGTTTGCCCTCTTTCTAGGAAAATATTCAAACTACTTTCCCACTGTGTCTATGGAAAATTCCCCCTGTCCTTGCCCCATTGCTAGGGATATTTCTCCTATAGCTTTCCCCGTTTCTAAAGAAATTTCTGCCACTAATTTCTTCTCATTGCTAAAGAAATTTCCCCACTTTTCATCCCTTTTGCTAGAGTAATTTCTTCCACTTCTTCCCCTGTTACTAGGGAAATTAGCCCCACTGCTTGCCTCTCGTTGCTAAATAAATTTCTTTCACAGCCCCCGTTGCTAGGGAATTTTTTCCACTGCATGAACACCATTGCTTGGTATATTTATTCCAATGTTTGCTCACGTTGCTACGTACATTTATTTCACTGTTGCTATGAACATTTCCTCCACTAATTGCTCTACCGTGAGGGAATCATTTCTCCCTTTCCGTTGCAAATGAAATTTCTTCCATTACTTGTCTCCCGTTAATAGGGATATTTAGTGCACTGCTTGTCCCCGTTGATGGAGAAAATTCTCTCAGAACTAGACTCATGTTGCTAAAGTAATTTCCTTCATCGCTTGTCTTCGTTGTGATAAATATTTCCCCAATTTTTGCTCCTTTTTGCGAAAGAAAGTTCCAACACTGCTTGCCCCCGTTACCATGTAAATATACCCAACTACCTTTCGCCGTTGAAAGGGAAATTTACCCACAACTTGCCCCACTGTTGCTATGGGAATTTTCCAAACTCCCTTTCCCGTTGCTAGGGTAATATCCCCTACTTCTTGCACCCTATTGCCTTGATATTTCCCCCACTACTTGGCCGCCCCGTCGCTTGGGAAATTTACCCACTACTTGCGCACCGTTAATAGGGAAATTCAACCTATTTCTTGTTTTCCGTTGCTCAGAAAATTTTCCCACTGCTTGATCCCGTTGCTAGAGACATTTCCGTAATCCTTGCTCCAGTTGATAGGGCAATTTTTTACTTCTTGAACCCTATTGCTAGAGCAATTTCTTCTACTGCTTGACCTCCGTTGCTAGGAAATTTTTCTACTACTCCCCCTGTTGCTAGGGACATTTCACCAATACCTTGCCCTCCATTGCTAGAAAAATTTCTCTCTTTATGCCCTATGTTGGAAGGGAAATTTACCCCACCTCTTGCCCACTAGTTGCTACGCAAATTTCCCGACTGCTTGCCCCTCGTTGCTCGGGAAATTTCCCACACTTCTTGCCCCCAATGTTTGGGACATTTTCCACACAGCTGGCTTAAGTAGTGTTTTACTACTACCTGCCATTACGGTGCTAGGGAAATTTCTTCCACATCTAGGACCCCATTTATATGGAAATTTCCCCACTGCTTACCCCGGTGCTCAAGAAATGTGCCCCACTGCTATCCCTGGGTTGCTAGGGAAATTTCTGCCATGGGTTACTTTCCGTTGGTAAGGAAATTTCCCTTTCTTCTCTCCATCTGTTGCTATTGAACCTTTCCCACTCTTTGCCCCTGTTGCTAGGAAAATTTTCACGCTACTTGACTCATTTTGTTAGGGAAATTTCTTCCACTGCTTGTCCCTGTTGCTAGGGAAATTTTCCTGACTGCTTGATTCTCGTTCCTAAGGAAATTTTCTTCACTGCTGGACCCCGTTTCAAGGGAAATTTCCAATTCTTCTTGCACCCCTTTGCAAGAGAAATTTAGCCACTAATTGCCTTTTGCTGCTATATACATCTTTCTAACTCCTAGATCCTCGTTGCTAGAATAATTTCCTTCACCGCTTGACCCCGTTGCTAGGGACATTTTCCTCTCTGCTTGCCCCGTTTCTAGGAAAATTTCTCCCACTCCTTGCTCCCTGTTGCTAGGGAAATTTCAACCACTGCTTGACCCCGTTGCGAGAGAAATATCTTTTACCTACTGTCTTCCGTTGCTAAAGAAATTTATCCCACTTCTTTCACCCCGTTGCAAGAGAAATTTCCACAAATACTTCCCCTTCCGTTGCTAGTAAAATTTACTGCACTATTTGAACCCCGTTGTTAGAGAAATATATTCCACTACTTGCCCAACCGTTCTAGAATGTTTTCCATCTACTTACTCCCATTACTACGGAAATTTACTCCACTGTTTGCCCCGTTGTTAAGGAATATTCTCCCACTTTTTACCCCGTTGCTAGAAAATTTTCCCTCACTTCTTTCTCCCATTGCTAGAGAAATTTCTCCAACTTCTTCACCTATTGCGAGAAAAATTTTCCCCACTACTTGTCCCCGTTTTAGGGAAATCCCCCACTCCTTGCTCCCATTGTCACGGAAATTTGTTCCACAGCTTCCCCCGTTGCTAAAAAGTTACCTTTATTCTTGCTCACCTGTTGCTACGGAAATTTCCCCACTGCTTGGTCCCCATTGCTAGAAGTATTTCCCGCACTCCTTTCCCTCATTACTGGGGAAATTTCTCTTACAGTTTGCCTTCCGTTGCATGAAAATTGTTACCAATACCTGCCCCCACGTTGCAATGGCAATTTCTTTTACTGATTGACCCCCGTTGCAAGGGAGATTTCTCCCTCTTCTCGCCACGTTTTTACCGAAATAACCCCCACTGCTTTCCCCTTGTTGCTAAGGCAATTTCTCCTACTTATTACCCCCGGCTAGGGAAATTTTCCCATGTACTTGACCTACGTTGCTAAAGAAATGTCCCTCGCTCCTTGCCACGTTGCTAGGGGAATTTCTTAAACTGCTTGATCCTCGTTCTAGGGAAATTTCTCCCACAGCTTTCCCCGTGGTTAAAATTTTTTTCCCACCACTTGCGCCTGTTCTAAGGAAATTTCTTCAACTCCTTGACCTACTGCTTCCAAGAAAAATTCTTCCACTGATTGCCGCTTTTGCTAAAAAAAATTTTTCCCCGTTGCTAAAGTAATTTTTCCCTATATTTGCCAAACGTTACAAGGGAAATTTCCCCTTCTTTTTGTTCCGCGTTGATAGAGAAATTTAGCCTCTAATTGCTTCTTGTTGCTATGTAATTTCGCTACCTCCTAGCTCCTTGTTGCTAGGATAATTTTCTTCAATACTTGATTCCGTTGCTAGGGATAGTTCCCCCATCCTTGTTCCACGTTGCTTGGACAATTTTAACCACTGCTTGCCCTCCGTTGCTAGGGAAATATCCCCACTTCTTGCATCCCGTTGATAGGGAAATATTTTCCACTATTTGACCCCGTTATTACTGAAATTTTCCTCATTACTTACTCCACCATTGCTAGCAAAATATCTCCCTACTTCCTGCTTCCGTTGCTAGAGAAATATACCCCATTTTCTTGATCAGGGAGCTAAAGAAATTTCCTCACTACTTACCCCTCCGTTGCTAGGGAAATATCCTCCACTCCTTCCACCTGTTGCTTGGAAATTTCCCCCATTTCTTGCCACCCTGTTGCTAGGAAAATTTCTTCCACTATTTGCACCACTGTTCTAGACAATTTCCCCTCTGATTGCACCCCATTAGAATGGAAATTTCTTCCACTCTTTTTCCGTTGTTAGGGAAATTTCCCTCACTGCTTGCACCCCGTTACAATGGAAATTTCCCGCACTCTTGTTTCCCGTTGCTACGGAAATTTTCCTTACTGCTTGTCTCCGTTGCTAAGGAAATTTCCTTCACTGCTAGCCCCCGTTGCTATGAAAATTTCTTTTACTGCTTGCCACTGTATTGCTAGAAAAATTGCTCTCACTCTTTGCCTCCATTGCCAGGGAAATTTACAAACTTCTTGTCCCCGTTGCAAAGGAAATTTCCCTTACTCCTTCCTCCCCGTTGCTAGAGTAAATTTTTCCACTACTTGCTTTCCATTAATAGGGATATTTATTTCACTGCTTGACCCTGTTGCTAAGGAAATTTCTTTCACCACTTATCCCCGTTGTAAAAGAAATTTCCACATCTGCTTGTCCCCCGTTGCTAGAGAAATATTCACCTCTTCCTGCCCCCGTTTCTCGAGAAATTTACCTACTATTTTTCCCTCCACTCCTAGGGAAATATCCCCCACTCTTTCTACCCCGTTGCTATGAAATTTCCCCAACTACTTGCACCACTGTTTTAAAAAAAATTCCTTTCTTCTTGCCCCCCGTTTCTACGGAAGTTTGCCCCACTGTTAGCATCCGTTGTTTGCGAAATTTTCTACAGTTCTTGCCCACCGTTGCTAGGGTAATTTCATACTTAGCAACAAGGAGCTAGAAGTTAGCGAAATTTCCTTAGCAACAAGAAGCAATTAGTGGCTTAATTTCTTTACCAACAGAGACCAATAAGAAGGGAAAATTTCTCGAGGAACGGGGGCAAGCAGAGGGAAAAATTACTTTAGAAATGGTGGAAGTTGTGGTAGAAATGTTCTTAGCAAAGATGGTTAAGCAGTTTAAGATATTTCCCTGGCAACAAGAACCAAAAAGTATGGAAATTGTTCTAGCAACGAGGCAAGGTGTGGTGGAAATATCTTTAGCAACGAAGGGCAAGAAAAGGGGGAAATTTCCATAGCAACGGGGAGTAATCAATCGGGGAAATTTCCCTAGTAACGATAGGAAAGCAGTGGGGGATATTTCTGTAAACACAGGGCAAGAAGGGGAGGAGATTTCCCTAGCAGCGGAGATCAAGCAGTGGAAAAAATTCCATAACAACGTGGGGGCCGGTATTGGTAAAAAATATTTGAGCAACGAACGGGAAGCTGTGGAAGAAATTTCCCCAGCAATGGGGGTAAGGAGTGTGGGAAATGTCCATAGCAACGGGTGGGTAAGAAGTGGGGTAGATTTCTTTAGCAACGGGGAAGCTGTGGGACAAATTTTCTTAACAATTGGGGCAATTTGTGGGGGAAATTTCCCTAGCAAAGGTGGCAAAAGGTTGGGAAAATTCCCTAACAACGGGGCAAACAGTGGAATAACTTTCCGTATTAACGGGGAGAAGGTAGAGGGGAACCTTCCTAGAATGGTGGGGCATGTAGTGGAATAAATGTCCCAAGCAACGGGGGTCAAGTAATGGGGGAAAGTTCCTAGCAACGACATGGAGGGATTGGGGAAAATTTCCTTAGCAACGGTGGGGCAAGTATTTAGGATAATTGTTTTCTAGTAACGGGATGCAAGAAGTAGGGAAAATTTCCTTAGCAACGGAAGGCAGTAGGTAGACGATATTTCCATAGCAACGGGAGTGAAGCAGTGATGAAAATTTCCCAAGCAACGGGGCAATTTCTGTAGCAACAGAGGGTAAGCAGAGGAAGAAATTTACTTAGCAACCGGGTCCAGCACTGAAGGAAGTTTTCTTAGGAAGGAGCACAAGCACTGGAGAAAATTTCCCTCGCAACGAAGGGTAAGCAGTGAAAGAAATTTCCCTAACAACAAGAGGTTAGTAGTGTAAAAATTTCCCTAGCAACAAGGGCATAGATTGAGGGAAATTTCTTTAACAACTAAAGGCAAACTGTGTGAGAAATGTCCCAAACAATGGGGGGCAAAAAGTGTGGGAAATTACCGTAGCAACTGGTGGGCAGGAAGTGGGGTAAATGCTCCAAGCAACAGAGGGTATAAAGAGGGAATTTGTTTCTAACAATGGTTGCCAAGATGTGGGTAAAATGTCCCTAGCAACGGGGGCAAGCAGTGAAAGAAAAAATCCTTAGCAACGGGGGTCAAAAAATGGAAAAGATTGCCCTATCAACGGGGGGAAGGAGTGAGAAAATGCCCCTAGCAACAAGGGCAAGCAGTGGGGGAAATATTCGAGAACCATGTGGCAAGTAGTTAGGGACATTTCCGTAGCAACTGGGTAAGATAGTGTAAGAAATTTCTCTATCAACGGGGGAGCAAATAGTAGGAAAAAATTCCCTAGCAACGGGGTGCAAGAAGTGAGGGATATTTTCTAGCAACTGGGGCAAGGAGAGGAACGTATTTCACTTTCAACGAAGAGGTAAATAGTTTGTAAATTTACCTAGCAACGTGGGCAGGAAGTGGGGGATATTTCCCTAGCAACGAAGGCCAAGCAGTGGTAATAAATAATGTTCTTAGCAACTGGGAACAAGGAATTGGGGAATATTTCTAAAAATAGGATCAAGCGTTGTAGGAAATTACACAAGCAACAGGGGCTAAGAGTTAGGGAAATTTCCATTGCAACAAGGGACAATTAGTTGCTAATTTGGCTTCTAACGAAGAGAAAGAAGAAGGTGAAATTTTCCTTGAAACGGGTGGAAATTTTTTATGAATGGTGGTAAGCAGTGAGGAAAATTTCTTTAGCAAAGAGGAAAATCAGTGGAAGTTTTCCTAGGAACAGTGGTTAATTAGTGGAAGAAATTTCCCTAGCAACAAAAGCAAGTAGTGGGAAATATTTCCCTAGCAACGGCGGAAGATGTGGGAGAAACTTTGCTGGCAATGGTAGGCAAGGAGTAAGGAAAATTCCCCTATCTACGGGGGAAAAAGTGGGAGTAATTTCACTAGCAACGCGATTAACCAGTAAAGTAAATTTCCGTGGTAAAGGGGCGAATAGAGGGGAAACTTTCTAGAATGGTGGGTCAAGTAGCCGAAGAAATTTCCCTAGCAACGGTGGGTGAAGTGGTGAAGGAACTTTCGTAGCAACGAGGTGGAAGGAGTGGGGAAAATTTTACTAGCATTGAGTGTGCAAGGAGTAAGGGCAATTTCCCGAGCAACATAGGTTAAGCAGAGGAAGACATTACCCTAGCAATGATGTCCAGCAGTGAACTAAATTTCCTCAGCAATGTAGGGAGAAGCAATGGGGGAAATTTCCATAACAACTGGTTGCAAGAAGTGGTGGATATTACCCAAGCAATGGAAGAAAGGAGTGGGGAAATTTCATTAGGAACGAAGGGGCAAGTAGTGTGGGATATTTCCCTTGCAACGTGGGGCAAGTAGTGGTGGAAATTTCACTAGCAACAGAAAAGAAAGAACGGGGAAATATACCTAGCAATGGGGTCAAGCAGTGAAGGAAATTACCCTAGAAACGGGGAGCTAGGATTTATGGAAATTTCCATCGCAACAAGGGACAATTTGTGGCAACATTTCTCTAGCAACGTGGAGCAAGAAGAAGGGAAATATCGTTTTGAACAGGGGGCAAGCAGTGAGGTAAATTTCTTTACAACAGGGCAAGCATTATGAGAAATTTCTTTGGCAACGGGGGCAATCAGTAGAAGAAAAGTCTCTAGAAACGGTGGCCAAACATTAGAAGAAATTTCCTTAGCAACGGAAGCAATTACTGGGAAGAATTTCTCTGTCAACGAGGGAAGCTGTGAGAGAGAGTTCCTAGCAATGGGTAGCAAGTAAGGAGGAAATTCTTTAACAACGGGGTGCAAGAAGTGGGGAGAATTTCACCAGCAACGGAGGGGCAAGATGCAAGAGGAAATTTCTCTAGCAACTTGGTGAAAGAAGTAGGGTAAATTTCCCTAGTAACTTAACACAGGAAATAGAAGATATTTTTCCAACAACGGGGGGATGCAGTAATGGAAATTTCTCTAGCAACGGGAAGAAAGTAGTGGGGGAAATTTCCCTGACAACGGGTGCTAACAGTGGTGAAATTTCCCTTGCAACGAGGTGCTAGCAGTATGGAAATTTCCTTAGTAACGGAAGGCAAGCAGTAAGGGCAATTTGTAACAGGGAACAAAAAGTGGGAAATATATCTCTAGCAACGGGATGCAAGAAGTGGGGAACATTTCCCTAGCAATTGGGGAAGGAGTAGGGGAAATTTCACTAATTTCTTGCCTTCCGTTGCTAAGGGAATTTTCCCACTGCTAGCTCCCCGTTGATAGTGAAATTTCCCCATGCTTGCCTCCGTTTCTAGGGACATTTTCCTAATCCTTGCTTCTTGACCCTCATTGTTAGGGCAATTTCTTCTACTGCTTGACTGTCGTTGCTAGGGATTTTTTCTTCCACTACCCTCCCCGGTTGTTAGGGACATTTCTCCCATAAATTCTCTCTCCATTGAAAGAAAAAATTTCCTCTTTATGCTCTCTGTTGCAAGGGAAATTTACGCCACTTTTTACCCACCAGTTGATATCGAAATTTCCCGACTGCTTGTCCCTCGTTGCTCGGGAAATTTCCTACACTTCTTGCCTCACATTGTTTGAAACATTTCTCACACAGCTTGCTTGCTGTTGCTAAAGAAATTTTTACCACTACCTGCCCCCTCGTTGCTAGAGAAATTTCTTCCACTGCTTGACCCCGGTTGCTATGGAATTTTTTCTGTTTTTTTGCCCTGTTGCTAAAGAAATTTGCCCCACTGCTTTCTATTCGTTGCTATGGAAATTACTGTCACTAGTTACTTTCCATTGGTAAGGAAATTTTTCTCTCTTCTTGCTCTCCGTTCCTAAAGAAATTTCTCTCACTCCTTGTCCTTATTGCTAGGGAAATTTTCCTCACTGCTTGTTCCCGTTTCTAGGAAAATTTCCGCCACTCCTTTCTCCCCGTTGGTATATAAATTTCCACCACTACTTGGCCCCCTTTGCTAGGGAAATATCTTCTACTTACTGCCTTCCTTTCCTAAGGAAATCTACCCCACTTCTCGCATCCCGTTGCTAGAGAAATTTGCTCCATATTTGCCCCTCCGTTAGTGGTGAAATTTTTCCCAGTCCTTGCCCCATTGGTAGGGAAATTTTCCCCACCACTTGCCAATTTTTGCTAGCGAAATTTCTTCCACTCCTTCTAGCTCGATGCTTTGAAATTTTCCCCACTACTTGTTCCATTGTTGCTAGGGAAAGTTTCCTAGCTCCTTGCCCCCCATTTCTAAGAAAATTTCTCTCACAGCTTCCCCAGTAGCAAGGAAAATTTCTTCCACTGCTTGACGACCGTTCCCAGGGAAATTTCTTCCACTGATTGCTCTCCGTTGTTAAAGAAATTGCCCCCACTGCTTGTCCCCGTTGCTAGAGAAATTTCATTCATTAGTTGGCCCTCGTTGCTATGGAAATTTCCATCACCCCTAGATTCCGTATTTAGGCTAATTTCCCGTACCGCTTGACCCTGTTTCTAAGGAGATTTCCATAACTGCTTGCTCCCCGTTGCAAGGGAAATGTCCCCTACGTTCTGTCTTCCGTTACTAGGGAAATTTACCCCACTTCTTGCCCACCCGTTGCTGGGGTAGTTTCTCCTATTGCTTGCCTCGTTGCGAAACAAATTTCCTCCACTCCTTGTTCACGTTGCTAAAAAATGTCCACACTATTTGCCTCTTATTGCTAATGCAATTACTTCCACTGTTCGACCCAGTATCTGCGTGAATTACCCTTACTGCTTGAACCTTCATTGCTAAAGAAATTTCCTTCACTGCTATACCCTGTTGCTAAAGAAATTTTTCCTCTGCTTACCTGTGTTGCTACGGAAATCGCACACACTCCTTGCACCCGTTACCAGAGACATTTTCCATACTGCTTGTGTCCGTTGACAGAGAAATGTTCCCTACTCCTTGCTTCACGTGGTTAGAGTAATTTAAACCACTGCTTGACACCCGTTGCGAGGGAAATATCCCCTACTTCCTGCCTTCAGTTGCTAGATAAATTAAACCCATTTCTTTAACCCCGTTGCTGAAAAAATTTCCACCACTACTTGCCCCATTAATGGAAGTGAAATTTTCTTTACTTTTTGTACCCCGTTGCCAAAGGAATTTTCCCCAATACTTTCCCCACCATTGCTAGGGAAATTTTTCCCACTCCTTCCACCACGTTGACAGGAAATTTCTTTCACTACTTGACCTCTGTTGCAAGGGAAATTTCCTTCACTACTTGCCCCACCGTTCTAGAATGTTTTCCCTTTACTTTTTCATAGTTACTACGAAAATGTTTCCCACTGTTTCCCCCGTTGTAAGAGAAAATTCCCCACTTCTTTCATGTTTAGTATGATATGAAATTTTTGTTTTTTGATATCAAAACTAAAACCTAAAGAAGAAACGTGTCAGAAAACCCGAAACTGAAACAAAAATGAACTTTTAAAGGATTTTACGTTCTAATTTCTCGATTACTAAATTTTCTTCAAAACCGAAACTGAAACCTAAAAGAGAAACCAAGAATGAGGAAATTGGAAAGCAAAAAAGTGTAAATGCTAGTTTCCGTAGATTTCTGTTCCAGTTTAAACCGTAGTTTTTAATTTTTTTCCAAATTGAAACTGAAACCTAAAGAGGAAACGTGTCGGTAGAACCGAAAAAAACCCACAAAATCGAACTTTTGAAGGGTTTTACTTTCTAATTTCTTAATTACTGGATTTTCTTTGAAACCGAAACTGAAACTTAAAAGCAAAACTGATAATGAAGAAATTGTAAAGCAAAAGAGTGTAAATGTTAATTTTATTTTAGGTTTCAAATTCGGGTTTGAACCACAGTTGTTTTTTTGAAATCGAAACTGAAACCGAAAAAGGAAACTTTTCGGTAAAACGTGTGGGTGAAAGACAAAGTAAAAACAAAAAATGAGCTTTTAAAGTGTTTTAAGTACTAATTGTTTGATTACTTGTTTTTCTTCGAAACCGAAACTAAAACAAAAAAAAACCAATAATGGAAGAAATGGAAAGAAAAAAAATGTAAATGTTAATTTTTGTTTTGATTTTGTTTCTTAAAGAGAAAAAGTGTAAGTGAAAAAGAAGCTAAAAACAAAAAATCAACTTTTAAAGGTTTTAAGTACTAATTTCTTAATTACTTGTTTTTCTTTAAAACCGAAATTAAAAAAAAACTAAAAAAACATTGAATGAAGAAATTCGAAAGCAAAAAAATGTAAATGTTATTTTTTTAAGGTTTTAGTTTTGGTTTGAATTGTAGTTTTTGTTTCTTTGAAATCGAAACTGAGACCTTAACAAAAATGTGTAAGTAAAGCCGAACAAGAAACAAAAAAAGCGAGATTTTAAAGGGTTTTACGTTCTAATTTCATGATATCTGGTTTTTCTTTAAAACCAAAACTGAAACCTGAAAAGAAACATTTAATAAGATATTGGAAAGCAAAACAGTGTAAATTTTAATTTTTTGTGGTTTCTGTTTCTATTGAAACCGTAGATTTGTTTTTTTTACATCGAAACTAAAACCTAAAGAAAAAAAAGAATGTAGAACCGAAACTGAAACAAAAATGAACGTTCTACTTTCTTGATTATTTTTTTCTTTATAACCGAAACTTAAACCTAATAGAAAAACAAAAATGAAGAAATTGGAAAATAAAACAGTGAAAATATTGATTTTTTAAGATTTCAGTTTCGGTTTGAACTGTAGATTTTGTTTTTTGGAATAGAAACTGAAACGTAAAAATGTATTGTGTTGGATAAAACCGAAAAGGAAACCAAAAATGAACTTTCAAAGTGTTTTACGTTCTGATTTCTTGATTACTGGTTTCTCTTTTAAACCAAAACTGAAACCTAAAAAAAAAACCAAAAATGAAAAAATTGGATATCAAAACAGTGTAAATGTTAATTTCTTTAGGTTTCAGTTTTGGTTTGATCCACAGTTTGTTTTGTTTTAAATCGAAACTGAAACCTAAAGGGAAAAGTGTGAATAAATTCGAAACTGAAACCAAAAATGAGCTTTTAAATGGTTTTACTTTCTAACTTTTTAATTACTGGTTTTTCTTTAAAAACGAACCTTAAACCTCAAAGAAAAACTAATTATGAAGAAATTGTAATGCGAAAGAGTGTAAATGTTAATTTTTTAGGTGTATGTTTCGGTTTAAAAGAAAAACCAGTAATCAAGAAATTAGAACGTGAAATCCTTTAAAAGCTCATTTTCATAGATTTTGTTTCTTTGAAATCGAAACTTAAAACCTTAATAGAAAAAGTTTGGGTAAAACGGAACCTGAAACCAAAAAAATGAAGATTCAAAAATATTTACGTTCTAATTTCTCGATTACTGATTTTTCTTTGAAACCGAAACCCAAAACTAAAATGAAAACCAATAATGAATTTTTTTTTCTCCCTAGAATGAGTGCACGTAAGTGTGGGCTCTGTAGAGTTTACATCAAAGTAGAAGAAAGTAATGTTATTTGTTCAGCTGGATGTGGCAAACTTTATCATTTGAAGTGTGCTGGTCTTAATGAGATTGATTTTGAATATCTTACTGTTAACAATCAGCCTTTTAAATGTAAATCATGTATCTCAAATCTCAAGCAAAATAGAAGTAGTAAGTCGCCATTGGGAAGAGTACATTCCGGATCTGAGGGTGAGAAGGTGAACTTGGATGGTCAACTGGAAGTAAATATTTCAACTCCAGACATGGATAAAATTAATAGTAAGTTGGGAGTTATTTTAAGTCAGTTGAAGGAATTGACTCCCGTTAAAGATGAGGTTATTGACTTAAAAAATTCAATAGAACATTTTTCAAGCTCTTTGGATGATGTCTTGAAAAGATTTGCTATTTTTGAAGATAAACTTTCTCAATTTGGTAAAGAAGTTAGTGCCTGTATGATGGAAAATAACCAATTGAAAAAAGAAAATGTTGATCTTAGAAGACAAATTTTTTTGGTTCAGCAGCAGATGTATCAAGCAGAACAGTACTCTTACAGTTCAAATGTGATTATTGATGGTATTCCTGAAGTCTCTGGTGAAGATTTGTATGCTATTGTGCAGAAGATTTCGGACAAACTGGAGGTTCCAGTTGCTAAACAGGATATTTCCATTGTTCATCGAATTGGAACTAAAACTGCTGCTAGTAAGAAGACAAGACCCATTGTTGTGAAATTTCTTCGGAAGCAAGTTAAGGCAGACCTTCTGTCCCAGAAGCGAAAGCACTTTCGTCAATTATCTACGAATAATGTGGGTATTTGTAATGAGTCATACCAAATATACTTGAATGACCATCTGTCTCCTTATTATAGTCAATTGTTTTGGAAGGCTCGTACTTTGAGAAAGACTAAACAGTTTAAGTATATTTGGACTTCTAATGGGATGGTCTATATGAGAAAGGATGATGGTGCTCGACCTATTGTAATTAGAGGGGAAAGTGACCTGAACTCCCTGTAATTCTGATGGCTTTGGATTTTGATTTTGATCCGTCGATTGAGTTCATGGTGCAAAGTATTCCTGGGCCTGAAAAGTTGAATACACTAATTGGTAATTCTTCTTTTAATATTTTGCATTTGAATATACGAAGTGTTTTGAAAAATTTTGACCAATTGGTCGTGCATTTGCAAACTTATCAGGTTCCTATTCATGTTATTGTTCTTACTGAAGCCTGGCTTGCAAATGACAAGTTGTTACAGATTTCACTTCCTGGTTATGATATGCATGCCTCTAGTTGTCGTTTGAATAGAGCTAGTGGGATTGTTATTTTTACTCTTGCTGCTGTTAAAACTGTAACTGTTGCACCTGTTTATCTTACTTGTGATTCTTTTATTATTGAATGTAACTTGTCTTGTCAAACAAGCCTAGTTGTCATTGCTATATATAGATCACCTGCGTTTTCTGATGATTCCTTTCTTCTTCAATTTAATGATGAGCTAAATTTGTATAATGATAAAGATGTATTGTTATTGGGAGATTTTAATTTCGATTTGTTATCTTTAAGTCCTACTGATGCAACATTGGAGTATTTACATATTTTGTTCAGGCATAGATTGATACAGTTAGTGAATGTTCCTTCTCATGTTGACCTGAGTTTTTCAACGTGTATTGATCATGTCATTGTTCCCTTTAATAGTCGTTATAATTTTCAAGCTTTTGTACTTGAAGCCAATGTTACTGACCATTTTCCATTGTTTGTTAGTTACTTTGTAAATTGTTTGGATTTGAATATTGATCAGCAGCCTTGTAAGGCTGTAATTAACAATACTTTGGCCTCGAACCTTGTAAGCAATCTGGACTTATCTTATTTGGATCTTGATCTATCTGTTGAATTTTCTTTTAATGTTTTTTTAAGTTCTGTCTTGCATGTTATTGATGAATCTTCTACGTTAATTTCTTCTGTGAAAAAGACCAGAAAGTTGAAACCATGGATTACCACTGATTTAATTCATTTAATCAAAAGACGTGATAAAATGGCCTATAAAGCTCGCAAAAATCCTTTAGATTTTTCTCTTCAGCGTTCATATAGGCGATTTCGAAATGTTGTCGTTGGTAAAATACGTAAACAAAAATTAAACTATTTCTCTTTTCAATTTTTAAATAAGAAAAATTTGAGAGATCAATGGTCTTTAGTAAACGAGATTACTGGGTTTAGAAATAATCCGTTTGTTTTCCCTTCCTGTACAAATCTGGCTAATACTTTTAATAATTATTTTGGAAATTGTTGTACTGTCTCTTCTTCAATTCTTGGCACCTCTTTTTTTCAGTGCCTCGTGATCCTAATCCTTCTAGTTTTTTCTTGCTTCCACCTTGTTATAATGAGGTTTGTTCCTGCATTTTAGCTCTCAAACAGTGCAGTCCTGGTTGGGACAACATTAGATCTTCTTTTGTTAAACAGAATTTGGATTTCTTTTGTTTTGTTTTGACTGCTTTAATTACAAATTCTTTTGCTCATGGACATGTTCCATCTATGCTTAAAATAGCCAGAGTAATACCTATTTTTAAGTCTGGTCATAAGGAAGATGTGGGAAACTATAGACCAATCTCTCTGTTGTCTACTTTCTCAAAAGTTTTGAAGGCATTATGAAAATTTGTTTAATGTCCTTTTTAAATAAGTTTAAAATTTTACATCCTAACCAATTTGGATTTCAGTCGGGTAAAAGTACTGAACATGCAATCTCTAAGCTTTTAACTCTTGTAATTAACTCAATGAATGCTCATTATTGTCTTTTGGTTATTTTCTTTGATTTTAAAAAAGCTTTTGATTCAGTTTCTCATTTTGTTTTAATTAAAAAAACTTGAACATTATGGTATTAGAGGTACTGCTCTAAATTGGTTTACATCTTATTTGCAAAACAGAGAACAATTTGTTGATGTTAAAGGTTTAAAGTCCTCAAATATTGTTATTAAATGTGGGGTTCCACAAGGTTCTATTTTAAGCCCGATTTTATTTTTGATTTTTGTCAATGATGTTTTTAGTTTGCCTTTGAAGGGTACTTTGATTGGTTATGCTGATGACTTGGCTCTTGTTTTTTTCAAATTCTGATTCCCAAAATTTTAATGATGCTATACATGACCTTAAAATCCTTAAGAAGTGGTTTCAAACTAATTTATTGACTGTTAATATTAAAAAAACTGTGTGTATGAGATTTGGATTTTCAAAATGTAATATGCAACCTATTAAGTTTCATAATTTTTCTTGTTTGTTTAATAATTGTAGTTGTCCTGTTTTTAATTTTGTTGCTAAATATAAATACTTGGGAATTTTACTAGACAATCATTTAAGCTGGGCTCCTCATATTGTTACTGTAACTCAGAAATTGAGATATATTGGTATCATGCTGCAACCTTTAAGATTTATTTTACCTTTTAAGTTTTTGAAAACTACATATATTGGCCTTTATCAGTCTGTTTTACAATATGGTTTGATTTTTTGGGGTGGAGCTTATAAGTCTTACATTAACCATTTACAAATTTTTCATAATCGATTTTTGCATATGCTTTTTATTAATGAAATTAATTTTTCTAATTTAAATATTTTTACTTTGCACAAGTTGTATTTATTTAAACTTGGTTGTTATGGTTTGAAATATATACGTGATTTTCCAATTGTTAATTTTGATTACAATACAAGAAGTTTTTGTCATGTTAAGTTTCGCATTCCTACAACTAAATACACTTTTATGTTTCATCAATTTTTGGTAATAGCTGCATATTTTTTAAATTACCTTCCCACTGATTTGTTTAAGGAATTTTGTTATGCGAAGCAGAAGTTATTGTTGAAAAATTGGTTATTTATTTCTGAGCAGCCTAACAATTTTGTTTTTTCTGATTTGATTGTTCGTTAGATTATTTTTTGTAAATATTTTTGTTTTTTTCTTCTGATTTTGTATTTTTTGTGTTCTTGATTTATTTTATTTTGTTTTGTATTAACTTGTGTTTTATTTTATTTTTCAAGTCCATTTTGTAATGAATTGTTGAGACTTACAGTACGAGTCCTTGAACTCAGTGTTTGGCTCTTTCGTTATTATATTCTGTATTTTAGTTAATTAATAAATTTATTATTATTATTAAAAAAAAGTTAAATTTTAGGTTGAACCATAGTTTTCGATTTTTTTGAAATCGAAACTAAAACATAAACAGAAAAAAGTGTGGTTAAAACCAATCTGAAAGAAAAAACGACATTTTAAATGTTTTACGTTCTAATTTCTTGATTTCTGGTTTTCTTAAAAACCGAAACTGAAACCTAAAAGAAAAACTGATAATGCAGTATTGTAAAGCAAAACAGTGGAAATGTTATTTTTTAATGAACTTTTAAAGGGTTTCACGCTGTTATTTCTTGATTACTGGTTTTTCTTTAAAACCGAAACTGAAACCTTAAAAAAAACAAAAATGAAAAAAAATAGAAACCAAAACAGTGAAAATGTTAATTTTTTTTGGTTTGAGTTTCGATTTGATCCGTTGTTTTAGTTTTTTTTTAAATCAAAACTGAATCCGAAAGGGAAAATTTTGGTAAAATCGAAAGTGAAATCAAAAAATTAACTTTTAAAGCGATTTACGTTCTAATTTCTTTAAAGCTGAAACTTAAACCTGAAAAAAACTAATAATGATGAAATTGGAAAAAAAAAACAGTGTAAATGTTAATTTTTTAAGGTTCAAGTTTCGGTTTGAACCGTATTTTTTATTTCTTTGATATCGAAACTTAAACCTAAAGAGAAAAAATGTGGATAAAACCAAACCAGAAACAAAAAAACGAAATTTTAAAGGGTTCTACGTTTTGATTTCTTGATTACTGGTTTTTCTTTAAAACCGAAACTGAAACCTAAAAAAAACCAATAATGAAGAAATTGGAAAGCAAAACAATGTAAATGTTAATTTTTGTGTTTCAGTTGCGGTTTGAGCCATGGATTTTGTTTTTTTGATAAAGTTTCGATTTGAACGGTAGTTTTTGTTTTTTTCAAATCGATACTTAAACCTAAAAAGAAAGTGTCATTAAAAACTGAAAGTTAAACGAAAAAAACGTAAATGTTAATTGTTTTAGGTTTCAGTTTCTGTTTGAACTGTTGTTTTCGTTATTTGAAATTGAAAATGAAACCTAAAGAAAAAAGTATGGGTAAACCGAAACTGAAATAAAAAAATGAACATATAAAGGGTTTGACGTTCTAATTTCTCGATTTGTGGTTTTTTTTGAAACCGAACCTGAAACTTAAAAGGAAAACCAATAATGAAGTAATTGTAAAGCAAAATGAAGTAAATATTAATATTTTTAGGTTTTAGTTTTGGTTTGAACCGTTGTTTTTGTTTTTTGAAATCGAAACTGAAACTAAAAAAATGAACATTCAAAGGGTTTTACGTTCTAATTACTTGATTTCTGGTTTTTCTTTAAAACCCAACCTGAAACCTTAAAGAAAAAAATAATGAAGATATTGGAAAGCTAAAAAGTGTAAAGGATATTTTTTTTTAGGTTTCAGTTTCTATTTGAACCGTTTTATTAAATCCAAACTGAAACCTGCAGAGATAAAAGTAGGTTAAAACAAAAACTGAAATTGAAAAACTTTGCTTTTAAACGGTTTTACCTTCTAATTTCTTAATTTCTGATTTTTCTTTAAAACCAAAACTGAAAAATAAAACAAAAACCAATGATGAAGTAATTGGTAAATCAAAACAGTAGAAATGTTAATTTTTTGGTTTCAGTTTCGGTTTGAAAAAGTGTGGGTAAGATCGAAACTGAAACAAAAAAATGAGCTTTTCAAGGGTTTTACCTTCTAATTTCCATATTTTTGTTTTTTTTTAAACAGAAACTGAAACCTTCAAGAAAAACCAATAATGAATTAATTCTAAACAAAACAGTGCAAGTGTTAATTTTTTGGGTTTTAGTTTTTGTTTGAACTGTTGTTTTTGTTTCATGAAATCGAAACTGAAACCTAAAGAGAAAAAAAAGTGGGTAAAACCGAAACTGAAACAAAAAAACGAAGTTTTTAAAGAGAAACCAGTAATGAAGTAATTGGAAAGCAAAACAGTGTAAATGCTAATTTTTTTAACATTCAGTTTGGGTTTAAACCGTTGTTTTTGTTTTTTTGAAATCGAAACTGAAACTAGGTGGGTAAAAGCGAAACTGAAAGTAAGAAAATGAACTTTTAAAGGGTTTTATCTTCTTATTTCTTGATTTCTCTTTTTTTTTAAAAACCGAACCTGAAACCTTAAAGCAAAAGCAAAAATAAAGCAATTGGAAAGCAAAAAAGGTTAAATATTCATTGTTTTAGGTTGCAGTTTCTGTTGGAACTGTTGTTTTTGTTTTTTGAAATTGAAACTCCAATCTACAGAAAAAAAAATAATGGTAAAACCGAAACTGAAATAAAAGAAATGTACATTTAAAAAGTTTTACGTTTTGATTTTTTGATTTCTGGTTTTTCTTTAAAACCGAAACTAAAACCTTAAAGAAAAACAAATAATTAAGTAATTTTAAAGCAAAACAGTGTAAATGACATATCTTTTTAGGTATCAGTTTCGGTTTGGAATGTTGTTTTTGTTTTTTTGAAATCCATACTAACCTAAAGAGACAAAATGTGTGTAAAACAGAAACTGAAACCAAAAAAATGAACTTTCAAAAGGATCTACGTTCTAATTTGATGATTTCTGGTTTTTCTTCAAAACCGAATTTGAAATCTAACAGAAAAATAAATAACAAAGTAAATGAAAAGCTAAACAGTGTAAATGCTAATTTTTTAAGCTGTAGTTTCGGTTTGAACAGTTGTTTTTGTTTTTATCAATCGAAACTAAAACCTAAAGAGAAAAAAGAAGGTAAAACCGAGACTGAAACCAAAAAAATGTGCTTTTAAAGGGTTTTACCTTCTTATTTTAATTTCTGTTTTTTTTTAATCCGAAACTGAAAGGTAAAAGAGAAACCAATAAAAGAGAAATTTGAAAGCAAAACAGTGTTAATGATAATTTTTTTAGGTTTCAGTTTCGGTTTGAACTGTTGTTTTTGTTTTTTAAATTGAAACTAATATCTAAAGAAAAAATTATGAGTAAAACGAAACTGAAATGAAAAAAAATGAACATTGAATGGGTTTTACTTTCTAATTTCTTGATCTATGGTTTCTCTTTAAACCCGAAACTGAAACCTTAAAGAAAAACCAATAATGAAGTAATTGAAAAGCAAAACAATGGGCCTGGCATGGCCAAGCGCGTTAAGGCGTGCACTCGTAATCCGAGAGTCGCGCGTTTGCGCCCGCGTCGCGCTAAACATGCTCGCCCTCCCAGCCGTGGGGGTGTATAATGTGACGGTCAATCCCACTATTCGTTGGTAAAAGAGTAGCCCAAGAGTTGGCGGTGGGTGGTCATGACTAGCTGGCTTCCCTCTAGTCTTACACTGCAAAATTAGGGACGGCTAGCACAGATACCCTCGAGTAGCTTTGTGCGAATTTCCAAAAAACAAACAAACAAGCAAAACAGTGTAAATGTTAATTTTTTATTTGGGTTTCAGTTTGATTGAACGGTTGTTTTTGTTTTTTGAAATCAAAACTGAAACATAAAGAGAAAAAAAGGTGGGTTAACCCGAAACCAAAACTAAAAAATGAACTTTTAAAAAGTTTGACGTTCTAGTTTCTTGATTTCTGGTTTTTCTTTAAAACCGAAACAGAAAGATAAAGGAAAAACCAATAATGAAGTAATTTGAAAGCAAAACACTGTAAATGTTAATTTTTTTGCGTTTTAGTTTGTTTGAACCGTTGTTTTTGTTTTTTGAAATCAAAACTGAATCCTAAAGAGAAAAAGAATGGGTAAAACCGAGCTTGAAATAAAAAAATGAACATTCAAAGGGTTTTATGTGCCAATTTCTTCATTTCTTGTTTTTCTTTAAATCTGAACTGAAACCTTAAAAAAAACAAATAATGAAGTATTTGTAAAGCAAAACAGTGTAAATGTTAATCTTTTTAGGCTTCAGTTTCGGTTTGAACCGTTGTTTTTGTTCTTTGAAATCGAAACTGAAAAGTAAAGAGAAAAAGGAAGGTAAAACTGAAACTCTAACTAAAAAAAATAGCTTTCAAAGGGTTTTACCTTCTAATTTTAGTTTATTGTTTTTCTTTAAAACCGAAACTGAAACACGAAAGAAAAACCAATAATAGCGATTTGAAAGCAAAACAGTGTAAATTCTAATTTTTTTAATTTTTAGTGTCGGTTTGAACAGTTGTTTTTGTTTTTTGAAATTGAAACTAAAAACTTAAAGAGAAAAAGTATGGGTATGACCGAAACTGAAACAAAAAAAATGAATTTTTAAAGGGTTTTACGTCCTAATTTCTCGATTTCTGATTTTTTTTTGAAAATCGAGCCTGAAATAAAAAAACAAAACAAATAATGAAGTAAATGGAAAGCAAAACAGTGTAAATGTTAAAAGTTTGAGGTTTCAGTTTGAGTTTGATCCGTTTTTTTGTTTTTTTAAATCGAAACTGAAACCTAATGAGAAAAAAAGGTGAGTAAAACCAAAACTGAAACCAAAAAAATAAACATTTAAAGGGTTCTGCGTTTTAATTTCTTCATTTCTGGTTTTTCTTTAAAACTGAAACTGAAAGATAAAACAAAAACCAATAATAAATTATTATCAAAGCAAAACAGCGTAAATGTTAATTGTTTTAGGTTTCAGTTTCTGTTTGAACTGTTGTTTTCGTTATTTGAAATTGCAAAGGAAACCTAAAGAAAAAAAGTATGGGTAAAACCGAAACTGAAATCAAAAAATGAACATATAAAGGGTTTGACGTTCTAATTTCTCGATTTGTGGTTTTTTTTTTCAACCGAACCTGAAACTTAAAAGGAAAACCAATAATGAAGTAATTATAAAGCAAAATGAAGTAAATATTAATTTTTTTAGGTTTTAGTTTTGGTTTGAGCCGTTGTTTTTGTTTTCTGAAATCGAAACTGAAACTTATAGAGAAAAAAAGGTGGGTTAAACCAAAACTAAAACGAAAAAATAAACATTTTAAGGGTGCTACGCACTAATTTCTTGATTTTTTGGTATTTCTATAAAACCGAAATTGAAAGATAAAAGAAAAACCAATAATAAAGTAATTGAAAAGCAAAATTTTGTAATTGTTAATTGTTTTAGGTTTCAGTTTCGGTTTAAATTGTTGTTTTTGTTTTTTGAAATTTAAACTAAAAACCTAAAGAGAAAAAGTATGAGTAAAATCGAACTTGAAATAAAAAATCAACATTCAAAGGGTTTTACGTTCTAATTACTTGATTTCTGGTTTTTCTTTAAAACCCAATCTGAAACCTTAAAGAAAAAATAATGAAGATATTGGAAAGGAAAAAAGTGTAAAGGATAATTTTTTTAGGTTTCAGTTTCTATTTCAACCGTTTTTCTTAAATCCAAACTGAAACCTGCAGAGAAAAAGGTTGTTAAAACCGAACATGAAACGAAAAAAATTAAAATTTTAAACGGTTTTACGCTCTAATTTCTTGATTTCTGGTTTTTCTTTAAAACCGAAACTGATAGTAAAAGAAAAAACAGACAATAATATAATTAGAAAGAAAAATAGTGTAAATGCTATTTTTTAGGTTACAGTTTCGGTTTGGAATGTTGTTTTTGTTTTTGGAAATCGAAACTGTAACCTAAAGAAAAAAATGAGTGTAAAACCGAAACTGAAACGAAAAAATAAACTTTTAAAGGGTTTTACGTTCTATTTTCTTGATTTCTGGTTTTTCTTTAAAACCGAATGTGAAACCTAAAAGAAAAACTAATAATGAAATAATTGAAAAGCATAACAGTGTAAATGCTAATTTTTTAGGTTTCAGTTTTGGGTTGAACCGTTGTTTCTTTTTTTTTTAAATCAAAACTGAAACGTAAAGTGAAATTGTCTGGGTGTAAACCGAAAGTGAAACCAAAGAAATGAACTTTTAAAAGTGTTTTACGTTCTAATTTCTTAATTTCTGGTTTTTCTTCCAAATCAAACTTGAAACCTAAAAGAAAAACAAATAATGAAGTAATTAGATAGCAAAACAGTTTAAATAATATTTTTTTTTAGGTTTTAGTTTTGGTTTGAACCGTTGTTTTTGTTTTCTGAATTCGAATTTCAAACCTAAAGAGAAAAAGTGTGGGTAAAACCGAAACTGAAACAAAAAAAATGAGCTTTTAAAGTGTTTTAACTTCTATTTTCTTGATTTCTGGTTTTTCTTTAAAACCGAATGTGAAACCTAAAAGAAAAACTAATAATGAAATAATTGAAAAGCATAACAGTGTAAATGCTAATTTTTTTAGGTTTCAGTTTTTGTTTGAACCGTTGTTTTTGTTTCTTGAAATCGAAACTGAAACCTAAAGAGAAAAAAAAGTGGGTAAAACCGAAACTGAAACAAAAAAACGAAGTTTCAAAGTGTTTTACGTTCTAATTTTCTGATTTCTGGTTTTTCTTTAAAACCGAAAGTGAAACCTTGAAGAAAAACCAATTATGAAGTAACTGGAAAGCTAACAATGTAAATGTAATTTTTTGACATCAGTTTCGTTTTGAGCCTTTTTTCGAAATCGAAACTGAAACGGAATAAGAAAAAACGTGAATAAAACCGAAACTGAAACAAAAAAGTCAACTTTTAAACGGTTTTACGTTCTAATTTCTTGATTTCTTGTTGTTCTTTAAAACCAAATCTGACACTAAAACAAAAACCGATAATAAGATAATTGGAAAGCAAAACAGTGTTGATGTAATTTTTTTTAAGTTTCAGTTTCGGATTGAACCGTTGTTTTTTTGAAATCGAAACTGTTACATAAGGATAAAAAAGGGGAAAAAAACCGAAACTGAACCAAAAAATTTACTTTTAAAGAGTTTTACGTTCTTATTTTTTTTATTTATTACCGAACCTGAATCTTAAAAGAAAAAGATATGGTAAAATAATTGTAAAGGAAAACAGTGTAAATGTTAATTTTTTTAGGTTTTACTTTTGGTTTCAACTGTTTTTTGGTTTTTTGAAATCGAAACTAAAACCTTAAGAGAAAAAAGGTGGGTAAAACCGAAACTGAAAACAAAAAAATAAACATTTAAATGGTTCTACCTCCTAATTTCTTGATTTCTGGTTTTTTTAAAACCGAATTTGAAACCTAAAAGAAAAACCAATAAAGAGCATTCAACGGGTTTTACGTTCTAATTTCTTGATTTCTGGTTTTTGTTTAAAACCGAACCTTAAAACTAAAAGAAAAACCAATAAAAAAGGAATATGATGGAAAAACAGTGTAAATGTTAATTGATTTAGGTTTCATTTTCAGTTTGAACCTTTTTTGTTTTATGAAATCGAAACTGAAACCTCAAGAGAAAAAAGTAGGTTAAAACAGCAACTGAAATTAAAAAACTGTGCTTTTAAAGGGTTTTACCTTCTTTTTTTAATTTCTGGTTTTTCTTCAAAACTGAAACTGAAAAATAAAACAAAAACCAATGATGAAGTAATTGGTAAATCAAATCAGTGGAAATGTTAATTTTTTTGGTTTCAGTTTCGGTTTGAACCGTTGTTTTTGGTTTTTGAAATCGAAACCGTAACTTAAAGTGAAAAAGTGTGGGTAAGATCGAAACTGAAAAAAAATGAACTTTTAAAGGGTTTTTCGTTGTAATTTTTGATTTCTGGTTGTTCTTCAAAATCGAACATGAAACCTAAAATAAAAACCAATAATGAAGTAATTAAAAAGCAAAACAGTGTAAATGTTAATTTTTTTTAAGTTTCAGTTACGGTTTGAACCGTTGTTTTTGTTTTTTGAAATCGAAACCGTAACTTAAAGTGAAAAAGTTTGGGTAAGATGGATACTGAAACAAAAAATGAACTTTTAAAGTGTTTTACGTTCTAATTTCTTGATTCCTGGATTTTCTTTCAAAAGTGAAACAGTCTAAATGCTAATTTTTTTGGTTAAAGTTTCGATTTTAACAGTTGTTTTTGTTTTTTGAAATTGAAAGTAAAATCTAAAGAAAAAAGCATGCGTAAAACCGAGACTGAAGTAAAAAAAATAATATTCATAGGTTTTCACGTTCTAATTTCTTGACTTCTGGTTTTTCTACAAAATCGAACCTGAAACTTAAAGAAAAACCAGTAATGAAGTAATTGGAAAGCAAAACAGTGTAAATGTTAATTTTTTTAACATTCAGTTTGGGTTTAAACCGTTGTTTTTGTTTTTTTTTTTTAAATCGAAACTGAAACTAGGTGGGTAAAAGCGAAACTGAAACTAAGAAAATGAACTTTTAAATGGTTTTATCTTCTTATTTCTTGATTTCTTGTTTTTTTAAAAACCGAACCTGAAACCTAAAAGCAAAAGCAAAAATAAAGCAATTGGAAAGCAAAACAGGTTAAATATTCATTGTTTTAGGTTGCAGTTTCTGTTGGAACTGTTGTTTTTGTTTTTTGAAATTGAAACTCCAATCTACAGAAAAAAAAATAATGGTAAAACCGAAACTGAAATAAAAGAAATGTACATTCAAAAAGTTTTACGTTTTGATTTTTTGATTTCTGGTTTTTCTTTAAAACCGAAACTGAAACCTTAAAGAAAAACAAATAATTGAGTAATTTTAAAGGAAAACAGTGTAAATGACATATATTTTTAGGTATCAGTTTCGGTTTGAACTGTTGTGTTTGTTTTTGGGTAAGATCGATACTGAAACAAAAAATGAACTTTTAAAGTGTTTTACGTTCTAATTTCTTGATTTCTGGATTTTCTTTCAAAAGTACAACAGTGTAAATGCTAATTTTTTTGGTTTAAGTTTCGATTTTAACAGTTGTTTTTGTTTTTTGAAATTGAAAGTAAAATCCAAAGAAAAAGCATGCGTAAAACCGAGACTGAAGTAAAAAAAATAATATTCATAGGTTTTTACGTTCTAATTTCTTGATTTCTGGTTTATCTTTAAAACCTGATTTGAAACTTAACAGAAAAAGAAATAATGAAGAAAATGGAAAGCAAAACAGTGTAAATGGTAATTTTTAAGGTTGCATTTTCAGTTTGGACCGTTGTTTTTGTTTTTTGAAATCGAAACTGAAACTTAAAGTGAAACAGTGTGGGTAAGACCGAAAGTTTTACCAAAAAAACGAACTTTTAAAAGGTTTTACGTTCTAATTTCTTGACTTCTGGTTTTTCTACAAAATCGAACCTGAAACTTAAAGAAAAACCGGTAATGAAGTAATTGGAAAGCAAAACAGTGTAAATGTTAATTTTTTTAAGTTTCAGTTTCGGTTTGAACCGTTGTTTTTGTTTTTTGAAATCGAAACTGAAACTTAAAGTGAAACAGTGTGGGTAAGACCGAAAGTTTTACCAAAAAAACGAACTTTTAAAAGGTTTTACGTTCTATTTTCTTGACTTCTGATTTTTCTACAAAATCGAACCTGAAACTTAAAGAAAAAACAGTAATGAAGTAATTGGAAAGGAAAACAGTGTAAATGTTATTTTTTTTTAATATTCAGTTTGGGTTTAAACCGTTGTTTTTGTTTTTTGAAATAGAAACTGAAACTAGGTGGGTAAAAGCGAAACTGAAACTAAGAAAATGAACTTTTAAAGGGTTTTATCTTCTTATTTCTTGATTTCTTTTTTTTTTTAAAAACCGAACCTCAAACCTAAAAGCAAAAGCAAAAATAAAGCAATTGGAAAGCAAAACAGGTTAAATATTCATTGTTTTAGGTTGCAGTTTCTGTTGGAACTGTTGTTTTTGTTTTTTGAAATTGAAATTCAAATCTAAAGAAAAAAAAGTAATGGTAAAACCGAAACTGAAATAAAAGAAATGTACATTCAAAAAGTTTTACGTTTTGATTTTTTGATTTCTGGTTTTTCTTTAAAACCGAAACTGAAACCTTAAAGAAAAACAAATAATTGAGTAATTTTAAAGCAAAACAGTGTAAATGACATATTTTTTTAGGTATCCGTTTTGGTTTGGAATGTTGTTTTTGTTTTTTGAAATCTATACTAACCTAAAGAGACAAAATGTGTGTAAAACAGAAACTGAAACCAAAAAAATGAACTTTAAAAGGATCTACGTTCTAATTTGATGATTTCTGGTTTTTCTTCAAAACCGAATTTGAAATATAACAGAAAAATAAATAATAAAGTAAATGAAAGGCAAAAAAGTGTAAATGCTAATTTTTTAAGCTTCAGTTTCGGTTTGAACAGTTGTTTTTGTTTTTATGAATCGAAACTAAAACCTATAGAGAAAAAAGAAGGTAAAACCGAGACTGAAGCCAAAAAATGTGCTTTTAAAGGGTTTTACCTTCTAATTTTAATTTCTTTTTTTTTTAATCCGAAACTGAAAGGTAAAAGAGAAACCAATAAAAGAGAAATTTGAAAGCAAAACAGTGTTAATGATAATTTTTTTAAGTTTCAGTTTCGGTTTGAACTGTTGTTTTTGTTTTTTAAATTGAAACTAAAATCTAAAGAAAAAATTATGGGTAAAACGAAAGTGAAATGAAAAAAAAATGAACATTGAATGGGTTTTACTTTCTAAATTCTTGATCTATGGTTTCTCTTTAAACCCAAAACTGAAACCTTAAAGAAAAACCAATAATGAAATAATTTAAAAGCAAAACAATGGGCCTGGCATGGCCAAGCGCGTTAAGGCGTGCACTCGTAATCCGAGAGTCGCGCGTTTGCGCCCGCGTCGCGCTAAACATGCTCGCCCTCCCAGCCGTGGGGGTGTATAATGTGACGGTCAATCCCACTATTCGTTGGTAAAAGAGTAGCCCAAGAGTTGGCGGTGGGTGGTCATGACTAGCTGCCTTCCCTCTAGTTTTACACTGCAAAATTAGGGACGGCTAGCACAGATACCCTCGAGTAGCTTTGTGCGAATTTCCAAAAAACAAACAAACAAGCAAAACAGTGCAAATGTTAATTTTTTATTTGGGTTTCAGTTTGATTGAACGGTTGTTTTTGTTTTTTGAAATCAAAACTGAAACATAAAGAGAAAAAAAGGTGGGTTAACCCGAAACCAAAACTAAAAAATGAACTTTTAAAAAGTTTGACGTTCTAGTTTCTTGATTTCTGGTTTTTCTTTAAAACCGAAACAGAAAGATAAAGGAAAAACCAATAATGAAGTAATTTGAAAACAAAACACTGTAAATGTTAATTTTTTTGGGTTTTAGTTTGTTTGAACCGTTCTTTTTGTTTTTTGAAATCAAAACTGAATCCTAAAGAGAAAAAGAATGGGTAAAACCGAGCTTGAAATAAAAAAATGAACATTCAAAGGGTTTTACGTGCCAATTTCTTCATTTCTGGTTTTTCTTTAATTCCGAACTGAAACCTTAAAAAAAACAAATAATGAAGTATTTGTAAAGCAAAACAGTGTAAATGTTAATCTTTTTAGGCTTCAGTTTCGGTTTGAACCGTTGTTTTTGTTCTTTGAAATCGAAACTGAAAAGTAAAGAGAAAAAGGAAGGTAAAACTGAAACTCTAACTAAAAAAAATAGCTTTCAAAGGGTTTTACCTTCTAATTTTAGTTTATTGTTTTTCTTTAAAACCGAAACTGAAACACGAAAGAAAAACCAATAATAGCGATTTGAAAGCAAAACAGTGTAAATTCTAATTTTTTTAATTTTTAGTGTCGGTTTGAACAGTTGTTTTTGTTTTTTGAAATTGAAACTAAAAACTTAAAGTGAAAAAGTATGGGTATGACCGAAACTGAAACAAAAAAAATGAATTTTTAAAGGGTTTTACGTCCTAATTTCTCGATTTCTTATTTTTTTTGGAAAATCGAGCCTGAAATCAAAAAGAAAAACAAATAATGAAGTAAATGGAAAGCAAAGCAGTGTAAATGTTAAAAGTTTGAGGTTTCAGTTTGAGTTTGATCCGTTGTTTTGTTTTTTGAAATCGAAACTGAAACCTAAAGAGAAAAAAGGTGAGTAAAACCAAAACTGAAACCAAAAAAATAAACATTTAAAGGGTTCTGCGTTTTAATTTCTTCATTTCTGGTTTTTCTTTAAAACTGAAACTGAAAGATAAAACAAAAACCAATAATAAATTATTATCAAAGCAAAACAGGGTAAATGTTAATTGTTTTAGGTTTCAGTTTCTGTTTGAACTGTTGTTTTCGTTATTTGAAATTGAAAAGGAAACCTAAAGAAAAAAGTATGGGTAAAACCGAAACTGAAACCAAAAAATTAACATATAAAGGGTTTGACGTTCTAATTTCTCGATTTGTGGTTTTTTTTTTAAACCGAACCTGAAACTTAAAAGGAAAACCAATAATAAAGTAATTATAAAACAAAATGAAGTAAATATTAATTTTTTTAGGTTTTAGTTTTGGTTTGAGCCGTTGTTTTTGTTTTCTGAAATCGAAAATGAAACTTATAGAGAAAAAAAGGTGGGTAAAACCAAAACTGAAACCAAAAAATAAACATTTTAAGGGTGCTACCCACTAATTTCTTGATTTTTCGGTATTTCTATAAAACCGAAATTGAAAGATAAAAGAAAAACCAATAATAAAGTAATTGAAAAGCAAAATTTTGTAATTGTTAATTGTTTTAGGTTTCAGTTTCTCTTTAAATTGTTGTTTTTGTTTTTTGAAATTTAAACTAAAAACCTAAAGAGAAAAAGTATGGGTAAAATCGAACTTGAAATAAAAAAATCAACATTCAAAGGGTTCTACGTTCTAATTACTTGATTTCTGGATTTTCTTTAAAACCCAACCTGAAACCTTAAAGAAAAAATAATGAAGATATTGGAAAGGAAAAAAGTGTAAAGGATAATTTTTTTAGGTTTCAGTTTCTATTTGAACCGTTTTTCTTAAATCCAAACTGAAATCTGCAGAGAAAAAGGTTGTTAAAACCGAAACTGAAACGAAAAAAATTAAAATTTTAAACTGTTTTACGCTCTAATTTCTTGATTTCTGGTTTTTCTTTAAAACCGAAACTGATAGTAAAAGAAAAAAACAGACAATAAGATAATTAGAAAGGAAAATAGTGTAAATGCTATTTTTTAGGTTACAGTTTCGGTTTGGAATGTTGTTTTTGTTTTTGGAAATCGAAACTGTAACCTAAAGAAAAAAAATGAGTGTAAAACCGAAACTGAAACGAAAAAATAAACTTTTAAAGGGTTTTACGTTCTATTTTCTTGATTTCTGGTTTCTCTTTGAAACCGAATGTGAAACCTAAAAGAAAAACTAATAATGAAATAATTGAAAAGTATAACAGTGTAAATGCTAATTTTTTAGGTTTCAGTTTTAGGTTGAACCGTTTTTGGTTTTTTTTTTTAAATCAAAACTGAATCGTAAAGTGAAATTGTCTGGGTGTAAACCGAAAGTGAAACCAAAGAAATGAACTTTTAAAAGTGTTTTACGTTCTAATTTCTTAATTTATAGTTTTTCTTCCAAATCAAACTTGAAACCTAAAAGAAAAACAAATAATGAAGTAATTAGATAGCAACACAGTTTAAATAATATTTTTTTTAGGTTTTAGTTTTGGTTTGAACCGTTGTTTTTGTTTTTTGAATTCGAATTTCAAACCTAAAGAGAAAAAGTGTGGGTAAAACCGAAACTGAAACAAAAAAATGAGCTTTTAAAGGTTTTTACCTTCTAATTTCCATATTTTTGTTTTTTTTAAACAGAAACTGAAACCTTGAAGAAAAACCAATAATGAATTAATTGTAAACAAAACAGTGCAAGTGTTAATTTTTATGGGTTTTAGTTTTTGTTTGAACCGTTGTTTTTGTTTCTTGAAATCGAAACTGAAACCTAAAGAGAAAAAAAGGTGGGTAAAACCGAAACTGATACAAAAACGAAGTTTCAAAGTGTTTTACGTTCTAATTTCTTAATTTCTGGTTTTTCTTCCAAATCAAACCTGAAACCTAAAAGAAAAATAAATAATGAAGTAATTAGATAGCAAAACAGTTTAAATAATATTTTTTTTAGGTTTTAGTTTTGGTTTGAACCGTTGTTTTTGTTTTTTGAATTCGAATTTCAAACCTAAAGAGAAAAAGTGTGGGTAAAACCGAAACTGAAACAAAAAAATGAGCTTTTAAAGGGTTTTACCTTCTAATTTCCATATTTTTGTTTTTTTTAAACAGAAACTGAAACCTTGAAGAAAAACCAATAATGAATTAATTGTAAACAAAACAGTGCAAGTGTTAATTTTTATGGGTTTTAGTTTTTGTTTGAACCGTTGTTTTTGTTTCTTGAAATCGAAACTGCAACCTAAAGAGAAAAAAAGTGGGTAAAACCGAAACTCAAACAAAAAACGAAGTTTCAAAGTGTTATACGTTCTAATTTTCTGATTTCTGGTTTTTCTTTAAAACCGAAAGTGAAACCTTGAAGAAAAACCAATTATGAAGTAACTGGAAAGCTAACAGTGTAAATGTAATTTTTTGACATCAGTTTCGTTTTGAGCGTTTTTTTGAAATCGAAACTGAAACGGAAAGAGAAAAAACGTGAATAAAACCGAAACTGAAACAAAAAAGTCAACTTTTAAACGGTTTTACGTTCTAATTTCTTGATTTCTTGTTGTTCTTTAAAACCAAATCTGACACTAAAACAAAAACCGATAATAAGATAATTGGAAAGCAAAACAGTGTTGATGTGATTTTTTTTAAGTTTCAGTTTCGGATTGAACCGTTGTTTTTTTTTAAATCGAAACTGTTACATAAGGAGAAAAAAGGGGAAAAAACCGAAACTGAACCAAAACAATTTACTTTTAAAGAGTCCTACGTTCTTATTTTTTTATTTATTACCGAACCTGAATCTTAAAAGAGAAAAATATAGTAAAGTAATTGTAAAGGAAAACAGTGTAAAAGTTAATTTTTTTACGTTTTAGTTTTGGTTTCAACTGTTTTTTGGTTTTTTGAAATCGAAATTGAAACCTAAAGAGAAAAAAGGTGGATAAAACCGAAAGTGAGACTAAAAAAATCAGCTTTGAAAGGGTTTTATCTTCTTATTTCGTGATTTCTGTTTTTTTTTAAAACCGAACTTGAAACCTAAAAGAAAACCAGTAATGAGCATTCAACGGGTTTTACGTTCTAATTTCTTGATTTCTGGTTTCTGTTTATAAACCGAACCTAAAACCTAAAGAAAAACCAATAATGAAGGAATTGGAAAAGAAAACAGTGTAAATGAGAATGTTTTTAGGTTTCAGTTGCTATTTGAACCGTTGTTTTTTTTTTTTAAATCGAAATTAAATCCTTAAGAGAAAAAAGGTGGGTAAAACCGAAACTGAAACAAAAAAAATAAACATTTAAATGGTTCTACGTCCTAATTTCTTGATTTATGGTTTTTTAAAACCGAACTTGAAACCTAAATGAAAAACCAATAATGAGCATTCAACGGGTTTTACGTTCTAATTTCTTGATTTCTGGATTTTGTTTGAAACCGAACCTTAAAACTAAAAGAAAAACTAATAAAAGAGGAATATGATGGAAAAACAGTGTAAATGTTAATTGTTTTAGGTTTCATTTTCTGTTTGAACTGTTGTTTTTGTTTTTGAAATTGAAACTGAAACCAAAAGAGAAAAGTATGGGTAAAACCAAAACTCAAATAAAAAAATGAACATATAAAGGGGTTTTACGTTCTAATTTCTGGATTTCTAGTTTTTCTTAAAACAGAAACTGAAACCTTAAAGAAAAACCAATAATGAAATAATTGTAAAGAAAAACAATGTAAAAGGTTTTTTTTTACGTTTCAGTTTCGCTTTGGAATGTTGTTTTTGTTTTTGAAATCGAAACTGTAATCTGAAGAGAAAATTTGTGTGAAACCGAAACTCAAACCAAAAAAAATGAAATTTTAAAGAGTTTTAGGTGCTAATTTCTTGATTTCTGGGTGTGTTTAAAACCGAATTTGAAACCTAACAGAAAAAACAAATAATGAAGTAAATGGAAAACAAAACAGTGTAAATGCTATTTTTAAGGTTACAGTTTCGGTTTGGAATGTTGTTTTTGTTTTTGGAAATCGAAACTGTAACCTAAAGAAAAAAATGAGTGTAAAACCGAAACTGAAACGAAAAAATAAACTTTTAAAGGGTTTTACGTTCTATTTTCTTGACTTCTAGTTTTTCTTTAAAACCGAATGTGAAACCTTAAAGAAAAACTAATAATGAAATAGTTGAAAAAGAAAACAGTGTAAATGCTAATTTTTTTAGGTTTCAGTTTTGGGTTGAACCGTTGTTTTTTTTTTATTGAAATCAAAACTGAAATGTAAAGTGAAATTGTTTAGGTTTAAACCGAAAGTGAAACCACAGAAATGAACTTTTAAAAGTGTTTTACGTTCTAATTTCTTAATTTCTGGTTTTTCTTCCAAATCAAACCTGAAACCTAAAAAAAAATAAATAATGAAGTAATTAGATAGCAAAACAGTTTAAATAATATTTTTTTTAGGTTTTAGTTTTGGTTTGAACCGTTGTTTTTGTTTTTTGAATTCGAATTTCAAACCTAAAGAGAAAAAGTGTGGGTAAAACCGAAACTGAAACAAAAAAATGAGCTTTTAAAGGGTTTTCCTTCTAATTTCCGTATTTTTGTTTTTTTAAACAGAAATTGAAACCTTGAAGAAAAACCAATAATGAATTAATTGTAAAAAAACAGTGGAAGTGTTAATTTTTTGGGTTTTAGATTTTGTTTGAACCGTTGTTTTTGTTTCTTGAAATCGAAACTGCAACCTAAAGAGAAAAAAGTGGGTAAAACCGAAACTGAAACAAAAAAACGAAGTTTCAAAGTGTTTTACGTTCTAATTTTCTGATTTCTGGTTTTTCTTTAAAACCGAAAGTGAAACCTTGAAGAAAAACCAATTATGAAGTAACTGGGAAGCTAACAATGTAAATGTAATTTTTTGACATCAGTTTCGTTTTGAGCCTTTTTTCGAAATCGAAACTGAAACGGAAAGAGAAAAAACGTGAATAAAACCGAAACTGAAACAAAAAAGTCAACTTTTAAACGGTTTTACGTTCTAATTTCTTGATTTCTTGTTGTTCTTTAAAACCAAATCTGACACTAAAACAAAAACCGATAATAAGATAATTGGAAAGCAAAACAGTGTTGATGTAATTTTTTTAAGTATCAGTTTCGGATTGAACCGTTGTTTTTTTGAAATCGAAACTGTTACATAAAGAGAAAAAAGGGGAAAAAATCCGAAACTGAGCCAAAAAAAATTACTTTTAAAAAATTTTACGTTCTTATTATTTTTATTTATTACCGAACCTGAATCTTAAAAGGAAAAGATATGGTAAAGTAATTGTAAAGGAAAACAGTGTAAATGTTAATTTTTTTAGTTTTTACTTTTGGTTTCAACTGTTTTTTGGTTTTTTGAAATCGAAATTGAAACCTAAAGAGAAAAAAGGTGGATAAAACCGAAACTGACACTAAAAAAATCAGCTTTGAAAGGGTTTTATCTTCTTATTTCTTGATTTCTGTTTTTTTTAAACCGAACTTGAAACCCAAAAGAAAACCAATAATGAGCATTCAACGGGTTTTACGTTCTAATTTCTTGATTTCTGGTTTTTGTTTAAAACCGAACCTAAAACCTAAAAGAAAAACCAATAATGAAGGAATTGGAAAAGAAAACAGTGTAAATGAGAATGTTTTTAGGTTTCAGTTGCTATTTGAACCGTTTTTTTTTTAAAATCGAAACTAAAACCTTAAGAGAAAAAAGGTGGGTAAAACCGAAACTGAAACAAAAAAAATAAACATTTAAATGGTTCTACCTCCTAATTTCTTGATTTCTGGTTTTTTTAAAACCGAATTTGAAACCTAAAAGAAAAACCAATAAAGAGCATTCAACGGGTTTTACGTTCTAATTTCTTGATTTCTGGTTTTTGTTTAAAACCGAACCTTAAAACTAAAAGAAAAACCAATAAAAAAGGAATATGATGGAAAAACAGTGTAAATGTTAATTGATTTAGGTTTCATTTTCAGTTTTAACCTTTTTTGTTTTATGAAATCGAAACTGAAACCTCAAGAGAAAAAAGAAGGTTAAAACAAAAACTGAAATTGAAAAACTGTGCTTTTAAAGGGTTTTACCTTCTAATTTTAATTTCTGGTTTTTCTTCAAAACTGAAACTGAAAAATAAAACAAAAACCAATGATGAAGTAATTGGTAAATGAAAACAGTAGAAATGTTAATTTTTTTGGTTTCAGTTTCGGTTTCAACCGTTGTTTTTGGTTTTTGAAATCGAAACCGTAACTTAAAGTGAAAAAGTGTGGGTAAGATCGAAACTGAAAAAAAATGAACTTTTAAAGGGTTTTTCGTTGTAATTTTTGATTTCTGGTTGTTCTTCAAAATCGAACATGAAACCTAAAATAAAAACCAATAATGAAGTAATTGGAAAGCAAAACTGTGTAAATGTTAATTTTTTTTAAGTTTCAGTTTCGGTTTCAACCGTTGTTTTTGTTTTTTTCAAATCAAAACCGTAACTTAAAGTGAAAAAATTTGGGTAAGATGGATACTGAAACAAAAAATGAACTTTTAAAATGTTTTACGTTCTAATTTCTTGATTCCTGGATTTTCTTTCAAAAGTGAAACAGTGTAAATGCTAATTTTTTTGGTTTAAGTTTCGATTTTAACAGTTGTTTTTTTGTTTTTGAAATTGAAAGTAAAATCTAAAGAAAAAAGCATGCGTAAAACCGAGACTGAAGTAAAAAAAATAATATTCATAGGTTTTCACGTTCTAATTTCTTGACTTCTGGTTTTTCTACAGAATCGAACCTGAAACTTAACGAAAAACCAGTAATGAAGTAATTGGAAAGCAAAACAGTGTAAATGCTCATTTTTTTAAATATTCAGTTTGGGTTTAAACCGTTGTTTTTGTTTTTTTGAAATCGAAACTGAAACTAGGTGGGTAAAAGCGAAACTGAAACTAAGAAAATGAACTTTTAAATGGTTTTATCTTCTTATTTCTTGATTTCTTGTTTTTTTAAAAACCGAACCTGAAACCTAAAAGCAAAAGCAAAAATAAAGCAATTGAAAGCAAAACAGGTTAAATATTCATTGTTTTAGGTTGCAGATTCTGTTGGAACTGTTGTTTTTGTTTTTTGAAATTGAAACTCCAATCTAAAGAAAACAAAGTAATGGTAAAACAGAAACTGAAATAAAAGAAATGTACATTTAAAAAGTTTTACGTTTTGATTTTTTGATTTCTGGTTTTTCTTTTAAAACCGAAACTGAAACCTTAAAGAAAAACAAATAATTAAGTAATTTTAAAAGCAAAACTGTAAATGACATATCTTTTAGGTATCAGTTTCGGTTTGGAATGTTGTTTTTTGTTTTTTGAAATCCATACTAACCTGAAGAGACAAAATGTGTGTAAAACATAAACTGAAACCAAAAAATGAACTTTTAAAAAGATCTACATTCTAATTTGATGATTTCTGGTTTTTCTTCAAAACCGAATTTGAAATCTAACAGAAAAAAAATAACAAAGTAAATGAAAAGCAAACAGTGTAAATGCTAATTTTTTAAGCTCCAGTTTCGGTTTGAACAGTTGTTTTTGTTTTTATTTCTGGTTTTTCTTCAAACTGAAACTGAAAAATAAAACAAAAACCAATGATGAAGTAATTGGTAAATCAAAACAGTAGAAATGTTATTTTTTTTGTTTTCAGTTTCGGTTTGAACCGTTGTTTTTGGTTTTTGAAATCGAAACCGTAACTTAAAATGAAAAAAGTGTGGGTAAGATCGAAACTGAAAAAAAATGAACTTTTAAAGGGTTTTTCGTTGTAATTTTTGATTTCTGGATTTTCTTTCAAAAGTAAAACAGTGTAAATGCTAATTTTTTTGGTTTAAGTTTCGATTTTCAGTTGTTTTTGTTTTTTTTTGAAATTGGAAGTAAAATCTAAAGAAAAAAGCATGCGTAAAAACCGAGACTTTGGTAGTAAAAAAAATAATGTTTATATGTTTTCACGTTCTAATTTCTTGATTTCTGGTTTTTCTTTAAAACCTGATTTGAAACCTAACAGAAAAACAAATAATGAAGTAAATGGAAAACAAAACAGTGTAAATGCTAATTTTTTAAGGTTTCAGTTTCAGTTTGAACCGTTTTTTTGTTTTATGAATTCGAAACTGAAATCTAAAGAGAAAAAGTAGGTTAAAACAGAAACTGAAATCTAAAGAGAAAAAGTAGGTTAAAACAGAAATGAATTAAAAAAATGTGCTTTTAAAGAGTTTTACCTTCTAATTTTAATTTCTGGGTTTTCTTTAAAACTGAAACTGAAAGATAAAAGAAAAACCTGAAAGAAAAACCAAGTATGAAGTAATTGTAAAGAAAAACAGTGTAAATATTATTTTTTTTTACGTTTCAGTTTTTGTTTGGAATGTTGGTTTTGTTTTTGAATCGAAACTCTTACCTAAAGAGAAAATATGTCTAAACCGAAAGTGAAATCAAATAAAGAAATTTTAAAGAGTTTCACGTGCTAATTTCTTGATTTCTGGTTTCTATTTGAAACCAAATTTGAAATCTATCAGAAAACATATAATGAAGTAAATGGAAAGCAAAACAGTGTAAATGCTAATTTTTTTAAGGTTTCAGTTTCAGTTTGAACCGTTTTTTTTGTTTTTTGAAATCGAACTGAAATTAAAGAGAAAAAAGAGGCTAAAACCGAAACTGAAACAAAAAATGTGATTTTAAACGGTTTTACGTTCTAATTTCTTGATTTCTCTGATTTTTCTTTAAAACCAAAACTGATAGTAAAGAGAAACAGACAAATAAGATAATTGGAAAGAAAACTGTAAATGCTATTTTTTTAGGTTACAGTTTCGGTTTGGAATGTTGTTTTTGTTTTTGGAAATCGAAACTTAACCTAAAGAAAAAATGAGTAAAACCGAAACTGAAACGAAAAATAACTTTTAAGGGTTTTCGTTCTATTTCTTTTTTGTTCTAGTTTTTCTTTAAAACCGAATGTGAAACCTAAAAGAAAAACTAATAATGAAATAATTGAAAAAAAACAGTGTAAATGCTAATTTTTTTAGGTTTCAGTTTTGGGTTGAACCGTTGTTTTTTTTTTTTTAAATCAAAACTGAAACGTAAAGTGAAATTGTCTAGGTGTAAACCGAAAGTGAAACCACAAAAATGAACTTTTAAAAGTGTTTTACGTTCTAATTTCTTAATTTCTGGTTTTTCTTCCAAATCAAACCTGAAACCTAAAAGAAAAATAAATAATGAAGTAATTAGATAGCAAAACTGTTTAAATAATTTTTTTTTAGGTTTTAGTTTTGGTTTGAACCGTTGTTTTGTTTTCTGAATTCGAATTTCAAACCTAAAGAGAAAAAGTGTGGGTAAAACCGAAACTGAAACAAAAAAATGAGCTTTTAAAGGGTTTTACCTTCTAATTTCCATATTTTTGTTTTTTTTAAACAGAAACTGAAACCTTGAAGAAAAGCCAATAATGAATTAATTGTAAACAAAACAGTGCAAGTGTTAATTTTTTGGGTTTTAGTTTTTGTTTGAACCGTTGTTTTTGTTTCTTGAAATCGAAACTGCAACCTAAAGAGAAAAAAAGTGGGTAAAACCGAAACTCAAACAAAAAACAAAGTTTCAAAGTGTTATACGTTCTAATTTTCTGATTTCTGGTTTTTCTTTAAAACCGAAAGTGAAACCTTGAAGAAAAACCAATTATGAAGTAACTGGAAAGCTAACAGTGTAAATGTAATTTTTTGACATCAGTTTCGTTTTGAGCGTTTTTTTGAAATCGAAACTGAAACGGAAAGAGAAAAAACGTGAATAAAACCGAAACTGAAACAAAAAAGTCAACTTTTAAACGGTTTTACGTTCTAATTTCTTGATTTCTTGTTGTTCTTTAAAACCAAATCTGACACTAAACAAAAACCGATAAGATAATTGGAAAAAAAACAGTGTTGATGTATTTTTTTAAGTTTCAGTTTCGGATTGAACCGTTGTTTTTTTTAAATCGAAACTGTTACATAAGGAGAAAAAAGGGGAAAAAACCGAAACTGAACCAAAACAATTTACTTTTAAAGAGTCCTACGTTCTTATTTTTTTATTTATTACCGAACCTGAATCTTAAAAGAAAAAGATATAGTAAAGTAATTGTAAAGGAAAACAGTGTAAATGTTAATTTTTTTAGGTTTTAGTTTTGGTTTCAACTGTTTTTTGGTTTTTTGAAATCGAAATTGAAACCTAAAGAGAAAAAAGGTGGATAAAACCGAAAGTGAGACTAAAAAAATCAGCTTTGAAAGGGTTTTATCTTCTTATTTCGTGATTTCTGTTTTTTTTTAAAACCGAACTTGAAACCTAAAAGAAAACCAGTAATGAGCATTCAACGGGTTTTACGTTCTAATTTCTTGATTTCTGGTTTCTGTTTATAACCGAACCTAAAACCTAAAAGAAAAACCAATAATGAAGGAATTGGAAAAGAAAACAGTGTAAATGAGAATGTTTTTAGGTTTCAGTTGCTATTTGAACCGTTGTTTTTGGTTTTTGAAATCGAAACCGTAACTTAAAGTGAAAAAGTGTGGGTAAGATCGAAACTGAAAAAAAATGAACTTTTAAAGGGTTTTTCGTTGTAATTTTTGATTTCTGGTTGTTCTTCAAAATCGAACATGAAACCTAAAATAAAAACCAATAATGAAGTAATTGGAAAGCAAAACTGTGTAAATGTTAATTTTTTTTAAGTTTCAGTTTCGGTTTCAACCGTTGTTTTTGTTTTTTTCAAATCAAAACCGTAACTTAAAGTGAAAAAATTTGGGTAAGATGGATACTGAAACAAAAAATGAACTTTTAAAGTGTTTTACGTTCTAATTTCTTGATTCCTGGATTTTCTTTCAAAAGTGAAACAGTGTAAATGCTAATTTTTTTGGTTTAAGTTTCGATTTTAACAGTTGTTTTTGTTTTTTGAAATTGAAAGTAAAATCTAAAGAAAAAAGCATGCGTAAAACCGAGACTGAAGTAAAAAAAATAATATTCATAGGTTTTCACGTTCTAATTTCTTGACTTCTGGTTTTTCTACAGAATCGAACCTGAAACTTAACGAAAAACCAGTAATGAAGTAATTGGAAAGCAAAACAGTGTAAATGCTCATTTTTTTTAATATTCAGTTTGGGTTTAAACCGTTGTTTTTGTTTTTTTGAAATCGAAACTGAAACTAGGTGGGTAAAAGCGAAACTGAAACTAAGAAAATGAACTTTTAAATGGTTTTATCTTCTTATTTCTTGATTTCTTGTTTTTTTAAAAACCGAACCTGAAACCTAAAAGCAAAAGCAAAAATAAAGCAATTGGAAAGCAAAACAGGTTAAATATTCATTGTTTTAGGTTGCAGATTCTGTTGGAACTGTTGTTTTTGTTTTTTGAAATTGAAACTCCAATCTAAAGAAAAACAAAGTAATGGTAAAACAGAAACTGAAATAAAAGAAATGTACATTTAAAAAGTTTTACGTTTTGATTTTTTGATTTCTGGTTTTTCTTTAAAACCGAAACTGAAACCTTAAAGAAAAACAAATAATTAAGTAATTTTAAAGCAAAACTGTAAATGACATATCTTTTTAGGTATCAGTTTCGGTTTGGAATGTTGTTTTTGTTTTTTGAAATCCATACTAACCTGAAGAGACAAAATGTGTGTAAAACATAAACTGAAACCAAAAAAATGAACTTTTAAAAAGATCTACATTCTAATTTGATGATTTCTGGTTTTTCTTCAAAACCGAATTTGAAATCTAACAGAAAAATAAATAACAAAGTAAATGAAAAGCAAAACAGTGTAAATGCTAATTTTTTAAGCTCCAGTTTCGGTTTGAACAGTTGTTTTTGTTTTTATTTCTGGTTTTTCTTCAAAACTGAAACTGAAAAATAAAACAAAAACCAATGATGAAGTAATTGGTAAATCAAAACAGTAGAAATGTTAATTTTTTTTGTTTTCAGTTTCGGTTTGAACCGTTGTTTTTGGTTTTTGAAATCGAAACCGTAACTTAAAATGAAAAAAGTGTGGGTAAGATCGAAACTGAAAAAAAATGAACTTTTAAAGGGTTTTTCGTTGTAATTTTTGATTTCTGGATTTTCTTTCAAAAGTAAAACAGTGTAAATGCTAATTTTTTTGGTTTAAGTTTCGATTTTAACAGTTGTTTTTGTTTTTTTGAAATTGAAAGTAAAATCTAAAGAAAAAAGCATGCGTAAAACCGAGACTTTGGTAGTAAAAAAAATAATGTTTATATGTTTTCACGTTCTAATTTCTTGATTTCTGGTTTTTCTTTAAAACCTGATTTGAAACCTAACAGAAAAACAAATAATGAAGTAAATGGAAAACAAAACAGTGTAAATGCTAATTTTTTAAGGTTTCAGTTTCAGTTTGAACCGTTTTTTTGTTTTATGAATTCGAAACTGAAATCTAAAGAGAAAAAGTAGGTTAAAACAGAAACTGAAATCTAAAGAGAAAAAGTAGGTTAAAACAGAAACTGAAATTAAAAAAATGTGCTTTTAAAGAGTTTTACCTTCTAATTTTAATTTCTGGGTTTTCTTTAAAACTGAAACTGAAAGATAAAAGAAAAACCTGAAAGAAAAACCAAGTATGAAGTAATTGTAAAGAAAAACAGTGTAAATATTATTTTTTTTTACGTTTCAGTTTTTGTTTGGAATGTTGGTTTTGTTTTTGAAATCGAAACTCTTACCTAAAGAGAAAATATGTCTAAAACCGAAAGTGAAATCAAATAAATGAAATTTTAAAGAGTTTCACGTGCTAATTTCTTGATTTCTGGTTTCTATTTGAAACCAAATTTGAAATCTATCAGAAAAACATATAATGAAGTAAATGGAAAGCAAAACAGTGTAAATGCTAATTTTTTTAAGGTTTCAGTTTCAGTTTGAACCGTTTTTTGTTTTTTTGAAATCGAAACTGAAATTAAAGAGAAAAAAGAGGCTAAAACCGAAACTGAAACAAAAAATGTGATTTTAAACGGTTTTACGTTCTAATTTCTTGATTTCTGATTTTTCTTTAAAACCAAAACTGATAGTAAAAGAGAAAACAGACAATAAGATAATTGGAAAGAAAAACAGTGTAAATGCTATTTTTTAGGTTACAGTTTCGGTTTGGAATGTTGTTTTTGTTTTTGGAAATCGAAACTGTAACCTAAAGAAAAAAATGAGTGTAAAACCGAAACTGAAACGAAAAAATAAACTTTTAAAGGGTTTTACGTTCTATTTTCTTGACTTCTAGTTTTTCTTTAAAACCGAATGTGAAACCTAAAAGAAAAACTAATAATGAAATAATTGAAAAAGAAAACAGTGTAAATGCTAATTTTTTTAGGTTTCAGTTTTGGGTTGAACCGTTGTTTTTTTTTTTTTAAATCAAAACTGAAACGTAAAGTGAAATTGTCTAGGTGTAAACCGAAAGTGAAACCACAAAAATGAACTTTTAAAAGTGTTTTACGTTCTAATTTCTTAATTTCTGGTTTTTCTTCCAAATCAAACCTGAAACCTAAAAGAAAAATAAATAATGAAGTAATTAGATAGCAAAACTGTTTAAATAATTTTTTTTTAGGTTTTAGTTTTGGTTTGAACCGTTGTTTTGTTTTCTGAATTCGAATTTCAAACCTAAAGAGAAAAAGTGTGGGTAAAACCGAAACTGAAACAAAAAAATGAGCTTTTAAAGGGTTTTACCTTCTAATTTCCATATTTTTGTTTTTTTTAAACAGAAACTGAAACCTTGAAGAAAAGCCAATAATGAATTAATTGTAAACAAAACAGTGCAAGTGTTAATTTTTTGGGTTTTAGTTTTTGTTTGAACCGTTGTTTTTGTTTCTTGAAATCGAAACTGCAACCTAAAGAGAAAAAAAGTGGGTAAAACCGAAACTCAAACAAAAAACAAAGTTTCAAAGTGTTATACGTTCTAATTTTCTGATTTCTGGTTTTTCTTTAAAACCGAAAGTGAAACCTTGAAGAAAAACCAATTATGAAGTAACTGGAAAGCTAACAGTGTAAATGTAATTTTTTGACATCAGTTTCGTTTTGAGCGTTTTTTTGAAATCGAAACTGAAACGGAAAGAGAAAAAACGTGAATAAAACCGAAACTGAAACAAAAAAGTCAACTTTTAAACGGTTTTACGTTCTAATTTCTTGATTTCTTGTTGTTCTTTAAAACCAAATCTGACACTAAAACAAAAACCGATAATAAGATAATTGGAAAGCAAAACAGTGTTGATGTGATTTTTTTTAAGTTTCAGTTTCGGATTGAACCGTTGTTTTTTTTAAATCGAAACTGTTACATAAGGAGAAAAAAGGGGAAAAAACCGAAACTGAACCAAAACAATTTACTTTTAAAGAGTCCTACGTTCTTATTTTTTTATTTATTACCGAACCTGAATCTTAAAAGAAAAAGATATAGTAAAGTAATTGTAAAGGAAAACAGTGTAAATGTTAATTTTTTTAGGTTTTAGTTTTGGTTTCAACTGTTTTTTGGTTTTTTGAAATCGAAATTGAAACCTAAAGAGAAAAAAGGTGGATAAAACCGAAAGTGAGACTAAAAAAATCAGCTTTGAAAGGGTTTTATCTTCTTATTTCGTGATTTCTGTTTTTTTTTAAAACCGAACTTGAAACCTAAAAGAAAACCAGTAATGAGCATTCAACGGGTTTTACGTTCTAATTTCTTGATTTCTGGTTTCTGTTTATAACCGAACCTAAAACCTAAAAGAAAAACCAATAATGAAGGAATTGGAAAAGAAAACAGTGTAAATGAGAATGTTTTTAGGTTTCAGTTGCTATTTGAACCGTTGTTTTTTTTTTAAATCGAAATTAAATCCTTAAGAGAAAAAAGGTGGGTAAAACCGAAACTGAAACAAAAAAAATAAACATTTAAATGGTTCTACGTCCTAATTTCTTGATTTCTGGTTTTTTAAAACCGAACTTGAAACCTAAATGAAAAACCAATAATGAGCATTCAACGGGTTTTACGTTCTAATTTCTTGATTTCTGGATTTTGTTTGAAACCGAACCTTAAAACTAAAAGAAAAACTAATAAAAAAGGAATATGATGGAAAAACAGTGTAAATGTTAATTGTTTTAGGTTTCATTTTCTGTTTGAACTGTTGTTTTTGTTTTTGAAATTGAAACTGAAACCAAAAGAGAAAAGTATGGGTAAAACCGAAACTCAAATAAAAAAATGAACATATAAAGGGGTTTTACGTTCTAATTTCTGGATTTCTAGTTTTTCTTTAAAACAGAAACTGAAACCTTAAAGAAAAACCAATAATGAAATAATTGTAAAGAAAAACAGTGTAAAAGGTTTTTTTTTACGTTTCAGTTTCGCTTTGGAATGTTGTTTTTGTTTTTGAAATCAAAACTGTATTCTGAAGAGAAAACTTGTGTGAAACCGAAACTCAAACCAAAAAAAATGAAATTTTAAAGAGTTTTAGGTGCTATTTTTTTGATTTCTGGGTTTGTTTAAAACCGAATTTGAAACCTAACAGAAAAACAAATAATGAAGTAAATGGAAAACAAAACAGTGTAAATGCTATTTTTTAGGTTTCAGTTTCGGATTGAACCGTAGTTTTTTTGAAATCGAAACTGTTACATAAGGAGAAAAAAGGGGAAAAAACCGAAACTGAACCAAAACAATTTACTTTTAAAGAGTCCTACGTTCTTATTTTTTTATTTATTACCGAACCTGAATCTTAAAAGAAAAAAATTAAGTAAAGTAATTGTAAAGGAAAACAGTGTAAATGTTAATTTTTTTAGGTTTTAGTTTTGGTTTCAACTGTTTTTTGGTTTTTTGAAATCGAAATTGAAACCTAAAGAGAAAAAAGGTGGATAAAACCGAAAGTGACACTAAAAAAATCAGCTTTGAAAGGGTTTTATCTTCTTATTTCGTGATTTCTGTTTTTTTTTTAAACCGAACTTGAAACCCAAAAGAAAACCAATAATGAGCATTCAACGGGTTTTACGTTCTAATTTCTTGATTTCTGGTTTTTGTTTAAAACCGAACCTAAAACCTAAAAGAAAAACCAATAATGAAGGAATTGGAAAAGAAAACAGTGTAAATGAGAATGTTTTTAGGTTTCAGTTGCTATTTGAACCGTTGTTTTTTTTTTAAATCGAAATTAAATCCTTAAGAGAAAAAAGGTGGGTAAAACCGAAACTGAAACAAAAAAAATAAACATTTAAATGGTTCTACCTCCTAATTTCTTGATTTCTGGTTTTTTTAAAACCGAATTTGAAACCTAAAAGAAAAACCAATAATGAGCATTCAACGGGTTTTACGTTCTAATTTCTTGATTTCTGGGTTTGTTTAAAACCGAACCTTAAAACTAAAAGAAAAACCAATATAAAAGGAATATGATGGAAAAACAGTGTAAATGTTAATTAAATTAGGTTTCATTTTCAATTTTAACCTTTTCTGTTTTATGAAATCGAAACTGAAACCTCAAGAGAAAAAAGTAGGTTAAAACAAAAACTGAAATTGAAAAACTTTGCTTTTAAAGGGTTTTACCTTCTAATTTTAATTTCTGGTTTTTCTTCAAAACTGAAACTGAAAAATAAAACAAAAACCAATGATGAAGTAATTGGTAAATGAAAACAGTAGAAATGTTAATTTTTTTGGTTTCAGTTTCGGTTTGAACCGTTGTTTTTGGTTTTTGAAATCGAAACCGTAACTTAAAGTGAAAAAGTGTGGGTAAGATCGATACTGAAACAAAAAATGAACTTTTAAAGTGTTTTACGTTCTAATTTCTTGATTCCTGGATTTTCTTTCAAAAGTGAAACAGTGTAAATGCTAATTTTTTTGGTTTAAGTTTCGATTTTAACAGTTGTTTTTGTTTTTTGAAATTGAAAGTAAAATCTAAAGAAAAAAGCATGCGTAAAACCGAGACTGAAGTAAAAAAAATAATATTCATAGGTTTTCACGTTCTAATTTCTTGACTTCTGTTTTTTCTACAAAATCGAACCTGAAACTTAAAGAAAAACCAGTAATGAAGTAATTGGAAAGATAAACAGTGTAAATGCTAATTTTTTTAACATTCAGTTTGGGTTTAAACCGTTGTTTTTGTTTTTTTGAAATCGAAACTGAAACTAGGTGGGTAAAAGCGAAACTGAAACTAAGAAAATGAACTTTTAAATGGTTTTATCTTCTTATTTCTTGATTTCTTGTTTTTTTAAAAACCGAACCTGAAACCTAAAAGCAAAAGCAAAAATAAAGCAATTGGAAAGCAAAACAGGTTAAATATTCATTGTTTTAGGTTGCAGATTCTGTTGGAACTGTTGTTTTTGTTTTTTGAAATTGAAACTCCAATCTAAAGAAAAACAAAGTAATGGTAAAACAGAAACTGAAATAAAAGAAATGTACATTTAAAAAGTTTTACGTTTTGATTTTTTGATTTCTGGTTTTTCTTTAAAACCGAAACTAAAACCTAAAAGAAAAACAAATAATTAAGTAATTTTAAAGGAAAACAGTGTAAATGACATATCTTTTTAGGTATCAGTTTCGGTTTGGAATGTTGTTTTTGTTTTTTGAAATCCATACTAACCTGAAGAGACAAAATGTGTGTAAAACAGAAACTGAAACCAAAAAAATGAACTTTTAAAAGGATCTACGTTCTAATTTGATGATTTCTGGTTTTTCTTCAAAACCGAATTTGAAATCTAACAGAAAAATAAATAACAAAGTAAATGAAAAGCAAAACAGTGTAAATGCTAATTTTTTAAGCTCCAGTTTCGGTTTGAACAGTTGTTTTTGTTTTTATTTCTGGTTTTTCTTCAAAACTGAAACTGAAAAAATAAAACAAAAACCAATGATGAAGTAATTGGTAAATCAAAACAGTAGAAATGTTAATTTTTTTTGTTTTCAGTTTCGGTTTGAACCGTTGTTTTTGGTTTTTGAAATCGAAACCGTAACTTAAAATGAAAAAAGTGTGGGTAAGATCGAAACTGAAAAAAAAATGAACTTTTAAAGGGTTTTTCGTTGTAATTTTTGATTTCTGGTTGTTCTTCAAAATCGAACATGAAACCTAAAATAAAAACCAATAATGAAGTAATTGGAAAGCAAAACAGTGTAAATGTTAATTTTTTTAAGTTTCAGTTTCGGTTTGAACCGTTGTTTTTGTTTTTTGAAATCGAAACCGTAACTTAAAGTGAAAAAGTTTGGGTAAGATCGATACTGAAACAAAAAATGAACTTTTAAAGTGTTTTACGTTCTAATTTCTTGATTCCTGGATTTTCTTTCAAAAGTGAAACAGTGTAAATGCTAATTTTTTTGGTTTAAGTTTCGATTTTAACAGTTGTTTTTGTTTTTTGAAATTGAAAGTAAAATCTAAAGAAAAAGCATGCGTAAAACCGAGACTGAAGTAAAAAAAATAATATTCATAGGTTTTCACGTTCTAATTTCTTGATTTCTGGTTTTTCTTTAAAACCTGACTTGAAACTTAACAGAAAAACAAATAATGAAGTAAATGGAAAACAAAACAGTGTAAATGCTAATTTTTTAAGGTTTCAGTTTCAGTTTGAACCGTTTTTTTGTTTTATGAAATCGAAACTGAAATCTAAAGAGAAAAAGTAGGTTAAAACAGAAACTGAAATTAAAAAAATGTGCTTTTAAAGAGTTTTACCTTCTAATTTTAATTTCTGGGTTTTCTTTAAAACTGAAACTGAAAGATAAAAGAAAAACCTGAAAGAAAAACCAAGTATGAAGTAATTGTAAAGAAAAATAGTGTAAATGTTATTTTTTTTTACGTTTCAGTTTTTGTTTGGAATGTTGGTTTTGTTTTTGAAATCGAAACTCTTACCTAAAGAAAATATGTCTAAAACGAAATGTCTAAAACCGAATGAAATCAAATAAATGAAATTTTAAAGAGTTTCACGTGCTAATTTCTTGATTTCTGGTTTCTATTTGAAACCAAATTTGAAACCTATCAGAAAAACATATAATGAAGTAAATGGAAAGCAAAACAGTGTAAATGCTAATTTTTTTAAGGTTTCAGTTTCAGTTTGAACCGTTTTTTGTTTTTTTGAAATCGAAACTGAAATTAAAGAGAAAAAAGAGGCTAAAACCGAAACTGAAAAAAAAAATGTGATTTTAAACGGTTTTACGTTCTAATTTCTTGATTTCTGATTTTTCTAAATCTTACCTAAAGAGAAAATATGTCTAAAACTGAAAGTGAAATCAAATAAATGAAATTTTAAAGAGTTTCACGTGCTAATTTCTTGATTTCTGGTTTCTATTTGAAACCAAATTTGAAACCTATCAGAAAAACATATAATGAAGTAAATGGAAAGCAAAACAGTGTAAATACTAATTTTTTTAAGGTTTCAGTTTTAGTTTGAACCGTTTTTTGTTTTTTTGAAATCGAAACTGAAATTAAAGAGAAAAAAGAGGCTAAAACCAAAACTGAAACAAAAAATGTGATTTTAAACGGTTTTACGTTCTAATTTCTTGATTTCTGATTTTTTTAAATCTTACCTAAAGAGAAAATATGTCTAAAACCGAAAGTGAAATCAAATAAATGAAATTTTAAAGAGTTTCACGTGCTAATTTCTTGATTTCTTGTTTCTATTTGAAACCGATTTGAAACCTATCAGAAAAACATATAATGAAGTAAATGGAAAGCAAAATAGTGTAAATGCTAATTTTTTTAAGGTTTCAGTTTCAGTTTGAACCGTTTTTTGTTTTTTTGAAATCGAAACTGAAATTAAAGAGAAAAAAGAGGCTAAAACCGAAACTGAAACAAAAAATGTGATTTTAAACGGTTTTACGTTCTAATTTCTTGATTTCTGATTTTTCTTTAAAACCAAAACTGATAGTAAAAGAGAAAACAGACAATAAGATAATTGGAAAGAAAAACAGTGTAAATGCTATTTTTAGGTTACAGTTTCGGTTTGGCATGTTGTTTTTGTTTTTGGAAATCGAAACTGTAACCTAAAGAAAAAAATGAGTGTAAAACCGAAACTGAAACGAAAAAATAAACTTTTAAAGGGTTTTACGTTCTATTTTCTTGACTTCTAGTTTTTCTTTAAAACCGAATGTGAAACCTAAAAGAAAAACCAATAATGAATTAATTGTAAACAAAACAGTGCAAGTGTTAATTTTTTGGGTTTTAGTTTTTGTTTGAACCGTTGTTTTTGTTTCTTGAAATTGAAACTGCAACCTAAAGAGAAAAAAAGTGGGTAAAACCGAAACTCAAACAAAAAACGAAGTTTCAAAGTGTTATACGTTCTAATTTTCTGATTTCTGGTTTTTCTTTAAAACCGAAAGTGAAACCTTGAAGAAAAACCAATTATGAAGTAACTGGAAAGCTAACAGTGTAAATGTAATTTTTTGACATCAGTTTCGTTTTGAGCGTTTTTTTGAAATCGAAACTGAAACGGAAAGAGAGAAAACGTGAATAAAACCGAAACTGAAACAAAAAAGTCAACTTTTAAACGGTTTTACGTTCTAATTTCTTGATTTCTTGTTGTTCTTTAAAACCAAATCTGACACTAAAACAAAAACCGATAATAAGATAATTGGAAAGCAAAACAGTGTTGATGTAATTTTTTTTAAGTTTCAGTTTCGGATTGAACCGTTGTTTTTTTTTAAATCGAAACTGTTACATAAGGAGAAAAAAGGGGAAAAAATCCGAAACTGAGCCAAAAAAAATTACTTTTAAAAAATTTTACGTTCTTATTATTTTTATTTATTACCGAACCTGAATCTTAAAAGGAAAAGATATGGTAAAGTAATTGTAAAGGAAAACAGTGTAAATGTTAATTTTTTTAGTTTTTACTTTTGGTTTCAACTGTTTTTTGGTTTTTTTGAAATCGAAATTGAAACCTAAAGAGAAAAAAAGGTGGATAAAACCGAAAGTGACACTAAAAAAATCAGCTTTGAAAGGGTTTTATCTTCTTATTTCGTGATTTCTGTTTTTTTTTTAAAACCGAACTTGAAACCTAAAAGAAAACCAATAATGAGCATTCAACGGGTTTTACGTTCTAATTTCTTGATTTCTGGTTTTTGTTTAAAACCGAACCTAAAACCTAAAAGAAAAACCAATAATGTAGGAATTGGAAAAGAAAACAGTGTAAATGAGAATGTTTTTAGGTTTCAGTTGCTATTTGAACCGTTGTTTTTTTTTAAATCGAAATTAAATCCTTAAGAGAAAAAAGGTGGGTAAAACCGAAACTGAAACAAAAAAAATAAACATTTAAATGGTTCTACGTCCTTATTTCTTGATTTCTGGTTTTTTTAAAACCGAACTTGAAACCTAAATGAAAAACCAATAATGAGCATTCAACGGGTTTTACGTTCTAATTTCTTGATTTCTGGATTTTGTTTGAAACCGAACCTTAAAACTAAAAGAAAAACTAATAAAAAAGGAATATGATGGAAAAACAGTGTAAATGTTAATTGTTTTAGGTTTCATTTTCTGTTTGAACTGTTGTTTTTGTTTTTGAAATTGAAACTGAAACCAAAAGAGAAAAGTATGGGTAAAACCGAAACTCAAATAAAAAAATGAACATATAAAGGGGTTTTACGTTCTAATTTCTGGATTTCTAGTTTTTCTTTAAAACAGAAACTGAAACCTTAAAGAAAAACCAATAATGAAATAATTGTAAAGAAAAACAGTGTAAAAGGTTTTTTTTTACGTTTCAGTTTCGCTTTGGAATGTTGTTTTTGTTTTTGAAATCGAAACTGTAATCTGAAGAGAAAATTTGTGTGAAACCGAAACTCACACCAAAAAAAATGAAATTTTAAAGAGTTTTAGGTGCTAATTTCTTAATTTCTGGGTTTGTTTAAAACCGAATTTGAAACCTAACAGAAAAACAAATAATGAAATAAATGGAAAACAAAACAGTGTAAATGCTATTTTTTAGGTTACAGTTTCGGTTTGGAATGTTGTTTTTGTTTTTGGAAATCGAAACTGTAACCTAAAGAAAAAAATGAGTGTAAAACCGAAACTGAAACGAAAAAATAAACTTTTAAAGGGTTTTACGTTCTATTTTCTTGACTTCTAGTTTTTCTTTAAAACCGAATGTGAAACCTAAAAGAAAAACTAATAATGAAATAATTGAAAAAGAAAACAGTGTAAATGCTAATTTTTTTGAGGTTTCAGTTTTGGGTTGAACCGTTGTTTTTTTTTTTTAATCAAAACTGAAACGTAAAGTGAAATTGTCTGGGTGTAAACCGAAAGTGAAACCACAGAAATGAACTTTTAAAAGAGTTTTACGTTCTAATTTCTTAATTTCTGGTTTTTCTTCCAAATCAAACCTGAAACCTAAAAGAAAAATAAATAATGAAGTAATTAGATAGCAAAACAGTTTAAATAATATTTTTTTTAGGTTTTAGTTTTGGTTTGAACCGTTGTTTTTGTTTTTTGAATTCGAATTTCAAACCTAAAGAGAAAAAGTGTGGGTAAAACCGAAACTGAAACAAAAAAATGAGCTTTTAAAGGGTTTTACCTTCTAATTTCCATATTTTTGTTTTTTTTAAACAGAAACTGAAACCTTGAAGAAAAACCAATAATGAATTAATTGTAAACAAAACAGTGCAAGTGTTAATTTTTTGGGTTTTAGTTTTTGTTTGAACCGTTGTTTTTGTTTCTTGAAATCGAAACTGCAACCTAAAGAGAAAAAAAGTGGGTAAAACCGAAACTCAAACAAAAAACGAAGTTTCAAAGTGTTATACGTTCTAATTTTCTGATTTCTGGTTTTTCTTTAAAAGCGAAAGAAGAACCAATTGAAGAAAAACCAATTATGAAGTAACTGGAAAGCTAACAGTGTAAATGTAATTTTTTGACATCAGTTTCGTTTTGAGCGTTTTTTTGAAATCGAAACTGAAACGGAAAGAGATAAAACGTGAATAAAACCGAAACTGAAACAAAAAAGTCAACTTTTAAACGGTTTTACGTTCTAATTTCTTGATTTCTTGTTGTTCTTTAAAACCAAATCTGACACTAAAACAAAAACCGATAATAAGATAATTGGAAAGCAAAACAGTGTTGATGTAATTTTTTTTAAGTTTCAGTTTCGGATTGAACCGTTGTTTTTTTTTAAATCGAAACTGTTACATAAGGAGAAAAAAGGGGAAAAAACCGAAACTGAACCAAAACAATTTACTTTTAAAGAGTCCTACGTTCTTATTATTTTTATTTATTACCGAACCTGAATCTTAAAAGGAAAAGATATGGTAAAGTAATTGTAAAGGAAAACAGTGTAAATGTTAATTTTTTTAGTTTTTACTTTTGGTTTCAACTGTTTTTTGGTTTTTTGAAATCGAAATTGAAACCTAAAGAGAAAAATGGATAAAACCGAAAGTGACACTAAAAAAATCAGCTTTGAAAGGGTTTTATCTTCTTATTTCGTGATTTCTTTTTTTTTAAAACCGAACTTGAAACCTAAAAGAAAACCAATAATGAGCATTCAACGGGTTTTACGTTCTAATTTCTTGATTTCTGGTTTTTGTTTAAAACCGAACCTAAAACCTAAAAGAAAAACCAATAATGAAGGAATTGGAAAAGAAAACAGTGTAAATGAGAATGTTTTTAGGTTTCAGTTGCTATTTGAACCGTTGTTTTTTTTAAATCGAAATTAAATCCTTAAGAGAAAAAAGGTGGGTAAACCGAAACTGAAACAAAAAAAATAAACATTTAAATGGTTCTACGTCCTTATTTCTTGATTTTTGGTTTTTTTAAAACCGAACTTGAAACCTAAATGAAAAACCAATAATGAGCATTCAACGGGTTTTACGTTCTAATTTCTTGATTTCTGGATTTTGTTTGAAACCGAACCTTAAAACTAAAAGAAAAACTAATAAAAAAGGAATATGATGGAAAAACAGTGTAAATGTTAATTGTTTTAGGTTTCATTTTCTGTTTGAACTGTTGTTTTTGTTTTTGAAATTGAAACTGAAACCAAAAGAGAAAAGTATGGGTAAAACCGAAACTCAAATAAAAAAATGAACATATAAAGGGGTTTTACGTTCTAATTTCTGGATTTCTAGTTTTTCTTTAAAACAGAAACTGAAACCCTCAAGAAAAACCAATAATGAAATAATTGTAAAGAAAAACAGTGTAAAAGGTTTTTTTTTTTACGTTTCAGTTTCACTTTGGAATGTTGTTTTTGTTTTTGAAATCGAAACTGTAATCTGAAGAGAAAATTTGTGTGAAACCGAAACTCACACCAAAAAAAATGAAATTTTAAAGAGTTTTAGGTGCTAATTTCTTAATTTCTGGGTTTGTTTAAAACCGAATTTGAAACCTAACAGAAAAACAAATAATGAAATAAATGGAAAACAAACAGTGTAAATGCTATTTTTTAGGTTACAGTTTCGGTTTGGAATGTTGTTTTTGTTTTTGGAAATCGAAACTGTAACCTAAAGAAAAAAATGAGTGTAAAACCGAAACTGAAACGAAAAATAAACTTTTAAAGGGTTTTACGTTCTATTTTCTTGACTTCTAGTTTTTCTTTAAAACCGAATGTGAAACCTAAAAGAAAACTAATAATGAAATAATTGAAAAAGAAAACAGTGTAAATGCTAATTTTTTTAGGTTTCAGTTTTGGGTTGAACCGTTGTTTTTTTTTTTTAATCAAAACTGAAACGTAAAGTGAAATTGTCTGGGTGTAAACCGAAAGTGAAACCACAGAAATGAACTTTTAAAAGAGTTTTTACGTTCTAATTTCTTAATTTCTGGTTTTTCTTCCAAATCAAACCTGAAACCTAAAAGAAAATAAATAATGAAGTAATTAGATAGCAAAACAGTTAATAATATTTTTTAATGTAGGTTTAGTTTGGTTGTGGAACCGTTGTTTTTGTTTTGTGAATTCGAATTTCAAAAAACCTAAAGAGAAAAAGTGTGGGTAAAAAACCGCAAACTGAAAGCAAAAAAATGAGGCTTTTAAAAGGTTTAAGCCTTCTAATTTCCATATTTTTGTTTTTTTTAAACAGAAACTGAAACCTTGAAGAAAAACCAATAATGAATTAATTGTAAACAAAACAGTGCAAGTGTTAATTTTTTGGGTTTTAGTTTTTGTTTGAACCGTTGTTTTTGTTTCTTGAAATCGAAAACTGCAACCTAAAGAGAAAAAAAGTGGGGTAAAACCGAAACTCAAACAAAAAACGAAGTTTCAAAGTGTTATACGTTCTAATTTTCTGATTTCTGGTTTTCTTTAAAGCGAAGAAGAACCAATTGAAGAAAAACCAATTATGAAGTAACTGGAAAGCTAACAGTGTAAATGTAATTTTTTGACATCAGTTTCGTTTTGAGCGTTTTTTTGAAATCGAAACTGAAACGGAAAGAGATAAAACGTGAATAAAACCGAAACTGAAACAAAAAAGTCAACTTTTAAACGGTTTTACGTTCTAATTTCTTGATTTCTTGTTGTTCTTTAAAACCAAATCTGACACTAAAACAAAAACCGATAATAAGATAATTGGAAAGCAAAACAGTGTTGATGTAATTTTTTTTAAGTTTCAGTTTCGGATTGAACCGTTGTTTTTTTTTAAATCGAAACTGTTACATAAGGAGAAAAAAGGGGAAAAAACCGAAACTGAACCAAAACAATTTACTTTTAAAGAGTCCTACGTTCTTATTTTTTTATTTATTACCGAACCTGAATCTTAAAAGAAAAAGATATGGTAAAGTAATTGTAAAGGAAAACAGTGTAAATGTTAATTTTTTTAGGTTTTAGTTTTGGTTTCAACTGTTTTTTGGTTTTTTGAAATCGAATTGAAACCTAAAGAGAAAAAAGGTGGATAAAACCGAAGTGACACTAAAAAATCAGCTTTGAAGGGTTTTATCTTCTTATTTCGTGATTTCTGTTTTTATTTAAAACCGAACTTGAAACCTAAAAGAAAACCAATAATGAGCATTCAACGGGTTTTACGTTCTAATTTCTTGATTTCTGGTTTTTGTTTAAAACCGAACCTAAAACCTAAAAGAAAAACCAATAATGAAGGAATTGGAAAAGAAAACAGTGTAAATGAGAATGTTTTTAGGTTTCAGTTGCTATTTGAACCGTTCTTTTTTTTTAAATCGAAATTAAATCCTTAAGAGAAAAAAAGGTGGGTAAAACCGAAACTGAAACAAAAAAAATAAACATTTAAATGGTTCTACGTCCTTATTTCTTGATTTTTGGTTTTTTTAAAACCGAACTTGAAACCTAAATGAAAAACCAATAATGAGCATTCAACGGGTTTTACGTTCTAATTTCTTGATTTCTGGATTTTGTTTGAAACCGAACCTTAAAACTAAAAGAAAAACTAATAAAAAAGGAATATGATGGAAAACAGTGTAAATGTTAATTGTTTTAGGTTTCATTTTCTGTTTGAACTGTTGTTTTTGTTTTTGAAATTGAAACTGAAACCAAAAGAGAAAAGTATGGGTAAAACCGAAACTCAAATAAAAAAATGAACATATAAAGGGGTTTTACGTTCTAATTTCTGGATTTCTAGTTTTTCTTTAAAACAGAAACTGAAACCTTAAAGAAAAACCAATAATGAAATAATTGTAAAGAAAAACAGTGTAAAAAGTTTTTTTTTTACGTTTCAGTTTCGCTTTGGAATGTTGTTTTTGTTTTTGAAATCGAAACTGTAATCTGAAGAGAAAATTTGTGTGAAACCGAAACTCAAACCAAAAAAAATGAAATTTTAAAGAGTTTTAGGTGCTATTTTTTTGATTTCTGGGTTTGTTTAAAACCGAATTTGAAACCTAACAGAAAAACAAATAATGAAGTAAATGGAAAATAAAACAGTGTAAATGTTAATTTTTTAAGGTTTCAGTTTCAGTTTGAACCGTTTTTTTGTTTTATGAAATCGAAACTGAAACCTCAAGAGAAAAAAGTAGGTTAAAACAGAAACTGAAATTAAAAAACTTTGCTTTTAAAGGGTTTTACCTTCTAATTTTAATTTCTGGTTTTTCTTCAAAACTGAAACTGAAAAATAAAACAAAAACCAATGATGAAGTAATTGGTAAATCAAAACAGTAGAAATGTTAATTTTTTTTGTTTTCAGTTTCGGTTTGAACCGTTGTTTTTGGTTTTTGAAATCGAAACCGTAACTTAAAATGAAAAAAGTGTGGGTAAGATCGAAACTGAAAAAAAAATGAACTTTTAAAGGGTTTTTCGTTGTAATTTTTGATTTCTGGTTGTTCTTCAAAATCGAACATTAAACCTAAAATAAAAACCAATAATGAAGTAATTGGAAAGCAAAACAGTGTAAATGTTAATTTTTTTAAGTTTCAGTTTCGGTTTGAATCGTTGTTTTTGTTTTTTGAAATCGAAACCGTAACTTAAAGTGAAAAAGTTTGGGTAAGATCGATACTGAAACAAAAAATGAACTTTTAAAGTGTTTTACGTTCTAATTTCTTGATTCCTGGATTTTCTTTCAAAAGTGAAACAGTGTAAATGCTAATTTTTTTGGTTTAAGTTTCGATTTTAACAGTTGTTTTTGTTTTTTGAAATTGAAAGTAAAATCTAAAGAAAAAAGCATGCGTAAAACCGAGACTGAAGTAAAAAAAATAATATTCATAAGTTTTCACGTTCTAATTTCTTGACTTCTGGTTTTTCTATAGAATCGAACCTGAAACTTAAAGAAAAACCAGTAATGAAGTAATTGGAAAGCAAAACAGTGTAAATGCTAATTTTTTTAACATTCAGTTTGGGTTTAAACCGTTGTTTTTGTTTTTTTGAAATCGAAACTGAAACTAGGTGGGTAAAAGCGAAAATGAAACTAAGAAAATGAACTTTTAAATGGTTTTATCTTCTTATTTCTTGATTTCTTGTTTTTTTAAAAACCGAACCTGAAACCTAAAAGCAAAAGCAAAAATAAAGCAATTGTAAAGCAAAAAATGGTTAAATATTCATTGTTTTAGGTTGCAGATTCTGTTGGAACTGTTGTTTTGTTTTTGAATTGAAACTCCAATCTAAAGAAAAACAAAGTATGGTAAAACAGAAACTGAATAAAAGAAATGTACATTTAAAAAGTTTTACGTTTTGATTTTTTGATTTCTGGTTTTTCTTTAAAACCGCAACTGAATCCTTAAAGAAAAACAAATAATTAAGTAATTTTAAAGGAAAACAGTGTAAATGACATATCTTTTTAGGTATCAGTTTCGGTTTGGAATGTTGTTTTTGTTTTTTGAAATCCATACTACCCTGAAGAGACAAAATGTGTGTAAAACAGAAACTGAAACCAAAAAAATGAACTTTTAAAAGGATCTACTTTCTAATTTGATGATTTCTGGTTTTTCTTCAAAACCGAATTTGAAATCTAACAGAAAATAAAGTAACAAAGTAAATGAAAAACAAACAGTGTAAATGCTAATTTTTAAGCTCCAGTTTGGTTTGAACAGTTGTTTTTGTTTTTATTCTGGTTTTTCTTCAAAACTGAAACTGAAAAATAAAACAAAAACCACTGATGAAGTAATTGGTAAATCAAAACAGTAGAAATGTTAATTTTTTTGTTTTCAGTTTCGGTTTGAACCGTTGTTTTTGGTTTTGAAATCGAAACCGTAACTTAAAGTGAAAAAGTTTGGGTAAGATCGATACTGAAACAAAAAATGAACTTTTAAAGTGTTTTACGTTCTAATTTCTTGATTCCTGGATTTTCTTTCAAAAGTGAAACAGTGTAAATGCTAATTTTTTGGTTTAAGTTTCGATTTAACAGTTGTTTTTGTTTTTGAAATTGAAAGTAAAATCTAAAGAAAAAAGCATGCGTAAAACCGAGACTGAAGTAAAAAAAATAATATCATAGGTTTTCACGTTCTAATTTCTTGATTTCTGGTTTTTCTTTAAAACCTGATTTGAAACCTAACAGAAAAACAAATAATGAAGTAAATGGAAACAAAACAGTGTAAATGCTAATTTTTTAAGGTTTCAGTTTCAGTTTGAACCGTTTTTTGTTTTATGAAATCGAAACTGAAATCTAAAGAGAAAAGTAGGTTAAAACAGAAACTGAAATTAAAAAAATGTGCTTTTAAAGAGTTTACCTTCTAATTTTAATTTCTGGGTTTTTTTTAAACAGAAACTGAAAGATAAAAGAAAAACCTGAAAGAAAAACCAAGTATGAAGTAATTGTAAAGAAAAACAGTGTAAATGTTATTTTTTTTTACGTTTCAGTTTTTGTTTGGAATGTTGGTTTTGTTTTTGAAATCGAAACTCTTACCTAAAGAGAAAATATGTCTAAAACCGAAAGTGAAATCAAATAAATGAAATTTTAAAGAGTTTCACGTGCTAATTTCTTGATTTCTGGTTTCTATTTGAAACCAAATTTGAAACCTATCAGAAAAACATATAATGAAGTAAATGGAAAGCAAAACAGTGTAAATGCTAATTTTTTTAACATTCAGTTTGGGTTTAAACCGTTGTTTTTGTTTTTTTGAAATCGAAACTGAAACTAGGTGGGTAAAAGCGAAAATGAAACTAAGAAAATGAACTTTTAAATGGTTTTATCTTCTTATTTCTTGATTTCTTGTTTTTTTAAAAACCGAACCTGAAACCTAAAAGCAAAAGCAAAAATAAAGCAATTGGAAAGCAAAAAATGGTTAAATATTCATTGTTTTAGGTTGCAGATTCTGTTGGAACTGTTGTTTTTGTTTTTTGAAATTGAAACTCCAATCTAAAGAAAAACAAAGTAATGGTAAAACAGAAACTGAAATAAAAGAAATAAACATTTAAAAAGTTTTACGTTTTGATTTTTTGATTTCTGGTTTTTCTTTAAAACCGCAACTGAATCCTTAAAGAAAAACAAATAATTAAGTAATTTTAAAGGAAAACAGTGTAAATGACATATCTTTTTAGGTATCAGTTTCGGTTTGGAATGTTGTTTTTGTTTTTTGAAATCCATACTAACCTGAAGAGACAAAATGTGTGTAAAACAGAAACTGAAACCAAAAAAATGAACTTTTAAAAGGATCTACTTTCTAATTTGATGATTTCTGGTTTTTCTTCAAAACCGAATTTGAAATCTAACAGAAAAATAAATAACAAAGTAAATGAAAAACAAAACAGTGTAAATGCTAATTTTTTAAGCTCCAGTTTTGGTTTGAACAGTTGTTTTTGTTTTTATTTCTGGTTTTTCTTGAAAACTGAAACTGAAAAATAAAACAAAAACCAATGATGAAGTAATTGGTAAATCAAAACAGTAGAAATGTTAATTTTTTTTGTTTTCAGTTTCGGTTTGAACCGTTGTTTTTGGTTTTTGAAATCGAAACCGTAACTTAAAGTGAAAAAGTTTGGGTAAGATCGATACTGAAACAAAAAATGAACTTTTAAAGTGTTTTACGTTCTAATTTCTTGATTCCTGGATTTTCTTTCAAAAGTGAAACAGTGTAAATGCTAATTTTTTTGGTTTAAGTTTCGATTTTAACAGTTGTTTTTGTTTTTTGAAATTGAAAGTAAAATCTAAAGAAAAAAGCATGCGTAAAACCGAGACTGAAGTAAAAAAAATAATATTCATAGGTTTTCACGTTCTAATTTCTTGATTTCTGGTTTTTCTTTAAAACCTGATTTGAAACCTAACAGAAAAACAAATAATGAAGTAAATGGAAAACAAAACAGTGTAAATGCTAATTTTTTAAGGTTTCAGTTTCAGTTTGAACCGTTTTTTTGTTTTATGAAATCGAAACTGAAATCTAAAGAGAAAAAGTAGGTTAAAACAGAAACTGAAATCTAAAGAGAAAAAGTAGGTTAAAACAGAAACTGAAATTAAAAAAATGTGCTTTTAAAGAGTTTTACCTTCTAATTTTAATTTCTGGGTTTTCTTTAAAACTGAAACTGAAAGATAAAAGAAAAACCTGAAAGAAAAACCAAGTATGAAGTAATTGTAAAGAAAAACAGTGTAAATGTTATTTTTTTTTACGTTTCAGTTTTTGTTTGGAATGTTGGTTTTGTTTTTGAAATCGAAACTCTTACCTAAAGAGAAAATATGTCTAAAACCGAAAGTGAAATCAAATAAATGAAATTTTAAAGAGTTTCACGTGCTAATTTCTTGATTTCTGGTTTCTATTTGAAACCAAATTTGAAACCTATCAGAAAAACATATAATGAAGTAAATGGAAAGCAAAACAGTGTAAATGCTAATTTTTTTAACATTCAGTTTGGGTTTAAACCGTTGTTTTTGTTTTTTTGAAATCGAAACTGAAACTAGGTGGGTAAAAGCGAAAATGAAACTAAGAAAATGAACTTTTAAATGGTTTTATCTTCTTATTTCTTGATTTCTTGTTTTTTTAAAAACCGAACCTGAAACCTAAAAGCAAAAGCAAAAATAAAGCAATTGGAAAGCAAAAAATGGTTAAATATTCATTGTTTTAGGTTGCAGATTCTGTTGGAACTGTTGTTTTTGTTTTTTGAAATTGAAACTCCAATCTAAAGAAAAACAAAGTAATGGTAAAACAGAAACTGAAATAAAAGAAATGTACATTTAAAAAGTTTTACGTTTTGATTTTTTGATTTCTGGTTTTTCTTTAAAACCGCAACTGAATCCTTAAAGAAAAACAAATAATTAAGTAATTTTAAAGGAAAACAGTGTAAATGACATATCTTTTTAGGTATCAGTTTCGGTTTGGAATGTTGTTTTTGTTTTTTGAAATCCATACTAACCTGAAGAGACAAAATGTGTGTAAAACAGAAACTGAAACCAAAAAAATGAACTTTTAAAAGGATCTACTTTCTAATTTGATGATTTCTGGTTTTTCTTCAAAACCGAATTTGAAATCTAACAGAAAAATAAATAACAAAGTAAATGAAAAACAAAACAGTGTAAATGCTAATTTTTTAAGCTCCAGTTTTGGTTTGAACAGTTGTTTTTGTTTTTATTTCTTGATTTCTTGTTGTTCTTTAAAACCAAATCTGACACTAAAACAAAAACCGATAATAAGATAATTGGAAAGCAAAACAGTGTTGATGTAATTTTTTTAAGTTTCAGTTTCGGATTGAACCGTTGTTTTTTTTTAAATCGAAACTGTTACATAAGGAGAAAATAGGGGAAAAAACCGAAATTGAACCAAAAAAATTTACTTTTAAAGAGTCCTACGTTCTTATTTTTTTATTTATTACCGAACCTGAATCTTAAAAGAAAAAGATATAGTAAAGTAATTGTAAAGGAAAACAGTGTAAATGTTAATTTTTTTAGGTTTTAGTTTTGGTTTCAACTGTTTTTTGGTTTTTTTGAAATCGAAATTGAAACCTAAAGAGAAAAAAAGGTGGATAAAACCGAAAGTGACACTAAAAAAATCAGGTCTGAAAGGGTTTTATCTTCTTATTTCGTGATTTCTGTTTTTTTTTAAAACCGAACTTGAAACCTAAAAGAAAACCAATAATGAGCATTCAACGGGTTTTACGTTCTAATTTCTTGATTTCTGGTTTTTGTTTAAAACCGAACCTAAAACCTAAAAGAAAAACCAATAATGTAGGAATTGGAAAAGAAAACAGTGTAAATGAGAATGTTTTTAGGTTTCAGTTGCTATTTGAACCGTTGTTTTTTTTTTAAATCGAAATTAAATCCTTAAGAGAAAAAAGGTGGGTAAAACCGAAACTGAAACAAAAAAAATAAACATTTAAATGGTTCTACGTCCTTATTTCTTGATTTCTGGTTTTTTAAAACCGAACTTGAAACCTAAATGAAAAACCAATAATGAGCATTCAACGGGTTTTTACGTTCTAATTTCTTGATTCTGGATTTTGTTTGAAACCGAACCTTAAAACTAAAAGAAAAACTAATAAAAAAGGAATATGATGGAAAAAACAGTGTAAATGTTAATTGTTTTAGGTTTCATTTTCTGTTTGAACTGTTGTTTTGTTTTTGAAATTGAAACTGAACCCAAAGAGAAAAGTATGGGTAAAACCGAAACTCAAATAAAAAAATGAACATATAAAGGGGTTTTACGTTCTAATTTCTGGATTTCTAGTTTTTCTTGAAAACAGAAACTGAAACCCTCAAGAAAAACCAATAATGAAATAATTGTAAAGAAAAACAGTGTAAAAGGTTTTTTTTTTTACGTTTCAGTTTCACTTTGGAATGTTGTTTTTGTTTTTGAAATCGAAACTGTAATCTGAAGAGAAAATTTGTGTGAAACCGAAACTCACACCAAAAAAAATGAAATTTTAAAGAGTTTTAGGTGCTAATTTCTTAATTTCTGGGTTTGTTTAAAACCGAATTTGAAACCTAACAGAAAAACAAATAATGAAATAAATGGAAAACAAAACAGTGTAAATGCTATTTTTTAGGTTACAGTTTCGGTTTGGAATGTTGTTTTTGTTTTTGGAAATCGAAACTGTAACCTAAAGAAAAAAATGAGTGTAAAACCGAAACTGAAACGAAAAATAAACTTTTAAAGGGTTTTACGTTCTATTTCTTGACTTCTAGTTTTTCTTTAAACCCGAATGTGAAACCTAAAGAAAAACTAATAATGAAATAATTGAAAAGAAAACAGTGTAAATGCTAATTTTTTTAGGTTTCAGTTTTGGGTTGAACCGTTGTTTTTTTTTTTTAATCAAAACTGAACGTAAAGTGAAATTGTCTGGGTGTAACCGAAAGTGGAAACCACAGAAATGAACTTTAAAAGAGTTTTACGTTCTAATTTCTTTAATTTCTGGTTTTCTTCCAAATCAAAACCTGAAACCTAAAGAAAAATAAATAATGAAGTAATTAGATAGCAAAAACAGTTAAATAATATTTTTTTTAGGTTTTAGTTTTGGTTTGAACCGTTGTTTTTGTTTTTGAATTCGAATTTCAAACCTAAAGAGAAAAAGTGTGGGTAAAACCGAAACTGAAACAAAAAAATGAGCTTTTAAAGGGTTTTACCTTCTAATTTCCATATTTTTGTTTTTTTTAAACAGAAACTGAAACCTTGAAGAAAAACCAATAATGAATTAATTGTAAACAAAACAGTGCAAGTGTTAATTTTTTGGGTTTTAGTTTTTCTTTGAACCGTTGTTTTTGTTTCTTGAAATCGAAACTGCAACCTAAAGAGAAAAAAAGTGGGTAAAACCGAAACTCAAACAAAAAACGAAGTTTCAAAGTGTTATACGTTCTAATTTTCTGATTTCTGGTTTTTCTTTAAAAGCGAAAGAAGAACCAATTGAAGAAAAACCAATTATGAAGTAACTGAAAAGCTAACAGTGTAAATGTAATTTTTTGACATCAGTTTCGTTTTGAGCGTTTTTTGAAATCGAAACTGAAACGGAAAGAGAAAAAACGTGAATAAAACCGAAACTGAAACAAAAAAGTCAACTTTTAAACGGTTTTACGTTCTAATTTCTTGATTTCTTGTTGTTCTTTAAAACCAAATCTGACACTAAAACAAAAACCGATAATAAGATAATTGGAAAGCAAAACAGTGTTGATGTAATTTTTTTTAAGTTTCAGTTTCGGATTGAACCGTTGTTTTTTTTTAAATCGAAACTGTTACATAAGGAGAAAAAAGGGGAAAAAACCGAAACTGAACCAAAACAATTTACTTTTAAAGAGTCCTACGTTCTTATTTTTTTATTTATTACCGAACCTGAATCTTAAAAGAAAAACATATGGTAAAGTAATTGTAAAGGAAAACAGTGTAAATGTTAATTTTTTTAGGTTTTAGTTTTGGTTTCAACTGTTTTTTGGTTTTTTGAAATCGAAATTGAAACCTAAAGAGAAAAAAGGTGGATAAAACCGAAAGTGACACTAAAAAAATCAGCTTTGAAAGGGTTTTATCTTCTTATTTCGTGATTTCTGTTTTTTTTTAAAACCGAACTTGAAACCTAAAAGAAAACCAATAATGAGCATTCAACGGGTTTTACGTTCTAATTTCTTGATTTCTGGTTTTTGTTTAAAACCGAACCTAAAACCTAAAAGAAAAACCAATAATGAAGGAATTGGAAAAGAAAACAGTGTAAATGAGAATGTTTTTAGGTTTCAGTTGCTATTTGAACCGTTCTTTTTTTTTAAATCGAAATTAAATCCTTAAGAGAAAAAAAGGTGGGTAAAACCGAAACTGAAACAAAAAAAATAAACATTTAAATGGTTCTACGTCCTTATTTCTTGATTTTTGGTTTTTTTAAAACCGAACTTGAAACCTAAATGAAAAACCAATAATGAGCATTCAACGGGTTTTACGTTCTAATTTCTTGATTTCTGGATTTTGTTTGAAACCGAACCTTAAAACTAAAAGAAAAACTAATAAAAAAGGAATATGATGGAAAAACAGTGTAAATGTTAATTGTTTTAGGTTTCATTTTCTGTTTGAACTGTTGTTTTTGTTTTTGAAATTGAAACTGAAACCAAAAGAGAAAAAGTATGGGTAAAACCGAAACTCAAATAAAAAATGAACATATAAAGGAGTTTTACGTTCTAATTTCTGGATTTCTAGTTTTTCTTTAAAACAGAAACTGAAACCTTAAAGAAAACCAATAATGAAATAATTGGTAAAGAAAAACAGTGTACAAAAGTTTTTTTTTACGTTTCAGTTCGCTTTGGAATGTTGTTTTTGTTTTTTGAAATCGAAACTGTAATCTGAAGAGAAAATTTGTGTGAAACCGAAACTCAACCAAAAAAAAATGAAATTTTTAAAGAGTTTTAGGTGCTATTTTTTTGATTTCTGGGTTTGTTTAAAACCGAATTTGAAACCTAACAGAAAAACAAATAATGAAGTAAATGGAAAACAAAACAGTGTAAATGTTAATTTTTTAAGGTTTCAGTTTCAGTTTGAACCGTTTTTTTGTTTTATGAAATCGAAAACTGAAACCTCAGAGAAAAAGTAGGTTAAAACGAAACTGAAATAAAAACTTGCTTTAAAGGTTTTACCTCTAATTTAATTTCTCTGGTTTTTTCTTCAAAACTGAAACTGAAAAATAAAACAAAAACCAATGATGAAGTAATTGGTAAATTAAAACAGTAGAAATGTTAATTTTTTTTGTTTTCAGTTTCGGTTTGAACCGTTGTTTTTGGTTTTTGAAATCGAAAACCGTAACTTAAAATGAAAAAAGTGTGGTAAGATCGAAACGAAAAAAAAATGAACTTTTATAAAGGGTTTTTCGTTGTAAGTTTTGATTTCTGGTTGTTCTTCAAAATCGAACATAAACCTAAAATAAAAACCAATAATGAAGTAATTGGAAAGCAAAACAGTGTAAATGTTAATGTTTTAAGTTTTCAGTTTTCGGTTTGAACGTTGTTTTTGTTTTTTTGAAATCGAAACCGTAACTTAAAGTGAAAAAGTTTGGGTAAGATCGATACTGAAACAAAAAATGAACTTTTAAAGTGTTTTACGTTCTAATTTCTTGATTCCTGGATTTTCTTTCAAAGTGAAACAGTGTAAATGCTAATTTTTTTGGTTTAAGTTTCGATTTTAACAGTTGTTTTGTTTTTTTGAAATTGAAGTAAAATCTAAAGAAAAAAAAGCATGCGTAAAACCGAGACTGAAGTAAAAAAAATAATATTCATAAGTTTTCACGTCTAATTTCTTGACTTCTGGTTTTTCTATAGAATCGAACCTGAAACTTAAAGAAAAACCAGTAATGAAGTAATTGGAAAGCAAAACAGTGTAAATGCTAATTTTTTTAACATTCAGTTTGGGTTTAAACCGTTGTTTTTGTTTTTTTGAAATCGAAACTGAAACTAGGTGGGTAAAAGCGAAAATGAAACTAAGAAAATGAACTTTTAAATGGTTTTATCTTCTTATTTCTTGATTTCTTGTTTTTTTAAAAACCGAACCTGAAACCTAAAAGCAAAAGCAAAAATAAAGCAATTGTAAAGCAAAAAATGGTTAAATATTCATTGTTTTAGGTTGCAGATTCTGTTGGAACTGTTGTTTTTGTTTTTTGAAATTGAAACTCCAATCTAAAGAAAAACAAAGTAATGGTAAAACAGAAACTGAAATAAAAGAAATGTACATTTAAAAAGTTTTACGTTTTGATTTTTTGATTTCTGGTTTTTCTTTAAAACCGCAACTGAATCCTTAAAGAAAAACAAATAATTAAGTAATTTTAAAGGAAAACAGTGTAAATGACATATCTTTTTAGGTATCAGTTTCGGTTTGGAATGTTGTTTTTGTTTTTTGAAATCCATACTAACCTGAAGAGACAAAATGGGTGTAAAACAGAAACTGAAACCAAAAAAATCAACTTTTAAAAGGATCTACTTTCTAATTTGATGATTTCTGGTTTTTCTTCAAAACCGAATTTGAAATCTAACAGAAAAATAAATAACAAAGTAAATGAAAAACAAAACAGTGTAAATGCTAATTTTTTAAGCTCCAGTTTTGGTTTGAACAGTTGTTTTTGTTTTTATTTCTGGTTTTTCTTGAAAACTGAAACTGAAAAATAAAACAAAAACCAATGATGAAGTAATTGGTAAATCAAAACAGTAGAAATGTTAATTTTTTTTGTTTTCAGTTTCGGTTTGAACCGTTGTTTTTGGTTTTTGAAATCGAAACCGTAACTTAAAGTGAAAAAGTTTGGGTAAGATCGATACTGAAACAAAAAATGAACTTTTAAAGTGTTTTACGTTCTAATTTCTTGATTCCTGGATTTTCTTTCAAAAGTGAAACAGTGTAAATGCTAATTTTTTTGGTTTAAGTTTCGATTTTAACAGTTGTTTTTGTTTTTTGAAATTGAAAGTAAAATCTAAAGAAAAAAGCATGCGTAAAACCGAGACTGAAGTAAAAAAAATAATATTCATAGGTTTTCACGTTCTAATTTCTTGATTTCTGGTTTTTCTTCAAAACCGAATTTGAAATCTAACAGAAAAATAAATAACAAAGTAAATGAAAAACAAAACAGTGTAAATGCTAATTTTTTAAGCTCCAGTTTTGGTTTGAACAGTTGTTTTTGTTTTTATTTCTGGTTTTTCTTGAAAACTGAAACTGAAAAATAAAACAAAAACCAATGATGAAGTAATTGGTAAATCAAAACAGTAGAAATGTTAATTTTTTTTGTTTTCAGTTTCGGTTTGAACCGTTGTTTTTGGTTTTTGAAATCGAAACCGTAACTTAAAATGAAAAAAGTGTGGGTAAGATCGAAACTGAAAAAAAAATGAACTTTTAAAGGGTTTTTCGTTGTAATTTTTGATTTCTGGTTGTTCTTCAAAATCGAACATTAAACCTAAAATAAAAACCAATAATGAAGTAATTGGAAAGCAAAACAGTGTAAATGTTAATTTTTTTAAGTTTCAGTTTCGGTTTGAACCGTTGTTTTTGTTTTTTGAAATCGAAACCGTAACTTAAAGTGAAAAAGTTTGGGTAAGATCGATACTGAAACAAAAAATGAACTTTTAAAGTGTTTTACGTTCTAATTTCTTGATTCCTGGATTTTCTTTCAAAAGTGAAACAGTGTAAATGCTAATTTTTTTGGTTTAAGTTTCGATTTTAACAGTTGTTTTTGTTTTTTGAAATTGAAAGTAAAATCTAAAGAAAAAAGCATGCGTAAAACCGAGACTGAAGTAAAAAAAATAATATTCATAGGTTTTCACGTTCTAATTTCTTGATTTCTGGTTTTTCTTTAAAACCTGATTTGAAACCTAACAGAAAAACAAATAATGAAGTAAATGGAAAACAAAACAGTGTAAATGCTAATTTTTTAAGGTTTCAGTTTCAGTTTGAACCGTTTTTTTGTTTTATGAAATCAAAACTGAAATCTAAAGAGAAAAAGTAGGTTAAAACTGAAACTGAAATCTAAAGAGAAAAAGTAGGTTAAAACAGAAACTGAAATTAAAAAAATGTGCTTTTAAAGAGTTTTACCTTCTAATTTTAATTTCTGGGTTTTCTTTAAAACTGAAACTGAAAGATAAAAGAAAAACCTGAAAGAAAAACCAAGTATGAAGTAATTGTAAAGAAAAACAGTGTAAATGTTATTTTTTTTTACGTTTCAGTTTTTGTTTGGAATGTTGGTTTTGTTTTTGAAATCGAAACTCTTACCTAAAGAGAAAATATGTCTAAAACCGAAAGTGAAATCAAATAAATGAAATTTTAAAGAGTTTCACGTGCTAATTTCTTGATTTCTGGTTTCTATTTGAAACCAAATTTGAAACCTATCAGAAAAACATATAATGAAGTAAATGGAAAGCAAAACAGTGTAAATGCTAATTTTTTTAAGGTTTCAGTTTCAGTTTGAACCGTTTTTTGTTTTTTGAAATCGAAACTGAAATTAAAGAGAAAAAAGAGGCTAAAACCGAAACTGAAACAAAAAATGTGATTTTAAACGGTTTTACGTTCTAATTTCTTGATTTCTGATTTTTCTAAATCTTACCTAAAGAGAAAATATGTCTAAAACTGAAAGTGAAATCAAATAAATGAAATTTTAAAGAGTTTCACGTGCTAATTTCTTGATTTCTGGTTTCTATTTGAAACCAAATTTGAAACCTATCAGAAAAACATATAATGAAGTAAATGGAAAGCAGAACAGTGTAAATACTAATTTTTTTAAGGTTTCAGTTTTAGTTTGAACCGTTTTTTGTTTTTTTGAAATCGAAACTGAAATTAAAGAGAAAAAAGAGGCTAAAACCAAAACTGAAACAAAAAATGTGATTTTAAACGGTTTTACGTTCTAATTTCTTGATTTCTGATTTTTTTAAATCTTACCTAAAGAGAAAATATGTCTAAAACCGAAAGTGAAATCAAATAAATGAAATTTTAAAGAGTTTCACGTGCTAATTTCTTGATTTCTTGTTTCTATTTGAAACCGATTTGAAACCTATCAGAAAAACATATAATGAAGTAAATGGAAAGCAAAATAGTGTAAATGCTAATTTTTTTAAGGTTTCAGTTTCAGTTTGAACCGTTTTTTGTTTTTTTGAAATCGAAACTGAAATTAAAGAGAAAAAAGAGGCTAAAACCGAAACTGAAACAAAAAATGTGATTTTAAACGGTTTTACGTTCTAATTTCTTGATTTCTGATTTTTCTTTAAAACCAAAACTGATAGTAAAAGAGAAAACAGACAATAAGATAATTGGAAAGAAAAACAGTGTAAATGCTATTTTTTAGGTTACAGTTTCGGTTTGGAATGTTGTTTTTGTTTTTGGAAATCGAAACTGTAACCTAAAGAAAAAATGAGTGTAAAACCGAAACTGACACGAAAAAATAAACTTTTAAAGGGTTTTACGTTCTATTTTCTTGACTTCTAGTTTTTCTTTAAAACCGAATGTGAAACCTAAAAGAAAAACTAATAATGAAATAATTGAAAAAGAAAACAGTGTAAATGCTAATTTTTTTAGGTTTCAGTTTTGGGTTGAACCGCTGTTTTTTTTTTATTGAAATCAAAACTGAAACGTAAAGTGAAATTGTCTGGGTGTAAACCGAAAGTGAAACCACAGAAATGAACTTTTAAGTGTTTTACGTTCTAATTTCTTAATTTCTGATTTTTCTTCCAAATCAAACCTGAAACCTAAAAGAAAAATAAATAATGAAGTAATTAGATAGCAAAACAGTTTAAATAATATTTTTTTTAGGTTTTAGTTTTGGTTTGAACCGTTGTTTTTGTTTTTTGAATTCGAATTTCAAACCTAAAGAGAAAAAGTGTGGGTAAAACCGAAACTGAAACAAAAAAATGAGCTTTTAAAGGGTTTTACCTTCTAATTTCCATATTTTTGTTTTTTTTAAACAGAAACTGAAACCTTGAAGAAAAACCAATAATGAATTAATTGTAAACAAAACAGTGCAAGTGTTAATTTTTTGGGTTTTAGTTTTTGTTTGAACCGTTGTTTTTGTTTCTTGAAATTGAAACTAAAACCTAAAGAGAAAAAAAGTGGGTAAAACCGAAACTCAAACAAAAAAGTCAACTTTTAAACGGTTTTACGTTCTAATTTCTTGATTTCTTGTTGTTCTTTAAAACCAAATCTGACACTAAAACAAAAACCGATAATAAGATAATTGGAAAGCAAAACAGTGTTGATGTAATTTTTTTAAGTTTCAGTTTCGGATTGAACCGTGGTTTTTTTGAAATCGAAACTGTTACATAAGGAGAAAAAAGGGGAAAAAAACCGAAACTGAACCAAAAAAAATTACTTTTAAAAAGTTTTACGTTCTTATTATTTTTATTTATTACCGAACCTGAATCTTAAAAGGAAAAGATATGGTAAAGTAATTGTAAAGGAAAACAGTGTAAATGTTAATTTTTTTTAGTTTTTAGTTTTGGTTTCAACTGTTTTTTGGTTTTTAGAAATCGAAATTGAAACCTAAAGAGAAAAAAGGTGGATAAAACCGAAACTGACACTAAAAAAATCAGCTTTGAAAGGGTTTTATCTTCTTATTTCTTGATTTCTGTTTTTTTTAAACCGAACTTGAAACCCAAAAAAAACCCAATAATGAGCATTCAACGGGTTTTACGTTCTAATTTCTTGATTTCTGGTTTTTGTTTAAAACCGAACCTAAAACCTAAAAGAAAAACCAATAATGAAGGAATTGGAAAAGAAAACAGTGTAAATGAGAATGTTTTTAGGTTTCAGTTGCTATTTGAACCGTTGTTTTTTTTTTGAAATCGAAACTAAAACCTTAAGAGAAAAAAGGTGGGTAAAACCGAAACTGAAACAAAAAAAATAAACATTTAAATGGTTCTACCTCCTAATTTCTTGATTTCTGGTTTTTTTAAAACCGAACTTGAAACCTAAAAGAAAAACCAATAATGAGCATTCAACGGGTTTTACGTTCTAATTTCTTGATTTCTGGTTTATGTTTAAAACCGAACCTTAAAACTAAAAGAAAAACCAATAAAAAAGGAATATGATGGAAAAACAGTGTAAATGTTAATTGATTTAGGTTTCATTTTCAGTTTTAACCTTTTTTGTTTTATGAAATCGAAACTGAAACCTCAAGAGAAAAAAGTAGGTTAAAACAAAAACTGAAATTGAAAAACTGTGCTTTTAAAGGGTTTTACCTTCTAATTTTAATTTCTGGTTTTTCTTCAAAAATGAAACTAAAAATAAAACAAAAACCAATGATGAAGTAATTGGTAAATGAAAACAGTAGAAATGTTAATTTTTTTGGTTTCAGTTTCGGTTTTAACCGTTGTTTTTGGTTTTTGAAATCGAAACCGTAACTTAAAGTGAAAAAGTTTGGGTAAGATCGATACTGAAACAAAAATTGAACTTTTAAAGTGTTTTACGTTCTAATTTCTTGATTCCTGGATTTTCTTTCAAAAGTGAAACAGTGTAAATGCTAATTTTTTTGGTTTAAGTTTCGATTTTAACAGTTGTTTTTGTTTTTTGAAATTGAAAGTAAAATCTAAAGAAAAAAGCATGCATAAAACCGAGACTGAAGTAAAAAAAGTAATATTCATAAGTTTTCACATTCTAATTTCTTGACTTCTGGTTTTTCTACAGAATCGAACCTTAAACTTAACGAAAAACCAGTAATGAAGTAATTGGAAAGCAAAACAGTGTAAATGCTAATTTTTTTAACATTCAGTTTGGGTTTAAACCGTTGTTTTTGTTTTTTTGAAATCGAAACTGAAACTAGGTGGGTAAAAGCGAAATTGAAACTAAGAAAATGAACTTTTAAATGGTTTTATCTTCTTATTTCTTGATTTCTTGTTTTTTTAAAAACCAAACCTGAAACCTAAAAGCAAAAGCAAAAATAAACCAATTGGAAAGCAAAACAGGTTAAATATTCATTGTTTTAGGTTGCAGATTCTGTTGGAACTGTTGTTTATGTTTTTTGAAATTGAAACTCCAATCTAAAGAAAAAAAAAGTAATGGTAAAACAGAAACTGAAATAAAAGAAATGTACATTTAAAAAGTTTTACGTTTTGATTTTTTGATTTCTGGTTTTTCTCTTAAAAACCGAAACTGAAACCTTAAAGAAAAACAAATAATTAAGCTAATTTTAAAGCAAAACAGTGATAAATGACATATCTTTTTAGGTACTCCGTTTAGGTTTGGAATGTTGTTTGTTTTTTGAATCCATTTACTACCTGAAGAGACGAAATGTGTGTAAAACAGAAACTGAAACCAAAAAAATGAACTTTTAAAAGGATCTACGTTCTAATTTGATGATTTCTGGTTTTTCTTCAAAACCGAATTTGAAATCTAACAGAAAAATAAATAACAAAGTAAATGAAAAGCAAAACAGTGTAAATGCTAATTTTTTAAGCTCCAGTTTCGGTTTTAACAGTTGTTTTTGTTTTTATTTCTGGTTTTTCTTCAAAACTGAAACTGAAAAATCAAACAAAAACCAATGATGAAGTAATTGGTAAATCAAAACAGTAGAAATGTTATTTTTTTTTGTTTTCTGTTTCGGTTTGAACCGTTGTTTTTGGTTTTTGAAATCGAAACCGTAACTTAAAATGAAAAAAAGTGTGGGTAAGATCGAAACTGAAAAAAAAATGAACTTTTAAAGGGTTTTTCGTTGTAATTTTTGATTTCTGGTTGTTCTTTAAAATCGAACATGAAACCTAAAATAAAAACCAATAATGAAGTAATTGGAAAGCAAAACTGTGTAAATGTTAATTTTTTTAAGTTTCAGTTTCGGTTTGAACCGTTGTTTTTGTTTTTTGAAATCGAAACCGTAACTTAAAGTGAAAAAGTGTGGGTAAGATCGATACTGAAACAAAAAATGAACTTTTAAAGTGTTTTACGTTCTAATTTCTTGATTCCTGGATTTTCTTTCAAAAGTAAAACAGTGTAAATGCTAATTTTTTTGGTTTAAGTTTCGATTTTAACAGTTGTTTTTGTTTTTGAAATTGAAAGTAAAATCTAAAGAAAAAAGCATGCGTAAAACCGAGACTGAAGTAAAAAAAATAATATTTATATGTTTTCATGTTCTAATTTCTTGATTTCTGGTTTTTCTTTAAAACCTGATTTGAAACCTAAAAGAAAAACAAATAATGAAGAAAATGGAAAGCAAAACAGTGTAAATGGTAATTTATTAAGGTTGCATTTTCAGTTTGGACCGTTGTTTTTGTTTTTTGAAATCGAAACTGAAACTTAAAGTGAAACAGTGTGGGTAAGACAGAAAATCTTACCAAAAAAACGAACTTTTAAAAGGTTTTACGTTCTAATTTCTTGACTTCTGGTTTTTCTACAAAATTGAACCTGAAACTTAAAGAAAAACCAGTAATGAAGTAATTGGAAAGCAAAACAGTGTAAATGTTAATTTTTTTAATATTCAGTTTGGGTTTAAACCGTTGTTTTTGTTTTTTGAAATGGAAACTGAAACTAGGTGGGTAAAAGCGAAACTGAAACTAAGAAAATGAACTTTTAAAGGGTTTTATCTTCTTATTTCTTGATTTCATGTGTTTTTAAAAACTGAACCTGAAACCTAAAAGAAAAAGCAAAAATAAAGCAATTGGAAAGCAAAACAGGTTAAATATTCATTGTTTTAGGTTACAGTTTCTGTTGGAACGGTTGTTTTTGTTTTTTGAAATTGAAACTCAAATCTAAAGAAAAAAGTAACGATAAAACCGAAACTGAAATAAAAGAAATGTACATTCAAAAAGTTTTACGTTCTGATTTTTTTATTTCTGGTTTTTCTTTAAAACCGAAACTGAAACCTTAAAGAAAAACAAATAGTTAAGTAATTCTAAAGCAAAACAGTGTAAATGACATATTTTTTTAGGTATCAGTTTCGGTTTGGAATGTTGTTTTTGTTTTTTTGAAATCTAAACTAACCTAAAGAGACAAAATGTGTGTAAAACAGAAACTGAAACCAAAAAAATGAACTTTTAAAAGGATCTACGTAACCAGCTATGGAGGAAGCTGACAAGTTATGATCATGGTCATGATGTTTAAAATTTACAAGAGGTGTAACAACCAAACCAAACAGTATACATACAGGGAATATTAGCAGGAGAATGAATGTCTTATCTCTATTTTGTTCGTTTATAAAATGGACAATAAAAGTTAATAATTATGTCAGAATCTCTTTAATGTCTGGCATGTAACATCTTGAATCATCTGAGAATTTCTCTTTTATAACTTACAAACAAATATGGAGAACCCTCTACCAGTGAAATTAGCCTCTAATTTCTTAACTAGCACTCAACACATCTTCACATGCACCAATATAATGGCTAATATATATTAATAAAATTTCCAGACGGTTTAATTCCAACAATAATCAAAAACAATGTCTACAACCCTTACATGATGTAAAAATACATTACATTTATTGCACAAAAATTAACATTTTCCTAAATTGATAATGTATTTCCAATAATACTTTTTTGTTCTCATTTATAGCTACGGTTTCTTCCTTTGCCCATCTGAGAATTGCTGTTATTTTGTTTTTTCTTGCTTGCTTCAGTCTTTCATACTCCACTTAACTGTCCATGGCAATATTTGTATGAGGATATATTCAACCTACATCAATGCACACTCTATTCTAATATTGCTCATAAAACCTCTTATTCAGATAACATTATCACTTTTTCATGACTGACTCCATCCTAATCATATTATCAGCTCTTAGTGGGAAGGAAGGGAAGGACAGTGTCAATGGAGATATTATAGGAAGTACATTTTTTGTTTAAGAAAATATTAGCTTTCAATGCATACTTGTACATATCTCATGGGTGTGTCAACAGAATATTGGAACCAAAGTGAAGAAACTGCACTACATCCAGAACAAGTATGCTCTTCATCACGAATTTAATTCCTTTATTATTTAGGAAGATGTTAATGCTGTCACTTATTTGATTTCTAATTTTTCTTCAAAACCGAATTTGAAACCTAACAGAAAAATAAATAACAAAGTAAACGAAAAGCAAAACAGTGTAAATGCTAATTTTTTAAGCTTCAGTTTCGATTTGAATAGTTGTTTTTGTTTTTATAAATCGAAACTGAAACCTAAAGAGAAAAAAAGGGTAAAATCAAAATTGAAACAAAAAAATGTGCTTTTAAAGGGTTTTACCTTCTAAATTTAATTTCTGTTTTTTGAAACCGAAACTGAAAGGTAAAAAAGAAACCAATAAAGAGAAATTTGAAAGCAAAACAGTGTTAATGCTAATTTTTAGGTTTCAGTTTCAGTTTGAACTGTTGATTTTGTTTTTTTAAATTATGGGTAAAATCGAAACTGAAATGAAAAAAATGAACATTGAATGGGTTTTGCGTTCTAATTTCTTGATTTATGGTTTGTCTTTAAACCCGAAACTGAAACCTTAAAGAAAAACGAATAATGAAGTAATTTAAAAGCAAAACAGTGTAAATGTTAATTTTTTATTTAGGTTTCAGTTTGTTTGAAACGTTGTTTTTGTTTTTTGAAATCAAAACTGAAACATAAAGAGAAAAAAGGTGGGTTAACCCGAAACTAAAACTTGAAAATGAGCTTTTAAAGGGTTTGACGTTCTAATTTCTTGATTTCTCGTTTTTCTTTTACGTTTAAGTTTCGGTTTAGAAGAAAAACCAAAAATCAAAATATTAGAACGTAAAACAGTCTAAAGTTTTCTTTTAGTTTTAGGTTTTTTACCCAACTTTTGGTTTTAGGTTTCAGTTTCGATTGCAAAAAAAAACAAAAACAACGGTTCAAATCGAAACTGAAACATAAAAAGATTAATATTTACAATGTTTTATTTCAATATTCTTAATTATTGGTTTTTCTTTTAGGTTTCAGATTCGATTGCAAAAAAAACCCAAAAAACAACGGTTCAAATCGAAACTAAATTCTAAAAAGATTAATATTTACACTGTTTTCTTTCCAAATTCTTAATTATTGGTTTCCCTTTTAGGTTTAACTTTCGGTTTTAAAAAAACCAAAAATCAAAAAAATTAGAACAAAAAACCCGTCAAAAGTTCATTTTTTTCGTTTCAGTTTCGGCTTTACCCACTCTATTTCATTTATGTTTAAGTTTCGATTGGAAAAACAAAAACAACGGTTGAAATCGAAACTGAAACCTAAAAAGATTAATATTTACACTGTTTTCTTTACAAATTCTTAAATATTGGTTTTTCTTTTACATTTCAGTTTCGTTTGGAAAAAAACGAAAACAACAGTTCAAATCGAAACTGAAACTTGAAAATATTAATATTTACACTTTTTTCTTTCGAAATTTTTTCTTTTTGTTTTTCTTTTAGGTGTCAGTTTCGATTGCCAAAAAACAAAAACAACGGATGAAATAGAAACTGAAACATAAAAAGATTAAAATTTACACTGTTTTCTTTCCAAATTCTTAATTATTGGTTTTTGTTTTAGGTTTCAGTTTCGGTTTTAAAGAAATACCAAAAATGAAAATATTAGAACTTAAAACCTTTCAAAAGTTCATTTTTTTGGATTCTGTTTCGGTTTTACCCATACTTTTTCTTTTAGGTTTCAGTTTCCATTGCAAAAAACAAAAACAACAGTTGAAATCGAAACTGAAACATTAAAAGATTAATATTTAGACTGTTTTCTTTCCAAATACTTAATTTTGGGCTTTTCTTTTAGGTTTCAGTTTAGATTTCAAAAAAACAAAAACAAAAGTTCAAATCGAAACTGAAACCAAAAAGATTAATATTTACATTGTTTTCTTTACAAATTCTTAATTATTAGTTTTTCTTCTAGGTTTCAGTTTCGATTGCTAAAAACCAAGAATGACGGTTGAAATCAAAACTGAAACCTAAAAAGATTAATATTGTGTTCGTATTTTTGATGTTTTAAGGTCTTCGTAGATTAAACGCAACAGAAAAACGCAGATAACAGCTTGTATAATTTATTACACTAAACTATTAACAAATATAACAGATATAACATGAATTATATAATAATAGTGACAGATATTAAGTTATAACATTCGAAATTAATCACAAAAAATAATATTAGTTTCAAACTTCAAAATAAATCACAACACAAAACGGTACTGGCCTGTATCTAATGTAATGATCTAAAATTAAAGTCTCAAATTCCAGTCTAGGGTGTGAATTTGGTCCCACGAAGTAATTCCGAAACAGTTCACAGTTCAATGAAATCGCCGTCTCTCAGCTCAAGCAGTAATTCAGATGTATCGTCGAGATTGACAAAATAAAATCACGGCTTCCGTAGATCTAATTTCAATCACAAATCCAAGTTGAATATTCACAACAAACACTTAATCTTTCTCAAATAACTAAAACTGATGCCTGAATCTCACTCTTATTCTTCGAATAAAACTAATGGCTGAATTTATATTCTTTTTTCGAATAAAAACTGATGACTGAATATCTCTCACATCACCGTCTTTTTTATACCGATAGGCCTATTTCTCGAACAATCTCGCAATTTCCATACAACTCCAGAGCTATACACGCATATCCGTTCTTGCACGAGACTACACATCTAGACAGGAAGTCACCAGCACTCATTTACAAACATGTGATTGGTCTACTCAATTCGAGAAAGTTCTAAAAATGTTACCCTAAATAAATAACATATTTTAGTTTAAACTTCGAAACAATAATATCAATATGGAAAAATGAATAATACAAATGAAAATTCAAACACAATACGACATGTTGTCGTTTACAAAATATTTACACATATACATAACAATTCGAAACTGAAACCTAAAAGAAAAACCAATATTTAAGAATTTGGAAAGAAAAGAATGTAAATATTTATCTTTTTAGGTTTCAGTTTCGATTTCAACCGTTGTTTTTGTTTTTTCCAATCGAAACTTTAACCTAAATGAAATAGAGTGGGTAAAACCGAAACTAGAACAAAAAAATGAACTATAGGGTGTTTTACGTTCTAATATCTTGATTTTTGGTATTTCTTCAAAACCGAAACAGAAACCTAAAAGAAAAACCAATAATGAAGAATTTGGAAAGAAAACAGTGTAAATATTAATCTATTTAGGTTTCAGTTTCGATTTCAACCGTTGTTTTTGTTGTTTTTTTGCATTGGAAACTGACCTTAAAAAAAACCAATAATTAAGAATTTTGAAAGAAAAGAATATAAATATTAATCTTTTTAGGTTTCAGTTTCGATTTCAACCGTTGTTTTTGTTTTTTTGCAATCGAAACTCAAACCTAAAAAAAAATAGTGGGTAAAACCGACACTGAAACCAAAAAAATAAAATTTTGACGGGTTTTATGTTTTTTTTTTTTTTCAAAATTGAAAATTTAACCTACAAAAAAATCCAATAATTAAGAATTTTGAGAAAAAACGGTGTAAATATTAATATTTTTAGGTTTCAGTTTCGATTTCAACCGTTGTTTTTGTTTTTTGCAATCGAAACTGAAACCTAAACGAAAAACTAATAATTAAAAATTTGTAAAGAAAACTGGTTAAATTTTTATGTTTTTAGATTTCACTTTCGATTTGAATTTTTGTTTTTGTTTTTTTTGCAATCGAAACTGAAGCCTAAAAGAAAAAGTGTGGGATAAAACCGAAACAGAATTAAAAAAAATGAACTTTTGAAAAGTTTTACGTTCTACTATCTTGATTTTTGATACTTCTTCAAAACGGAAACTTAAACCTAAAAGAAAAACTAATAATTAAGAAATTGGAAAGTAAACGGTGTAAATATTAATATTTTTAAGTTTCAGTTTCGATTTCATCCGTTATTTTTGTTTTCTTCCAATCAAAACTGAAACCTAAAAGAAAAACAAATAATTAAGAATTTGGAAAGAAAATAGTGTAAATATTAATCTTTTTATATTTCAGTTTCGATTTTAACCGTTGTTTTTTTTTTTTGGAATCGAAACTGAAACCTAAGAGAAAAACCAATAATTTAGAATTTGGAAAGAAAACAGTATAAATATTAATTTTCTTAGATTTCAGTTTCGATTTGAACTTTTATTTTTTTTTTTGCAATCGAAACCGAAACCTAAAAAAAAGAGTAGGTAAAACCGAAACTGAAACCAAACAAATGAACATTTGACGGGTTTTACGTTCTAATTTCTTAATTTTTAGTTTTTCTGCAAAATAGAAAATGAATCCTTAAAAAAACAAATAATTAAGAATTTAAAAAGAAAACAGTGTAAATATTAATCTTTCTAGATTTCAGTTTTCATTTGAACCGTTGTTTTTGTTTTTTTGCAAACGATACTGAAACCTAAAAAAAGTGTGGGTAAAACCGAAATAGAATCCAAAAAAATGAACTTTTGAAAGGTTTTACGTTATAATATTTTGATTTTCGGTATTTTTTCAAAACCGAAACTTAAACCTAAAAGAAAAAGCAATATTTAAGAATTTTGCAAAAAACAGTGTAAATATTAATCTTTTTAGATTTCAGTTTCGATTTGAACTGCTGTTTTAGTTTTTTTGCAATCGAAACTGAAGCCTCAAGGAAAAACAAATAATTAAGAATTTGGAAAGAAAATAGTGTAAATATTAATCTTTTTAGATTTCAGTTTCGATTTTAACAGTTGTTGTTGTTTTTTTGGAATCGAAACTGAATCCTAAAAGAATAAAATGTGGGTAAAACCGAAACAGAATAAAAAAAAATGAACTTTTGAAAGGTTTTACGTTCTAATATCTTGATTTTTGGTATTTCTTCAATACCGAAAGTGAAACCTAAAAGAAAAACCAATAATTAAGAATTTGGAAAGGAAACAGTGTCAATATTAATCTTTTTGGTTTCAGTTTCGATTTCAACCGTCATTTTTGGTTTTTTGCAATCAAAACCGAAACCTAAAAGAAATGTCCAAAATTAAGTATTTGGAAAGAAAACAGTCTAAATATTAATCTTTTAGGTTTCAGTTTCGATTGCAAAAAAACAAAAACAACGTTTCAAATCGAGTTCAAAACCAAAACTTAAACCAAAAAAATGAGCATTTGACGGGTTTTATCTTCTAATATCTTGATTTCTGGTATTTCTTCAAAATCGAAACTGAAACCTGAGGCAAAAACCAATATTTAAGAATTCGGAAAGGAAAGAGTGTAAATATTAATCTTTTTAGAATTCAGTTTTGATTTGAAACGTTGTTTTTGTTTTTTGCAATCGAAACTGAAACCTAAAAGAAAAAGTGTGTGTAAAACAGAATAAAAAAATGTATTTTTGAAACGTTTTAAGTTCTAATATTTGGATTTTTGGTTTTTCTTCTAAACCGAAACTTAAACCTGAAAGAAAAAGCAATATTTAAGAATTTGGAAAGGAAAGAGTGTAAATATTAAACTTTTTCGGTTTCAGTTTCGATTTGAAACGTTGATTTTGTTTTTTTGCAATCGAAACTGAAACTTAAAAGAAAAAGTCTGGGTAAAACCGAAATTGAAACCAAAAAAATGAACTTTTGACGGGATTTATGTTCTTATTTCTTGATTTTTGGTTTTTCTTCAAAACCGAAAGTTAAACCTAAAATAAAAAATAGTTAAAAATTTTGAAAGAAAACGGTGTAAATATTAATCTCTATAGCTTTCAGTTTCGATTTCAACACTTGTTTTTGTTTCTTTGCAATCGAAACTGAAACCTACAAAAAAAACTAATAATTAAGAATTTGTAAACAAAACAATGTAAATATTATTCTTTTTAGATTTCAGTTTCGATTTAAACTGTTGTTGTTGTTTTTTTGGAATCGAAACTGAATCCTAAAAGAAAAACAAATAATTAAGAATTTGGAAAGAAATTAGTGTAAATATTAATCTTTTTAGATTTCAGTTTCGATTTTAACCGTTGTTGTTGTTTTTTTGGAATCGAAACTGAATCCTAAATAAAAAAAATGTGGGTAAAACCAAAACAGAATAAAAAAAAATGAAATTTTTGAATGGTTTTAAGTTCTAATATATTGATTTTTGGTATTTCTTCAAATCCGAATGTGAAACCTAAAAGAAAAACCAATAATTAAGAATTTGGAAAGAAAACAGTGTCAATATGTTATGTATATGTGTAAATATTTTGTAAACGACAACATGTTGTATTGTGTTTGAATTTTCATTTGTATTATTCATTTTTCCATATTGATATTATTGTTTCGAAGTTTAAACTAAAATATGTTATTTATTTAGGGTAACGTTTTAGAACTTTCTCGAATTAAGTAGACCAATCACATGTTTGTAAATGAGTGCTGGTGACTTCCTGTCTAGAAGTGTAGTCTCGTGCAAGAACGAATATGCGTGGATAGCTCTGGAGTTGTATGGAAATTGCGAGATTGTTCGAGAAATAGGCCTATCGGTATAAAAAAGACGGTGACGTGAGAGTCATCAGTCATTAGTCTTATTCGAAGACAAAGAGTGAGATTCAGACACCAGTTTCATTTCAAAAGAAGAGAGTTAGTTATTTGAGAAAGATTAAGTGTTTGCTGTGAATATTCAACTTGGATTTGTGATTGAAATTAGATGTACGGAAGCCGTGATTTTATTTCGTCAATCTCTACGATACTTCTGAATTACCGCTTGTGCTGAGAGACGGCGATTTCATTGAACTGTGAACTGTTTCGGAATCTCTTCGTGGGACCAAATTCACACCCTAGACTGGAATTTTATACTTTAATTTTAGATCATTATATTAGATACAGGCCAGTACCGTTTTGTGTTGTGATTTATTTTGAAGTTTGAAACTAATATTATTTTGATTTGTAATTAATTTCGAATGTCGTAACTTAATATCTGTCACTATTATTATATAATTCATGTTATATCTGTTATATTTGTTAATAGTTTAGTGTAATAAATTATACAAGCTGTTATCTGAGTTTTTCTGTTGCGTTTAATCTACGAAGAACCTAAAACTTCAAAAAATACGTAACAGAAAATTGGGGGCTCGTCGGGATATCGAACAAACAATTTAATTTTATTGTAAAATAAGATTTATATTCTATACAGATAGACAGCTTGTATATTTAAAATGGCATTCGAACTTGAAGATTTTATAAACGAATTTAATCGGAATCCCTCTTTAGAATTAATCAGTGAATTAAAAAAATCTGAACTGTTTGATGTTGGTAAACATTTTAATTTAGAAGTGAAGCAATCAATGAAGAAAGCAGATATTAAACAAATTATTGTTGAACATTTGGTCAGCCAAAAGGTATTACCTCAAACAGTTGCACAACAATTGCCTGTCGCTCATTTTGACCCAAATTTCGAATTAAAAAAAATGGAAATGGAAATGAAATTTCGTTTAGAAATTGAAAGCAAACGTCTTGAGGCAGAAAAAGAAACAAAACGTATTGAGGCAGAACAGGAAAACAGACGCCTTGTTCTTGAGGCAGAACAAGAAAACAAACGCCTTGATGCCGAAATACAAATGGAACGCATTAAAGCTGATAAAGAAATCAATATGAGAAAGGCACAGACAGAAGAAAAGGTTGTCCAAATGCAGTTGGATAATTTTGATGCTTCCAAACAGATTCGTTTAGTACCTCCATTCAATGAAAAAGCTGTAGATACATATTTTCAGCAATTTGAAAAATTGGCCCTTAGGCTAAAATGGCCTACCGAATATTGGACAGTATTACTTCAGAGTGTTCTCAAGGGTAAAGCTCAGGAAGTATTTTCCAAGCTCACAGCCGAGCAAAGTTATGATTACGAGCACGTCAAAAAATGCATTTTGAATGCATATGAATTGGTGCCAGAGGCATACAGACAAAAATTTCGTGGTTACAAAAAGTTTGACAGCCAAACTTATGTCGAATTTGCTCGTGAAAAAAAAACTTTGTTCGATAGGTGGTGTGATTCCAGAGAAATTAAAGATGATTATGCGAAACTCAGAGAACTCATGTTAGTCGAAGAGTTTAAAAGATGTATTCCTGTAGAGCTAAAAACTTATATTGATGAACAAAAAGCTTCCAAAATTCATGATGCTGCTGTCTTGGCAGATGAGTATGCTTTGACTCACAAAGATTTCTCATACAAAAGCAAAATAAATCACACAACAAAAAAACCCAATGACTCATTCAAATATTATGCAAATGTCGACAGAGACAAAAAAGAGGAAACTTCTAATTCTCAAACGAAGACTCCATCTTATTCTCAAAGCTCGTCATCTACCCAAAACGTGTCATTCTCATCCAAAACATGTGCTTATTGTAAGAAACCTGGCCATCTGATTTCTGAGTGCTATAAGGTAAAAAACAAGCCATCACCCCATAGTTTCATTTCGCCCTCGTTGGATACATCATTGGTTCCCAATGATTTTGACCCTGTCCAGTCCACTGTGGATTCTAAGCCCAATATTATTGATGTACCTGAAGATCTTGTTGAGGACAAATTTAAGCCTTTCATCATTGAAGATTTTGTTTCATTTGTTGGCGATTCACATCTACAACCAATTAAAATCCTGCGGGATACTGGAGCTTTTCAGAGTTTGATTTTGGAAAGTGTACTTCCGTTTTCTGAAAAGTCATCCATTGGGGCCAATGTGCTCATTTCTGGTGTAGAAGGTGGCGTCGTTTCTATTCCTCTTCATAGATTAGATTTACATTCGGACTTAGTTTCAGGCCCAGTGACTGTGGGTATTAAAGCTTCATTGCCTGTTGAAGGTGTGTCTATGCTTTTGGGGAATGATTTGGCTGGTAGTAAGGTGGTACCAGAAGTTCGTGTTGTTGAAGCACCTGTTATTAGCCCCAGGACAGAGCAACTCGTTGAAGAGTTTCCTGATGTTTTTCCCGCCTGTGCTGTTACTCGTTCTCAGACACGTTCTCAGGAGTCCAAAGAGGATTTCTCTTTATCTGATACGTTCATGTCTCACATCGATGAGATTTCTGACTCAACTTTAAGTTCTACTGATGACTCTAAGACATTTTTCGACTCTCTTCATCGAAACAAACTTATTGAGGAACAGGACAATGATCCTGAAACTCGTTCTCCTCTACAACTGGCTGATGATGAAAATGAAATAGGAACTGTCCCTATTTGTTACTACCAGAAGTCAGGTGTGCTAATGAGAAAATACAGACCTCCTGACGTTGCTGCTGATGAAGAGTGGAATGTTATTCACCAAATCGTCATTCCAAAATGCTATCGGAATGATATTCTTAGTCTTGCTCACGACCATGTATTGTCGGGACACTTAGGTGTAAGAAAGACCCTATATCGTATCCGACGACATTTCTATTGGCCTAAGATGCGCCAAGATGTTGTTGACTTTTGTAAGACATGCCATTCTTGCCAAATGGCAGGAAAACCAAATCAGGGGATTTCAAAAGCACCACTGCAGCCCATTCCAGCCTTTGAAGAATCGTTCTCAAGAGTCATTATCGACTGTGTTGCCCAAATGCCAAAAAGCAAAGGAGGAAATGAATACCTCTTGACGATCATGTGTGCTTCTACACGTTTTCCTGAGGCAATCCCTTTGAGAAAAATCACTTCTCCCAACATCGTCAAGGCTCTTGTCAAATCCTTTACCATGTTCGGAATTCTAAAAGTTGTGCAATCAGATCAAGACACAAATTTTATGCCCAAGCTATTTGAACAAGCCATACATGAATTAAGGGTCCATCAAATTTCTTCCAGTGCCTACCATCCTGAGTCACAAGGTGTTCTTGATCGTTTCCACCAAATTACTGCCACAAACACTCAAAGAACGGGGTTGAGGGTGTTCCCTTGTTACTGCTTGAAGTTCGCGAGGTTATTTCAGAATCTACTGGATTTAACCCTTTTAAGTTGGTTTAAAAAGACAAATAAGCAAAACAAAAAAAAAGTTTTCACAAGTTCAAACTTTTTTTTTTTACTTTTAAGGGGGAGAGTGTTATGTATATGTGTAAATATTTTGTAAACGACAACATGTCGTATTGTGTTTGAATTTTCATTTGTATTATTCATTTTTCCATATTGATATTAATGTTTCGAAGTTTAAACTAAAATATGTTATTTATTTAGGGTAACATTTTTAGAACTTTCTCGAATTGAGTAGACCAATCACATGTTTGTAAATGAGTGCTGGTGACTTCCTGTCTAGAAGTGTAGTCTCGTGCAAGAACGGATATGCGTGGATAGCTCTGGAGTTGTATGGAAATTGTAAGATTGTTCGAGAAATAGGCCTATCGGTATAAAACACGGTGACAAGAGAGAGTTTCAGTCATCAGTTTTATTCGAGGGAGAGAGATTCAGTCATTAGTTTTATTCGAAGACAAAGAGTGAGATTCAGACACCAGTTTCATTTCAAAAGAAGAGAGTTAGTTATTTGAGAAAAATTAAGTGTTTGTTGTGAATATTCAACTTGGATTTGTGATTGAAATTAGATCTACGGAAGCCGTGATATTACTTCGTCAATCTCTACGATACATCTGAATTACTGCTTGAGCTGAGAGACGGCGATTTCATTGAACTGTGAAGTGTTTCGGAATTACTTCGTGGGACCAAATTTAAACCCTAGACTGGAATTTGAGACTTTAATTTTAGATCATTACATTAGATACAGGCCAGTACCGTTTTGTGTTGTGATTTATTTTGAAGTTTGAAACTAATATTATTTTGTTTTGTGATTAATTTCGAATGTTATAACTTAATATCTGTCACTATTATTATATACTTCATGTTATATCTGTTATATTTGTTAATAGTTTAGTGTAATAAATTATACAAGCTGTTATCTGTGTTTTTCTGTTGCGTTTAATCTACGAAGAACCTAAAACATCAAAAAATACGTAACACGAATGCAAAAAAAGAAAAACAACAATTCAAATCGAAACTAAAACCTAAAAAGGTTAATGTTTAGAATATTTCCTTTTAAAATTTTTAATTATTCGTTTTTATTTTAAATTTTAGTTTTGGATTTGTAGAAAAACCAAAAAAAGGAAGAAATTAGAACGTAAAACCCGTCAAAATTCCATTTTTTTGGTTTCAGTTTCGGTTTTACCCATACTTTTTCTTTTAGGTTTAAGTTTCGATTGCAAAAAAACAAACACAACAGTTTAAATCGAAACTGAAACCTAAAAAGATTTATATTTACATTTTTTTCCTTTCCAACTTCTTAAATATTGGTTTTTCTTTTAGGTTTTAGTTTCGATTGCAAAAAAAACAAAAACAACGGTTCAAATCGAAACTGAAACTTAAAAATATTAATATTTACACTCTTTCCTTTCCAAATTCCTAAATGTTGGTTTTTCTTTTAGGTTTAAATTTCTGTTTAGAAGAAAAACCAAAAATCAAGATATTACAACGTAAAACATTTCAAAAGTTCATTTTTTTATTCTCTTTCGGTTTTACCCCACACTTTTGCTTTTAGGTTTGAGTTTTGAATCCAAAAAAACAAAAGCAGCTGTTGAAATCAAAACTGAAACCAAAAAGATTAATATTTACACTGTTTTCTTTCCAAATTCTTAATTATTGGTTCTCCTTTTAGGTTTCAGTTTCGATTTCAAAGAAACAAAAACAACGGTTCAAATAGAAAATGAAACCTAAAAAGACTAATATTCACACTGTTTTCTTTCAAATTCTTAATTATTGGTTTTTCTTTTAGGATTCAGTTTCGGTGTGAAGAAATGCAAAAAATCAAGATATTAGAACGTAAAACCTTTCAAAAGTTCATTATTTTGGATTCTTTTTCGGTTTTACCCACGCTTTTTCTTTTAAGTTTCAATTCTAATTGCAAAAAAACAAAAACAACGCTTGAAATCTAAACTGAAACCTAAAAAGATTAATATTCACACTGTTTTCTTTCAAAATTTTTAATGATTGTTTTTTTTAGGTTTTACTTTCTATTGTAAAAACCAAAAACAACGGTTCAAATCGAAACTGAAATCTAAAAGATTAGTATTTACACTGTTTTCTTTCCAAATTCTTAATTTTTGGTTTTTCTTTAAGGTTTCAGTTCTGATTGCAAAAAAAAACAGTAACAACGGTTGAAATCGAAACTGAAACCTAAAAAAAAATAATATTTACACTGTTTTCTTTCCAAATTCTTATTTATCGGTTTCTCTCTTAAGTTTCAGTTTCGATTCCAAAAAACAAAAACAACGTTTCAAATCGAAATTGAAACCTAAAAAGATTAATATTTACACTGTTTTCTTTCCAAATTCTTAATTATTAGTTTTTCTTATAGGTTTAAGTTTCGATATTCAAGAAAAACAAAACTCGAGATATTAGAAAGTAAAACACTCTAAAGCTCATTTCTTTGGTTTCAGTTTCGGGTTTGCCCACACTTTTGCTTTTAGGTTTTAGTTTCTATTGCAAAAAAACAAAAACAACTGTTCAAATCGAAACTGAAACCTAAAAAGATTAATATTTACACCGTTTTCTTTCCAAATTCTTAATTATTGGTTTTTCTTTTAGGTTTCAGTTTCGATTCTAAAGAAACAAAAACAACGGGTCAAATCGAAACTGAAACCTAAAAAGATTAATATTCACACTGTTTTCTTTCCAAATTCTTAATTTTTGGTTTTTCTTTTAGGGTTCAGTTGCGATTGCAAAAAAAAACAATAAAACAACGGTTGAAATCGAAACTGAAACCTAAAAAGATTAATATTTATATTCTTTTCTTTCAAAATTCTTAATTATTGGTTTTTCTTTTAGGTTTCAGTTTCGGTTTTAAAGAAATGACAAAAAATCAAGATATTAGAACGTAAAACAACCTACAGTTCATTTTTTTTATTCTAGTTTCGGTTTTACCCACACTTTTTCTTTGCGGTTTCAGTTTTGATTCCATAAAAAACAAAAAACAACGGTTGAAATCGAAACTGAAACCCAAAAAGATAATTATTTAAACCGTTTTCTTTCAATATTCTTAGTTATTGATTTTTGCTTTAGGTATCAGTTTCGATTTTGAAGAAATACCAGAAATCAAGATATTAGAAGATAAAACCCATCAATTGTTCATTTTTTTTGTTTTCAGTTTTGGTTTTACCCACACTTGCTATTTTAGGTTTCAGTTTCGATTGGAAAAAAAACAAAAACAACGGTTCAAATCGAAACTGAAACCTAAAAAGATTAATATTTACACTGTTTTTTTCCAAATTTTTTATTATTGTTTTTTTTTAGGTTTCAGTTTCTATTGCAAAAACCAAAACCAACGGTTCAAATCGAAACTGAAACCTAAAAGATTAATATTTAGACTGTTTTCTTTCTAAATACTTAATTTTGGGCTTTTCTTTAAGGTTTCTGTTTCGATTGCAAAAAACCAAATATGACGGTTGAAATCGAAACTAAAACTTTAAAAGAATAATATTGACACTGTTTTATTTCCAAATTCTTAATTATTGGTTTTTCTTTTAGGTTTCACTTTCGGTTTTGAAGAAATACCAAAAATCAAGATATTAGAACGTAAAACATTTCAAAAGATCATTTTTTTGGATTCTCTTTCGGTTTTACCCCACACTTTTTCTTTTAGGCTTCAGTTTCGATTGCAAAAAATAACAAAAACAAGGGTTGAAATCGAAACTGAAAGCTAAAAAGATTAATACTTACACCGTTTTCTTTCAAAATGCTTAACTATTTTTCTCTACTTTATGTTTTACTTTCGGTTTTGAAGAAAAACCAAAAATGAAGAAATAAGAACATAAATCCCGTGAAAAGTTCATTTTTTTGGTTTCAATTTCGGTTTTACCCAGACTTTTTCTTTTAGGTTTCAGTTTTGATTGGAAAAAACAAAAACAACGGTGGAAATCGTAACTGAAACATTAAAAGATTAATATTTACATTGTTTTCTTTCGAAATTCTTAATTATTGGTTTTAATTTTAGGTTTAATTTTCGGTTTTGAAGAAATACCAAAAATCAAGATATTAGAACGTAAAACCTTTGAAAAGTTCATTTTTTTGGATTCTATTTCGGTTTTAATTACACTTTCTCTTTTAGGTTTCAGTTTCGATAGCAAAAAAACAAAAACAACGGTTCAAATCGAAACTGAAACCTAAAAAGATTAATACTTACAATGTTTTCTTTCCAAATTCTTAATTATTCTTTTAGGTTTCAGTTTAGATTTCAAAAAAACAAAAACAAAAGTTCAAATCGAAACTGAAACCAAAAAGATTAATATTAACACTGTTTTCTTTCCAAATTCTTAATTATTGGTTCTTCTTTTAGATTTCAGTTTCGATTCCAAAGAAACAAAAACAACGGTTCAAATCAAAACTGAAACCTAAAAAGATTAATATTCACACTGTTTTCTTTCCAAATTTTTAATTTTTGGTTTTTCTTTTAAAGTTCAGCTGCGATTGCAAAAAACAAAACAAAAAAACAACGGTTGAAATCGAAACTGAAACTTAAAAAGATTAATATTTATATTCTTTTCTTTCAAAATTCTTAATTATTGGTTTTTCTTTTAGGTTTAAATTTCCGTTTAGAAGAAAAACCAAAAATCAAGATATTACAACGTAAAACATTTCAAAAGTTCATTTTTTTATTCTCTTTCGGTTTTACCCCACACTTTTGCTTTTAGGTTTGAGTTTTGAATCCAAAAAAACAAAAGCAGCTGTGGAAATCAAAACTGAAACCAAAAAGATTAATATTTACACTGTTTTCTTTCCAAATTCTTAATTATTGGTTTTCCTTTTAGGTTTCAGTTTCGATTTCAAAGAAACAAAAACAACGGTTCAAATAGAAAATGAAACCTAAAAAGAGTAATATTCACACTGTTTTCTTTCAAATTCTTAATTATTGGTTTATCTTTTAGGATTCAGTTTCGGTGTGAAGAAATGCAAAAAATCAAGATATTAGAACGTAAAACCTTTCAAAAGTTCATTATTTTGCATTCTTTTTCGGTTTTACCCACACTTTTTCTTTTAGGTTTCAATTCCAATTGCAAAAAAACAAAAACAACGCTTGAAATCTAAACTGAAACCTAAAAAGATTAATATTCACACTGTTTTCTTTCAAAATTTTTAATGATTGTTTTTTTTAGGTTTTACTTTCTATTGTAAAAACCAAAAACAACGGTTCAAATCGCAACTGAAATCTAAAAGATTAGTATTTACACTGTTTTCTTTCCAAATTCTTAATTTTTGGTTTTTCTTTAAGGTTTCAGTTCTGATTGCAAAGAAAACAATAAGAACGGTTGAAATCGAAACTGAAACCTAAAAAAAAATAATATTTACACAGTTTTCTTTCCAAATTCTTATTTATCGGTTTCTCTCTTAAGTTTCAGTTTCGATTCCAAAAAACAAAAACAACGTTTCAAATCGAAACTGAAACCTAAAAAGATTAATATTTACACTGTTTTCTTTCCAAATTCTTAATTATTAGTTTTTCTTTTAGGTTTAAGTTTCGATTTTCAAGAAAAACAAAAACTCAAGATATTAGAAAGTAAAACACTCTAAAGCTCATTTCTTTGGTTTCAGTTTCGGGTTTACCCACACTTTTGCTTTTAGGTTTGAGTTTCTATTGCAAAAAAACAAAAACAACGGTTCAAATCGAAACTGAAACCTAAAAGATTAATATTTACAATGTTTTCTTTCCAAATTCTTAATTATTAATTTTTCTTTTAGGTTTCAGTTTAGATTTCAAAAAAACAAAAACAAAAGTTCAAATCGAAACTGAAACCAAAAAGATTAATATTAACACTGTTTTCTTTCCAAATTCTTAATTATTGGTTCTTCTTTTAGATTTCAGTTTCGATTCCAAAGAAACAAAAACAACGGTTCAAATCAAAACTGAAACCTAAAAAGATTAATATTCACACTGTTTTCTTTCCAAATTTTTAATTTTTGGTTTTTCTTTTAAAGTTCAGCTGCGATTGCAAAAAACAAAACAAAAAAACAACGGTTGAAATCGAAACTGAAACTTAAAAAGATTAATATTTATATTCTTTTCTTTCAAAATTCTTAATTATTGGTTTTTCTTTTA